>CM035131.1:114087357-114687357 GCA_020205605.1 Panax ginseng | reverse complement strand
CCCATGCCTTGTACCTCTCAATTGTAACATGCTCGATTATAGCCATCGGTTGTTAAATAGGCTCAGAAGGTTGCCACTACACCCCAACTTTATGGCATAAATCAGTGATTAAGAAACCATGTAGCAAACCTCCCGTAGTACTCCCTCGTAGCAACTGGTCAATGGACTCTTGAATACACTCCCCCACATCGATATTGTAGAATGCAATAGAGTTATCCACACAGTAATGGTGGTGAACGATCCCATATAATAGTCGAGCTCATGCCTTGGTTACATCGTTTTGGTGGCATGTGGGTATTAAACGGGCACATATAAATGCATACCAAGCTTTACCATATCGACTAAGTGCTGAATGGGGAAAACTTATCTTTTCATCCGTCCTGGCTTGAATTACCCATTGAGTTCTTGGTTTGCATAATCTGACAATAAACTCATCTAGATCGGGCAAACCATCTTCATATCGGTCAGCTTGTGGTGCCTCTAACCCAAAATATGAGTTGATAGCATCAGCATGAAACGCCAATAGTTTACCCCGAACCATGACTATGTGATTGACATGTTACGTTGCGTTGGAATAAAACTCTTTCACTATATTGATCGCCACTAGAAGTGCTTGTTCTACTAATTAAAACCAATTATACTCTACAATTTGCAAATCCATATCACCATCCAAATTAGCATCAGGCTTCAATCCACGTTCTAGCACCAAATTCTTCTTATCAATGGATGACTTGAATCTTTCTGCGGCCCTCTCACTAAAAAACTTTGTATGATCATATTGAAGCCGAGCAGTGGAGGTGGATGGGCGTTGTCTTTTGTGGGAAGACATGGTGTTTCTGGTTATGTTTTGGCTCCAAATTTGGTTCAGGACTTTTATCAAATAGTTGGTGAGCAGACTGAGTACTTCCCCAAAAATTGGTTGTTTGGTATTATTTTGCTAGCCAATATGTGAAATCAAACAACACACTCCTTGGGCACCCAATTTCCAATGTATTTCACCCAATTGATATCAATAAAAGAGAATGATATTAAGGATGAAGTGAGTTATGCTTACCTTGAATAATTTTATGTATCCTTCTTTGTAAAGATGTCCCAATTTGAATGAATTTGTGAAAGGAAGGAATTAGATTTAGGATTGGAGTGTAGTGTTTATATTTAATATGAATTTGACTACTTGTATGGTTAAAGTTCATATAAGGGATGGAAAACCAATGTGGGTTGGGAGATGGAGAGTGTATGGGTTTAATGTGAATGGAAGTTGAGAAGGAGAAGGAGAAGTAGATATGGTGTAGTGGGGGTTATAGGAGTTATGGAGTAGTGAAAGTGTTAAGGGTGTACGAGAAGTGGGGAAGTTAAGTGTACGAAGGAGAGGTGAAGTGGTTATGGCCTAAGAAACGACAACTAAAACACGTTCAAATACTGGGTTTTCCGAAGGTAGGTGCCCACCGCAGTGTATATGCATGAGATGAGATACTGCTGCCGCTTAGGAGATCAATAGTTGTGGCGTAGTAAATACCCCACACCGTATCTATGTATTGGGTAAGCTTGAACTCCGCGCTTAGGGGGTCAAGAGCAGATGACTCAATTTTTCTTGAGTTACCTGTGAATCTTCCAAAAATGTATTCAAACTTCTATGAAAAACGCATATTTATAAACTAAAATATAAAGAATAACTAAAAGAGAAAGAGTTTAGAGCTTGGGTTGCCTCCCAAATAGCGCTAGTTTTAACGTCATAAGCCCGACAGTGCTTCTTGTATCATTGTGCATCGATAAGCGTAATGTTGACGACATCCCAATTTGAATCACCACCCTTGTAATGCTTTAACCGTTGGCCATTGACCTTGAAAGTCTCCAATGGATTTGTACTGTAGAGTTCAACGGCGCCATGTGAGAAAACTATTTTTATGGTGAATGGTTCTGACCACCTTGATTTTAGTTTTCTTAGGAACAATCTCAACCGTGAGTTGAACAATAGGACTGATTGCCCAGGCTCGAACGTTTTTTGTATCAATTTCTTATCGTACCATCTCTTGACCTTTTCCTTGAACAACTTTGAGTTCTCGTAGGCTTGCATTCGGAATTCGTCGAGCTCATTTAGCTAAAGTAGTATCTTTTCACCCACCACTGCTTGATCGAAGTTCAGTTTTTGAATAGCCCAGTAGGCCTTGTGCTGTAACTCGACCGGTAAGTGACAAGCTTTTTCATATAGTAGTTGATATGGTGACATGCCGATCAGTGTTTTATACACAGTTCGGTAGGCACATAGTGCATCATCCAACCTGAGCGACCAATCCTTTTGATTTGGGTTTACCACCTTTTCTAAGATTCTCTTTACTTCCCTGTTCGAGACCTCAGCTTGCCCACTGGTTTGGGGATGATAAGTTGTAGCTACCTTATGGTTGACCCCATACTTTGCCAGTAGAGCTGTAAATGATTTATTGCAGAAGTAACTACATTCATCACTTGTAATAGCTCTCGGCATGCCAAATCTCGTAATAATGTTCTTCTGCAAAAATTTGACAACCACTTTGGCATCGTTAGTTGGGAGTACTGCAGCTTCAACCCACTTGGAGACGTAATCCACTGCAAGCAAAATGTACTAATTGTTAAGTGATGAAGGGAATGGCCCCATGAAATCTATGCCCTATACATCGAAAATCTCCACTTCTAGAATTGTTTGTAGTGGCATCTCATTCCTTTTCGATATGTTGCCCACCCTTTGACATTTTTCACATGTTTTAACAAATTGGTGGGCATCCTCGAACAATGTAGGCCAATAAAACCCGGCTTGAAGCACTTTTGTCGCTGTTCTTTCACGACCATAATGACCCCCATACACAGATGAGTGACATTCATGCAGTATGTTCTTCACTTCACTGCAGGGCACACATCTTTTAATCATCTTATCGGTGCACTATTTGAATAAGTAAGGCTCATCCCACATATACCATTTGACGTCATGAAGAAAATTCATTTTCTGTTGTCGTGTAAGATCAGGGGGAAAAATGTTGCTCACTAGATAATTCGCGAAGTCCGCGTACCATGGAAATTCTGTATTTATCCCGAACAGTTGCTCATCCGGGAATGACTCGTTAATTACACACTTATCCTTTTCCTTTTTATTCTGATTTTCTAGCCTAGATAAATGATCGGTGACTTGGTTCTCCATCCCCTTTCTATCCTTTATTTCTAAATTGAACTCTTATAAAAGGAGAATCGATCTGATAAGGCGTGGCTTAGCATCTTTTTTTGAAATTTAGTACCGAATGGCCGAGTGATAGATATAAACTACTACCTTAGTCCCAATCAAGTATGCTCGGAATTTATTGAATGCATACACCACTGCAAGTAATTCTTTTTCTGTAGTAGTATAGTTCAATTGAGTCTCTGTGAGTGTCTTACTTACATAATATATGGCATGAAATACCTTCTCTCGGCGTTGACCCAAAAATGCCCCAACTGCATAGTCGCTTGCATCACACATTAGCTCGAAAGGTATATTCCAATCCGGTGCTACGATCAAGGGAGTTGTAGTCAACTTCTTCTTCAATAGCTCGAATGCCACTTTACACTCCTCATCAAAATTGAAAACTGAATCCTTCTCTAAAAGACTGCATAAAGGTTTTACAATTTTAGAGAAATCTTTAATGGATCTTCTGTAAACTCGACATGTCCCAAGAAGCTCCGAATTCCCTTAACTGAACTTGGTGGAGGAAGTTTTTCATTCATTTCCAGTTTTGCCTTATCCACCTCTAGTCCGTGAGCTGAAACCTTGTGCCCTAAAATTTTACCTTCTTCAACTATAAAGTGGCACTTTTCCCAGTTCAGGACCAAATTCGTGTCTATGCATCGTTGTAGGACCATTACCAAATTTTTCAAACACACATCAAAATCATCCCCATAGACAGAGAAGTTGTCCATGAAGACTACCATATTTTTCTCTACCATATTCGAGAAGATAGCCATCATACACCGCTGGAAGGTAGTGGGTGCATTACATAAATCGAATGACATTCTCCTGAATGCGAATGTGTCGTATGGGCATGTAAATGTAGTCTTCTCTTGATCTTCAGGAGTGATGACGATCTGATTGTAACCCGAAGATCCATCCAATAAATAGTAGTACTCATGTCCTGCTAATCTATCCAACATCTGATCGATAAAGAGCAAAGGAAAGTGATCTTTATGGGTCGCCTTATTCAACTTCCTGTAATCCATGCAAACCCTCCAACCTGTCACTGTCCTTATAAGAATTAGCTCGTTGTCTTCATTCTGAACCATGTTAATTCCTCCCTTTTTCGGCACACACTGAACTGGACTGACCCACTTACTGTCTGAAATTGGGTAGATGATAGGGTTGAGCTATCTTTGTTGTTCCACTATCGATTTTGCATCGTCTTCCATGAGAATTTTATGCATGTAAAAGGATGGGATGATTCCCTTGATATCTGCTATTGTCCATCCGATAGCCGATTTGTGGTCCCTAAGCACTCTCAGCAACTTTTCTTCCTGCAATTCGTTAAGTGCAGCAGAAATAATAATAGGTAAAGAATTAGAATTATCTAAATACGCATACCTGAGGTGTTTAAGGAGTGGCTTAAGTTCAAGAGTCGGTGGCTCCTCTAATGACAGTTTCATCCTTGTTGTGGCTTTCTCCTCTTTATGCAATGGTTCAACGGGTGATTTAAATCTGCTAACTCGTGGCAAGGAGTCTAGCATCTGCAAGTAATCCACAAATTCCAGATCATCTAACTCTTCATCCCCCAATAGTGTCGTTTCCAATGGATTGTTACCCAAACTCTTGCCCATGTCTTCGCTGATCATCTGGTTAATGAAACCCATCCTAAAACATTCTTCTTCATCCGTAGGGAATTTCATGGCCTTGAACACGTTAAATTTTATTTCTTGATCTTGGACTCTTATAGTAAGTTCACCTTTTTGTACGTCGATGAGTGTCCTACCCGTAGCCAAGAAAGGTCTCCCTAGGATAATTGGGATGTTCTTATCCTCCTCAAAATCCAGAATAATGAAATCCGTGGGGAATATAAACTTGTCAACCTTTACCAATATGTCCTCCACAATGCCTCTCAGGTATGGGATTGACCTATCTGCTAACTGCAATGAGATGTTTGTAGGCTTTGGAGCGGGCAAACCCAATTATGTATAAACTGATAACGGCATAAGGTTCACACTTGACCCCAAATCACACAAACATTTGTTGAATGCCATATTCCCAATCGTGCACGGAATAGTGAAACTCCCTGGATATTTCAACTTTGGTGGCAAATTTTGCTGTAACACCGCACTACATTCCTCTGTTAATGGCATTGTCTCAAAATCTTCCAACTTCTTTTTCCTAGACAGAATCCCTTTTATGAATTTTGCATAACTCGGCATCTGCTTTAGGGCTTCTGTGAACGGGATGTTAATCTGAAGCTTCTTAAAAACTTCCAAAAATTTTGCAAACTGCTTATCTAGTTTCTGTTTTTGAACTCTTTGCTGAAAAGGTGGTGGAGGATAGACAACTGGTTCATTAACTGGTTTACTCTTTTCCACTTATTTTTCTTCCCCTTCTTGACCTTTACCACTGTATTTTCACCATCTGTCCCAACCTCCTTTGTAGCCGAATTTTTTGTTTCCTGACCCTCAAGCTGTTTTCCACTTCTCAACATAATTGCTTGACATTGCTCATGATTACCCTTCGAATTTCTTTCGGTGTCACTCGGTAGAGTCCCTTGTTATCTGTTGTTCAATGCTAAAGCAATTTGTCCCATCTGATTTTCTAGATTCTTAATGGCCATCTCTTGTGATTTCATTGCCATTGCTTGATTTTTCATAGCTGCATCATTGCTTGTTATGTAATTTGTCAACAATTCCTCTAAATGTGATTTCTTCTCTTGATGTTGAGCTAGTTGTTGATGATTCTGGAATCTTAGGGGAAACGATGGTCGTGGAGCTTGTTGATACTTATTATTACTCCACGAAAAGTTAGGATGATTCCTATTCCCTTGATTGTAAGCATTCTGGTATATTTTTTGTGGAATTCTGTTGTAGCTACCCACAAATTGCACTGACACTGGGTTGATTGTGCATTGATCTGCAGGATGCTCACTCGCGTACAATTCACAAATAAATGCAACTGGCTGTACCTGTGCCCCTGTAATAGCATCCAACTTCTTTGAAAGTGCTAAAATTTGCGCTTGTATTGCTATCACACCATATACTTCTAGCACTTCAGCTGCCTTTGCCTGTGTCATTCTTGCCGTGGGCCACTGGTAATTGTTAGCTGCCATAGTCTCTATCAATTCGTAAGCCTCCTCGTAACTTTTAGCCATAAACGCCACCAAGTTCAAGTCCAATCATTGGTTACGAGATTTCCGTTCAATCCGTTATAAAACGTGTTCATCTGCAACTACTTAGGCAATCCATGATGTGGGCCTTTTCTGAGCAACTCTTTATATCTTTCCCATGCCTCATATAATGACTCCCCGTGTTGTTGTTCAAACATCGTTGTCTCATTCCTCATTTTTGTAGTTTTTGCTGGTGGAAAGAATTTTGCAAGAAATTTCTGAGCGACATCTTCCCAAGTAGTTATCGATCCTGGCGGTATAGAATTTAACCAGCTCTTTGCCTTGTCCCGTAGAGTAAATGGGAACAAGCAAAGTCTCACCGCATCATCCGACACCCCATTATACCTAAAGGTGTCACAAATTTCCAGAAAGTTGACTAAGTGTTCATTCGGATCATCATTTGCCAATCCCCCAAACTGAACTAAATTTTGGATAATTTGAATCGTCCTAGGCTTGATTTCAAATGTGTTTGCAGCTATAGCAGGCCTGGTGATACTCGACTGCAGCTCAGTCACCTTGGGTGTAGCAAAGTCCCTCAACACTTTCTGATGTTCAGTTGCCATTACCTCTTCTTTTTTTCATAGTTTTCAATTTCTTCTCTTGTTTCCTTGATCCACTTACTTAACCTCTGAAACTGTCTCTCAATATTGTCCTCAAAAGGAAGCAAGTCTGGATTTTTGGACCGTGTTTGCATAAACCACTTCAAAAACCTGAAAGAAGACGAACAAAAAAAAATAAAATAAAATAAGATCATCCCAATCGGAGCTTGGCAACGGCGCCAAAAACTTGTTGGGTAAAATCTAATTACGCACAACACGCAAGTATACATGGTCAACAAGTAATAAAGTGTAAGTAGAGTATCGTTCCCACGAGGAATTTTTTAATAAAAATCACCAAGTACTAACCCGTAACCAACTCAATCTTATCCGAACGAATGAATTTCAAATTATATAATTAAACTACTATTAAATTCCACTAGTTAAATTAAGATTATGGAGATTTAAGATCACAACTTCACTTATTATTTCATTTAATTTAACACACTTCTCATCAATTATTCTCTATCCTGAATTGTTAATCAAGAACACTAAAGAAGATAAAACAACCTCTCGATGCATAATACACATACTTACTTAAATCCACAGATGATAGAATTAAGCAAGACACCCTAATTAACTAATCCACTATATCTCTATATAAATTACAATTAAAAAGGATTTAAAGCACAAGTTCTCTATAAGATTACATATGGCGTAAAGGTATATCTCTATCCTAAACACGAATTATGAATTCCATCTATGCAGAAATCACAAACACATGCCATCATGATCAGATCTAAGCCTGTACTTCATCTCTCGAGTTCATATAGATTATCACGGTAATTAATGTCCAATCAATGAAAAAATTAAGTCCAAATCAGAATAGACAATCCTCACGATAGAACATAGTAATTGATAGCGAAGCATATTAAAATAAACTACACAATAAGATCCATTGTAATCTCAAACAAAGAATTAGTTCATTGAATTAAAACTAAGAATAAACACTTGAATACACATTAAAAGACAAAACTAAGAGTAGAGTAAAGAATAAATCTATTGTCAGCAAATCTCCATCTTCCTCAAGCTCTTGCTCTTGATCTTTAATGGTCTCCAAGTTGCTTCAATCTCCAAATCTCATAAGAACTAGGTTTTTGCTCCTAATCTACTCTAATCTAATCTACTGGAATTCTTCAAAACTAGCCTCCCAATCCAAGTTAAAATCAAGTATTTATAGTTCTAATGGACACCCTAGCAAGTTAGGCAACTAAGAATCCTATTCTAGCTCAAATTGGACAACATAACACCTAATTTAACTCTCCCCCCGCCAAATTGGCGGGCCCCGCGCCATTCCTAGGCCATTTTGGGCATGCCCCGCGCCGCTCATAGTTCATTTATGGCGTGCCCCATGCCGCTCTATTTTCTGCTGCGACGTCCTTTTGTAAAATAGGCATAACTTTTGATCTACTAGAAGTTATGGGGCCTGCCACCTATCAAATCGAAGATATCGATGAGATCTACAACTTTAATTCTTTGAGATTTGACATATTTGGACCGGGTAATTTTTTGAAATTGGGCTTGAAGTAGATGCTATGTAAATGGCAAACATGACAACTCTTAGTTTTGATCTTAGTGTGTCCGAATTGCCACCTATCCCAATCGGAGATCAAAACTAAGAGTTGCCATGCTTTCCATTTACATAACATCTACTTCAAGCCCTATTTTGACCTTTATTCGGCCGAATCTGTTAAATCTCAAAGAATTAAAGTTGTAGATCTTGTCGATATCTTCGAATTGATAGGTGGCAGGCCTCGTAACTCCTAGTGGATCAAAAGTTATACCTATTTTTACCAAAGGACGTAATAGCAGAAAACAGAGTAGGGTGGGGAGCACCATAAATGAACTACTAGGCAAGCAAGGCGCTGCCATCCATCGATTTCTGCAGAGTGCAGTATGCCGCCCAAAATGGCCTAGGAATTATGGCAGCACGCACTGATCGGTAGGGGAGAGTTAAATTGGGTGTTACATTGTCCAATTTGAGCTAGAATAGATTCTTGAGCTTAACTTGCTAGGTGTCCATTAGAACTATAAACTTGATTTTAACTTGGATTGGGAGGCTAGTTTTGAAGGATTCCATTAGATTAGATTAGAGTAGATTAGGAGCAAAACCCTGGTTCTTATAAGATTTAGAGATTGAAGCAACTTGGAGACCATTGAAGATCAAGAGCAAGAGCTCGAGGAAGATGGAGATTTGGTGACAACAGATTTATTCTTTACTCTAATCTTAGTTTTGTCTTTTAATGTGTATTCAAGTGTTTATTCTTAGTTTTAATTCAATGAACTAATTCTTTGTTTGAGATTACAATGGATCTTATTGTGTAGTTTATTTTAATATGCTTCGCAATCAATTACTATGTTCTATCGTGAGGATTGTCTATTGTTATTTGGACTTAATTTTTTCATTGATTGGACATTAATTACCATGATAATCTATATGAACTCGAGAGATGAAGTACAGGTTTAGATCTGATCATGATGGCATATGTTTGTGATTTCTGTATAGATGGAATTCATAATTCGTGTTTAGGATAGAGATATACCTTTACGCCATATGTAATCTTATAGAGAACTTGTGCTTTAAATCCTTTTTAATTGTAATTCACATAGAGATATAGTGGATTAGTTAATTAGGATGTCTTGCTTAATTCTATATGGGTATTATGCATCGAGAGGTGGTTTTATCTGCTTTAGTGTTCTTGATTAACAATTCAGGATAAAGAATAATTGATGAGAAGTGTGTTAACTTAAATGAAGCAATAAGTGAAGTTGTGATCTTAAATCTCCGTAATCTTAATTTAACTAGTGGTAATTAGAATTAGTTTACTTATAAATTGAAATTCATTCATTTAAATAAGATTGAGTTGGATACGGGTTAGTATTTGGTAATTTTTATTAAATAATTCTTTGTGGGAATGATACTCAACTTATCACTGTATTACTTGTTGACCACGTATACTTGTGTGATTGTGCGTAATTAGATTTTACCGAACAAATTTTTGGTGTCGTTGCCGGGGAATTAGTTTAATAGTTTTTACCAATATTAATTTCAATCAAATTAGTCTTAATTTAAACATTTTTATTTTTAATTCTCTTCCTATATTTCTATCTTTTCAGGTACCATGGATGACTTTGTGTATCAATGGCCATACATGAACATGACTTAACTAAGGGAAACATGGATTGATGGACTTAATGAATTTTTGGTAATATCAGCACAGATTGAAGAACTTTCGAGGACGTTGGACGTTATTGCAGCCCAAAGGAGTCGAAGGATGGCAGTTACGTGTGACTATTGTGCTGGTAACCATCAAAGTCATCAATGCACCGTTAGGTTTGGTCCGGGACAACACGGTGGAGAATACCTCAACGATTATACATATGCTAATTATCATCAAGTTTGGCGGTATCACCCAGATTCATCAGGGAGCTATACTTATGAAGACCAATACTATGCTCCAAATCCAACATACACACCGGAATTTTCATGTAAACCTCTATTGCCACAAGAAGAAAAGTCAAATTTGGAGGAATTACTGTCAAAGCTCATAGCAAACCAAGAGGAAAGGATGATGAGTCAAGAAATATTGAGCCATAATCTTCAGCAACAGATGGAACAACTCATCACCACTTCAACCCATGGTCTTCAATACATGGATTCCAAAACTGAGACAAATAATTCAAGGTTGGAGGAATTGTTGTCCAAGTTCGTAGCATCAAATGAGGAGAGAAGGATTAATCAAGAGCGATCAATTCAAAATCAAGAGATATCAATTCAAAATCTCCAGAACTAGATGGATCAAATGCTAAAAACCTTGAACAACTGTCCTCAAAACAATTGGTGTTATGATAAGGATTCCGAGATTGATGAAGTGCCCGAGCCAAATCTACAACTGGATGGGACACGAGATGTTGAAAAAGAGGAGACAAGTGGGGATAATGAAAATAAGGTCGGTGAATAACTAACTATGAGTACCAATGGGGATGAGCCGATGTTATTAGTGCCCCAAGTTCCTTCTCCGCCAAAGATCAAGGGTCCAGTTAGATTTGCAAAATCGTGCCCACTTGGTAGTCATGTCGTCGGCAAGGCTCTTTATGACATGAGAGCTAGTACAAATGTGAAGCCATGGTGGGATGATGAGGAGAAGATAGAAGAAGAGCCTGTTGTGCTTGCCAAGCCTCAAAGCCTTAATCTAATCATAGACTCAATGGATGGAAAAACACCTAGTTATTCAACATTCTCAATTGGGCACTCATTTAAATAAAGCATGCTAGGTGACTTTAATTCAATAACCATCACAAATGGGAGCCTACCAAAAGCTACATTATTTTCGATGGATGGAGGGTTCCTTAATTACCGAAAAGGAATTAAATAGCGTTGACCAGACAAAGTCAGGCTGAAAGACTGTAAATCAAGTGCTGACTAGGAGGTAACCCATGAATTTTTTTTTAAAAATTTATATTAATATGCTTTCCTAGTTTATTTAGTAGATAGGAATCACGTTATATTCCAAAGTGCTATTCTAATCCATGTTGTCTCTCTTCATTACAGGTATTAGAGGTTCAATGGATAGAAAAATGATCGTCGCCACCATCGCCACCATCACCTCACGCTTAGCTGATTATAGGAAAGTTCTCTTCTACTTACCACTATATTCTTACAATGAAGACATTGTAATTGTTAAGTTTGGGGGAGTTTAGTTTAGTTCTTTATTGCATGTTTAGTTTCATGTTTATGTTATGTTATTTTGCATATGTAGTTAATTTAGTTTAGGTTCATTATGTTTGCATTCACGTAGTACAACTGCATAAGTAGTTGCATAGTAGTATAGTTTGAATAACATTATATTCAGTTTCTTGTTAAAAAAAATCAAAAAATCAAAAATAATAGTTAGCATTTAGTACATCTTTCATGAGTCCAACTGTTTGATATTGATAGTTTGTTTTGGCCAATGATGAGATTGGAATTGGGTAGACAAGTATAGTACTCACTATTAGAGCTTTGATGTGATTTCTTGTTATGAATTGAGTCTTTTTCTATTTGAAACTGGTATAATAAGGATAGCATAGTAAAAACAACTTGTTGATTGATTGAGTTTAAATTGATACATAATGGGACTCTAAAGGATAATGCTAATTTGAATGAAAGAATGACAAGAATAAGTAGTGATGACTAAAGTTAGACAAGAACCTAAGTTTGGGGGAATATTTGGGGTATATAAGCTATAAAAAAAAGAAAAAAAAGAAAAAAAGAAAAAGAAAGTATGAATAAACACTGTGGCATGCTTGTCTAGTTTTGTGGCCTTTGTTACTTGAGTAAGTAAGCCCGAGGGGATTGTATTTACACCTAGCGCCCTAAGGTCTTAATGGTCTAGGAGTCATTCGTCGAAAGCTCGTTAAGGTAGCATTGAAAAGCCTAAGGGAATAAGACATTGCATAGCAATGTGTATATAAACCAAAAGAAAAAAAATTAATAAAACGGGAAATAATAGCAAAAAGCCCCTGTAGATGAAAAATGAAGCATAAGTATCCCATGTTGACCCTCAATATTGGTAATTGTTTGATTTTAGTTGGATCTAGCTTGGTTTTGGATTTCTTGAGTTTACACTGTATGATGCATTCGAAGAGACTTATTATGTGTTAAATTTGATTTTATATCCGTTAACATTATTGTGGAGCACACACGCACTATATTAGTGATAATAGTCTAAGATTTGATGATTGATTGGGAAGTTAATGATTTTTTTTGATATGATGTATTATCATGTTTACTTGATTTCTCTAAGGCCGGTTGAATAGACTTGTTTCTGTCATTACTGCTGGATTTGTAGGCATGTAGAATAGTTGCATTGCATAACATTATTCTTTTGTATTTTTGCTTGAGGACAAGCAACTGTTTAAGTTTGGGGGTATTTGATAAGTAGGTTCTATACCTACTTATCCAATATCTATTACTTGAATTAGTTGCTTAAACCTATGTTTTGTAGTTACTTTGCATGCATTGTGTGTTCATTTCATACATTGTATGTTATTTTGTAGGCTATGACACGACATTGGCATGAAGAAGCACGGAAAAGCAATTCAGACATCTTTTGGACTAAAATACGCAATAAAATGCATGAAGAGAATATTGAGATTTTAACACCAAGTTGTATGCATGTTGATGAGTGAGTTTTATACCCATGAATTGGATACATTCGGGCTTAATTTATTGTTGTTCTTAAGTCTTTTAGGATGTTTTTATGTGTTTGTGTCTATTCAAGCATGTTTTATATTGTTTTGTAGGATTTGGGACAAATGTTACATGGATCGATGTTTGGGGTGGCTAGATTCGCGTTTTCAGCTTGCCATTTACACAGCAGTCACTTCAGAGCCAATTTGACTATAGCTCCTGACATTATTTCGAAAAACTCAAAGAATGAAAGTTGTAGATCTACTTCTCCTCTTTCCGGAACATCTTGAATCATCGAAATCGGAGTTTGGACGAAGACGTTATGGCCATTTTCCCAAAGGACGTCGGAGCAGAAAATGTCGGATTTTGGGCCAGCGCCGGGGCGCTACTCTTAGTGCATTTTCCAGCGCCGGGGCGCTAGAAGGCGAACTCAACAGCTTGCTGTTGCCCAAATGACAATACTGGGGAAGGGTTTGGTGCGGCTCCGGACGCGTTTTAAGCGAATTTTGACACCTTTTTGACTCCAAATAGGATAGGGTTGTTCCAAAACTAAAAATTGTACTTGTAACCTATAAATACATGATGTAAGGCATAAAATAAAGGGGATTACATAGCTTAGCCTAGATAAAACACTCCTTTAGATTAGAAAATAACCCTAGTTCTTATTAGTTTTGGAGATTGAAGCAACTTGGAGACCATTGAAGATCAAGAGCAAGAGCAAAGAGGGGAGCATCGATTTGTTGACAATGATTCTATTCTCTTCTCTCATCTTACTTTTATCTTTTGATGTCTATTCGGTTGTGGATTCTTGGTTTTAATTCATTAATTATGAACTAACTATTTTTGAGATTTCAATTGAACTTTTTATGGCTATGAATTAGTTATTCATTATATCTACAATTATTTATGTTAAAGTGAGTTGTTTATCTTGTCTTGTGCTTATTGCTTAATTATTTGATCAAGAATTACTTTGTTACTCTAGAAGGAATTGGAAGAGGAATTCTAGGGTTAGAAGCGGGCATGGTGACATGTGACTTAGTTATTTGCACAAATGAATAATTAGGTTTGTGAATAGAATGGAAATATCTTTTCACGCATGTAACACATAAGGAATTGGGATTATAATGAGTTTAATTCAATTGTTTTGCATAGGAATATAGCAAGATTAATCTGGATTAAATAGAAGGCAATTGATCACTTGGAAAAGGACTTTTGGCATTTGAGAATTCTCTGTTAACAATTCAAGAGGCATAATAATTGGGATAATTGGATAATTGATTTATAATTCATAATTGGGGATATTGAAGTCTTAATCTTTATTTATTTGAATTCATTCGTTAAAATCTTAGTTTTAATTAGTTAATTTAGTTTTCTTAATTAGAAAAACACGATTTGAGATTGTTTAAATAAAATTAGTTTGGTTAAGAATTAGTACTTGGTGATTTTTATTAAATAATTCCTCGTGGGAACGATACTCTACTTTCACTTTATTACTTGTTGATAGTGTATACTTGCACGATTCATTGATTGCGAAATCGATCAACAAGTTTTGGCGTAGATTCTTGAGGAATTAATTTAATAATTATTTACCAATATTAATTTCAATCAAATTAGTCTTAATTTAAACATTTTATTTTTATTTTAATTTCTTTCTATATTTCTCTCTTTTTGGTACCATGGATGACTTTGTGTATCAATGGCCATACACTAACATGACTCAACCAAGGGAGTGGAGATTGAAAGACTCGAGAAACTTTCTCGCATTGTCAAAGATGATTGAGACACTTTCGAGGATGTTTGAAGCTTTTGAAGCTCGGCGTCGTCAAAGTATGGTGGTTACTTGTGATTATTGTCTTTGGAAATCATATGAGTCATCAATGCACCATCGGTTTCAAGCCGAAGTCTGAGTATAGTGGTGATTACCCCAATAATTATGTCTATCCCAACAACTATCATCGTGGATTGGGGTATCACAGGGATTTTCATGGAGTAACAATCAAGATCAATTTTATGCTCCAAGTCCAACATACCCACAGGATTTCTTGTGTCCACCTCCACTACAACAACAGAAGAACATTCAAATTGGGAGGAAGCCTTGGAAAAATTTATTAAAGCTTCTGAAAAAAGGAATGAGGAACAAGATAAGAAAATGAATCAAGTAGAGCTAAATTTGCAAAGCCAAGGGGCGTTGATTAAGAATTTGGAAAATCAAGTGGAACAGATAGCACATTAGTTGAACAACAAATCCTCAATACACGGACCTATGACATGGATTTGAGAGACCGATGGAGAGCGAGCCAAATCTACTGTTGGATGAGCCACGAGATGAAAAAAGAGGAGACAAGTGGGGATAATGACAACAAGGTCGGTGAAGAACTAATTGTGAGAACCAATGATGATGAGCCAATGTTATTTATGCCTCAAGTGCCTTCTCCTCCACAGTTCAAGAGTCCCAAGTTAGATTTGCAAAACCTTGTCCGATTGGTAGTCATGTAAATAAATAATACTCTACTGTGATGTAAAAGCAAGTACACCTTGAAACCATGGTGCGATGAGTGGAGAAGATAGAAGAAAGAAAGCATTGTGTCGACAAGCTTCAATACCGAATATATTCGCAGACACAATGGAGAAACCACCTAGATCTTTGGACGTTCTTGAATGTGATCTTATCTAAAGAAAGCATGCTAGGTGACTTTAATACAATGGCTATCGTAAATGGGAACCTACCAAAAGCTATATTATTTCCGATGGATGGAGGGTTCCTCAACTTTCGTAGGGGAATTGGAAGAGGAATTCTAGGGTTAGAACTGGGCATGATATCATGTGACTTAGTTATTTGCACAGTGAATAATTAGGTTTGTGAATAGAATGGAAATATCTTTTCGCCGCATGTAACACATAAGGAATTGGGATTATAACGAGTTTAATTCAATTGTTTTGCATAGGAATATAGCAAAATTAATCTGGATTAAATAGAAGGCAATTGATCACTTGGAAAAGGGCTCTTGGCAATTGAGAATTCCTGTTAACAATTCAGTAGACATAATAATTGGGTTAATTGGATAATTGATTTATAGTTCATAATTGGGGATATTGGAGTCTTAATCCTTATTTACCTGAATTCAATCAAATCTTAGTTTTGTTTATTTGCTTTCTTTTAGACTAATCTCTTTTAATTGTTTAATTTATTTTTCTTAATTAGAAAATAACGATTTAAGATTGTTTAAATAAAATTAGTTTGGTTAAGAATTAGTACTTGGTGATTTTATTAAATAATTCCTCGTGGGAACGATACTCTACTTTCACTTTATTACTTGTTGATCGTGTATACTTGCGTATTCATTGATCATGTAAATCGATCATCAAGTTTTTTTTTAGTAGTGGATGACTTTGTGTATCAATGGCCATACACGAACATGACTCAAACCAATGGGAGTGGAGATTGAAAGACTTGAGAAACTTTCGCATGATCACAAGACTGATTGAGACACTTTCGAGGATGTTTGAAGCTTTTTGAAGCTCAAAGCGTCGTCAAAGTATGGTGGTTACTTGTGATTATTGTCTTTGGAAATCATATGAGTCATCAATGCACCATCGGTTTATTGGAAGTCTGAGTATAGTGGTGATTACCCCAATAATTATGTCTATCCCAACAACTATCATCGGGATTGGGGTATCACCCGGATTTTTCATGGAGTAACAATCAAGATCAATTTTATGCTCCAAGTCCAACATACCCACAGGATTTCTTGTGTCCACCTCCACTACAACGGGAAGAACATTCAAATTGGGAGGAAGCCTTGGAAAAATTTATTAAAGCTTACGAAAAAGGAATGAGGAACAAGACAAGAAAATGAATCAAGTAGAAGTTGAATTTGCAAAGCCAAGGCGTTGATTAAGAATTTGGAAAATCAAGTGGAACAGAGATAGCACATTCGTTGAACAACCGTCCTCAATACACACTGACCTATGACATGGATTTTAGACCGATGTAGAGCCCAAGCCAAATCTCTGTTGGATGAGCCACGAGATGAAAAAAGAGGAGACAAGTGGGGATAATGACAACAAGGTGGTGAAGAACTAATTGTGAGAACCAATGATGATGAGCCAATGTTATTTATGCCTCAAGTGCCTTCTCTCCACAGTTCAAGAGTCCGGTTAGATTTGCAAAACCTTGTCGATTGGTAGTCATGTCGCTTAATAATACTCTGTGATGTAAAAAGCAAGTACACCTTGAAACCATGGTGCGATGAGTTTGGAGAAGATAGAAGAAGAAAGCTGTTGTGTCTCGATAAGCTTCAATACCGTAATATATTCACAGACACTGATGGAGAAACCACCTAGATCTTTGGGCGTTCTTGAATGTGATCTTATCTAAAGAAAGCATGCTAGGTGACTTTAATACAATGGCTATCGTAAATGGGAACCTACCAAAAGCTATATTATTTCCGATGGATGGAGGGTTCCTCAACTTTCGTAGGGGAATTGGATAGAGAATTGAAGAAGTCAGGCTGAGACTATAAAACCTATAAAACAAGCGCTTATTGGGAGGCAACCCAAGTTTAATTTTTACTTTTAGTTTTTATTAAGTTTTATATTAGTAGTTTTGAATTTGCATTTATTTAGGATTTAATAAAATTGCTTCTATCATGGTTTTTCTGAGTTATTTAAGTCAAATTCAAGTGTGGTGCCCAATTTGTTCCATGTGCTTGCCTTTATTCTCCAAACTTAGCGGGCAAGGAGGAAGATTGCTATATTTTCGTGGAAGTCCTCCGCTTTAATTTTTTCTATTTCAGGTCATTGAGGACAATGTCTAGTTTAAGTTTGGGGCATTTTAGTGTCGTATTGCATATAGTTAGTTATTTACATTGTAGTTCGTTATGTTTTGAGTTATTTACATTTAGTTGTTGCATTCATTTTTTTTTTTTTTTGTTTAAATTTTTTTTTTTAAATCTCAAAAAATAGTAGTTAGTTTACTATGTTTGTTGCAGATTAGTTTATATTTGCATGATTCCAATCTGTTAGATAGTAAAAGTCTATTTTTGCCAATGATGAGACCGGAGTTAAGTAGATAAGTATAGTATTGAATATTCGTGCTTCTATGTGATTTCTTGTTATGAATTAAATCTTTTCTGTTTAAAATCGGTATAATCAAGGTTAACACGCGTTAATAATGACTATGTTAAGCGATTAAGTTTAAATTGATACATAATGGATTTCTTAAGTATATTACTAGTGTGAAGGAATGAAAGACATGAATAGAGGAGATGGCTAAATTTTGATAAAAACTTAAGTTTGGGGGGAAATTTTGGGGTATATAAGCTAAAAAAAAAAAACATGTTGAGTCTTGTGGTGGGTTGAGGAGAAACACTCCCCATAAACACAAGCGTGAGATGGAGCGTAAAACGACTCACCAACCATCTATAAAAAAAGAGAAAAAAAAAAAAATTCTGAAGTAGCTAGTTTTGTTTTTTTGGGGCCTTTGTTACTTGAGTAAGAAAACGCCAAAGGGTATCTTAAAACCTAAGCGCCCTAAGGTCTTATATGGTCCGGGAGTCGTTGGTCGAAAAGCTCGCTAAGGGGTGACATCTGTTAGCCAAATGGAATGAGACATCGCACGATTATGGTTAAAAAAAAAAACAATAAAACGGGAAAAGAGCAAAAAGCCCCCGTAATGAAAAGTAAAGCATAAGTATCCCAGATTGGACTCTTGAACTTGGTGGATGTTTGACTTTAGTTGGATATAGCTTGTTCGTGAATTTTGTGAATTTGCATTGTATGATGCCTTCAAAGATATCTATTATGTCTTAAATTTGATTTTATATCAGTTAACATTGTTGTGGAGCACACACGCACTATATCTCGGTGATAACTTGATCTAAGATTTGATGATTGATTGGGAAATTACTGATTTGTTTTAATATGATGTATTATCATGTTTACTTGATTTCTCTAAGGCCGGTTGAATAGACTTGTTTCTGTCATTACTGTTGGATTCGTAGGCATATAGATTAGTTTCATTACATTGCATTGCATAACATTTTTGTGTTTTTGCTTGAGGACAACAAGCAAAGATTTAAGTTTGGGGTATTTGATGAGTGAGTTTTATACCCATGAATTGGATACATTCGGGCTTAATTTATTGTTGTTCTTAAGTCTTTTAGGATGTTTTTATGTGTTTGTGTCTATTCAAGCATGTTTTATATTGTTTTGTAGGATTTGGGACAAAAGTTACATGGATCGATGTTTGGGGTGGCTAGATTCGCGTTTTCGGCTTGCCATTTACATAGCAGTCACTTCAGAGCCAATTTTACTATAGCTCCTAACATTATTTCGAAAAACGCAAAGAATGAAAGTTGTAGATCTACTTCTCCTCTTTCCGGAACATCTTGAATCATCAAAATCGGAGTTCGGACGAAGAAGTTATGGTCATTTTCCCAAAGGACGTCGGAGCGAGAAAATGTCGGATTTTGGGCGCCGCAAAGGGCGCTACTCTTAGTGCATTTTCCGGTACGGGCGCTATAAGCGACTCAACAGTTAGTTGCCCAGTCACTGAAGTACTGGGGAAGGGTTTGGTACTACTGGACGCGTTTTGGGTAATTTTGACACCTTTTGACTCCAAATAGGATAGGGGTTGTTCCAAAACTAAAAATTGTACTTGTAACCTATAAATACATGATGTAAGGCATAAAATAAAGGGGATTACATAGCTTAGCCTAGATAAAACACTCCTTTAGATTAGAAAATAACCCTAGTTCTTATTAGTTTTGGAGATTGAAGCAACTTGGAGACCATTGAAGATCAAGAGCAAGAGCAGAAAGAGGGGAGCATCGATTTCGACAATGATTCTATTCTCTTCTCTCATCTTACTTTTATCTTTTGATGTCTATTGGGTTGTGGATTCTTGGTTTTAATTCATTAATTATGAACTAACTATTTTTGAGATTTCAATTGAACTTTTATGGCTATGAATTAGTTATTCATTATATTCTAATTATTTATGTTAAAGTGAGTTGTTTATCTTGTCTTGTGCTTATTGCTTAATTATTTGATCAAGAATTACTTTGTTACTCTAGAAGGAATTGGAAGAGGAATTCTAGGGTTAGAGGCGGGCATGGTGACATGTGACTTAGTTATTTGCACGATGAATAATTAGGTTTGTGAATAGAATGGAAATATCTTTTTACCGCATGTAACACATAAGGAATTGGGATTAGAACTTGAGTTTAATTCAATTGTTTTGCATAGGAATATAGCAAGATTAATCTGGATTAAATAGAAGGCAATTGATCACTTGAAAAGGACTTTTGGCATTTGAGAATTCTCATTAACAATTGAAGAGGCATAATAATTGGGATAATTGGATAATTGATTTATAATTCATAATTGGGGATATTGAAGTCTTAATCTTTATTTATTTGAATTCATTTCGTTAAAATCTTAGTTTTAATTAGTTAATTTAGTTTTCTTAATTAGAAAAACACGATTTGAGATTGTTTAAATAAAATTAGTTTGGTTAAGAATTAGTACTTGGTGATTTTTATTAAATAATTCCTCGTGGGAACGATACTCTACTTTCACTTTATTACTTGTTGACGTGTATACTGCACGTATTCATTGATTGCGAAATCGATCAACAAGTTTTTTGCTATGATTCGAGGAATTAATTTAATAATTATTTACCAATATTAATTTCAATCAAATTAGTCTTAATTTAAACATTTTATTTTTATTTTAATTCTCTTTCTATATTTCTCTCTTTTCGTGTACCATGGATGACTTTGTGTATCAATGGCCATATACGAACATGACTCAACCAAGGGGAGTGGAGATTGAAAGACTCGAGAAACTTTCTGCATTATCACGCCTGATTGAGACACTTTCGAGGATGTTTGAAGCTTTTGAAGCTCAAACGTCGTCAAAGTATGGTGGTTACTTGTGATTATTGTCTTTGGAAATCATATGAGTCATCAATGCACCATCGGTTTCAAGCCTAAGATAAAGATAGTGGTGATTACCCCAATAATTATGTCTATCCCAACAACTATCATCGATTGGGGTATCACCCGGATTTTCATGGAGTAACAATTAAGATCAATTTTATGCTCCAAGTCCAACATACCCACAGGATTTCTTGTGTCCACCTCCACTACAACAGGAAGAACATTCAAATTGGGAGGAAGCCTAGGAATGGCGTGGGGCACGCCGATCGGCGGGGAGAGAGTTAAATTGGTTGTTATGTTGTCCAATTTGAGCTAGAATAGGATTCTTAGTTGCCTAACTTGCTAGGGTGTCCATTAGAACTATAAATATTTGATTTTAACTTGGATTGGGAGGCTAGTTTTGAAGGATTCCATTAGATTAGATTAGAGTAGATTAGGAGCAAAATCCTAGTTCTTATGAGATTTGGAGATTGAAGCAACTTCGAGACCATTGAAGATCAAGAGCAGGAGCTTGAGGAAGATGGAGATTTGCTGACAATAGATTTATTCTTTACTCTACTCTTAGTTTTGTCTTTTAATGTGTATTCAAGTGTGGATTCTTAGTTTTAATTCAATGAACTAATTCTTTATTTGAGATTACAATGGATCTTATTGTGTAGTTTATTTTAATATGCTTCGCTATCAATTACTATGTTCTATCCTGAGGATTGTCTATTATGATTTGGACATTAATTACCGTGATAATCTATATGAACTCAAGAGATGAATTATAGGTTTAGATCTGATCATGAGGGCATGTGTTTGTGATTTCTGTATAGATAGAATTCATAATTCGTGTTTAGGATAGAGATATGCCTTTACGCCATATGTAATCTTATAGAGAACTTGTGCTTTAAATCCTTTTTAATTGTAATTAACATAGAGATATAGTGGATTAGTTAATTAGGGTGTCTTGCTTAATTCTATTGTGACGCCCCCAAAATAGGTCCAATCCATCCAACCTATTCTGAGTCGCCAAATACATAGTACAGAAAACAACCACAACTTTATTACTACAATTGTCGTGCAAAATACAACAAAACATATGTTGTGAGTTTTGATACAAATATATATACCAACTGTGACTCTTGACACCAACTTGGATAGCACATTACAATGGCACCTTACATGGGAGGCCATTCGTCTAGGTTATGATAGATATCATATGCCCACAGAATTATCCTTGGTTGACCCAATAGACCCCAAAGAAAAATGAGAAGATTACTATCATGTTCTTTACAATGGTGAGTCTTCTCTTGACATATAACTATCTCCACTGTCAACAATTGAGAATTACATTTCAACCAAACTCCAAGATCATATAGGTAGTGCTCGTAGATATACTCAGAAAGTGGATGTGCACAACCCTATCTTATGATAACACGAGGTCGTATGTCATTAGACATCTTATATGATAGTGGCAAAACACCCTTCCAAAGTTGGGTTCACCTTACCCTATTCGGTTCACCAAAATTAAATATCAAATGACGTATACAATACGACACACTTATCTAAAGTTCTCAATAAAATTATTTCCATACTATTTAGGGAGAACCTCAACAGCTATAGACCACCATTCTATTTCCCTGTTTCCCCCGCTCAACCCAGCTACATTCTTGTTACTTGAAAGGAATTGTGAAGCAAATGGGTGAGCACAACTAGCTCAGTAAAGAATATCATGACTAAAGATAATTAAATTATCAATAGCCTTCATCAGTAATAAATCAGAAATTTAGAACATATGGTAGATGATAAAACTTTTCAACCATAGTTAAATAAACGAAAGCAATCCATTAGAAGAGTCAATTAGACCATAAAGTCTATTATCTTCTCCATGTTAAAAGTCCACCAACAATGTTTTATCCCTGTAACATCAATCAACAGCTCCCGTCCACAATCATGTGAATAACTTATAATCATATTTGTGGTTCTAAATTCTTCTTCTCATCCAGTACGAAGATAATTTACATCACCTGTCTTTACCTGAAACATCAAAGATCATGGTTATACCAAATCACAGTTCTCGTTCATAATCATACTAATAACTTCATCTTTGCACTACGGGCCAAAGATATTCATTAATAGTTCATCTTTGCACTACAGGCCAAAGATATTCAACAACAGGTCATCTTTGCACTACAGACCAAAGATATTCAACTACAGGTCATCTTTGCAATACATGCCAAAGATATTCAACAACAGGTCATCTTTGCACTACGAGCCAAAGATATTCATCAATAATTCATCTTTGCACTATAGGCCAAAGATATTAATATCTCAAAGAAATACATAATCATTTCAGAATTTATATAAACCATAATTATAACCATGTTGATCAATTCACCTTTACAGTTAAGCTAAAAATATTCAATTGTAAATTCAATGGTCATGATCATACCAGTCAACAATTCATCTTTGCACTACTGGCCAAAGAGAACCCATAGTCACGATAATACCAATAATCTACCCATCTTTACACTAAAGTCAAAGAGAAATATCATCACTAGGGCTATAAAAATGTTATATATGAGAATAAAAACAATATGATCAACAACTGCATTTAATTTCAAGAGTAAGATTCATAAATCAACGATAATTTGGTCAGAAAAAGAAACCAATTTTGTCGTGAATAGTAACTCATGAATAGTAACTCGTATTCGTACATAGTACCATATACGTAAATAATTTCATATACGTAAATAGTGCCATATACATGAATAATGTCGTATACGTGAATAGTGCTGTATACATGAATAGTAACCCCAACATGAAAAGGTAAAAATTTCACAATAAAGTTCATATCAGTATTTCAGTATAATGATATTAAAGAAAATAATATCATTTACGTAAGAAGAAAATAACATCCCTTACCATCCCTTACAAACCCTTACCAATATAATGACAATATCCCTTACAATCCCTTACCTCAAAAGAGCAGTACTTCAGAATGGAATATCGGATATGATGCTGAATGAAACTTGTACTGAATAGCAACTCTCAAAGTCTCTAAATACTCACAAAATACGCTTGATAATATAGAGAGAAAGAAAACTTGTTTCTGGTGTGATTTTCAATTCTAACTTAGCCCTCTATTTATAGGAAAATGTTATACGCTCGAAGGCAGACTTGACTCACTTTGACGATGGCTTTACCTGCTACTATTGCCACCCACCACATTTGAAATTCAATTTGAGCACATTTCTCACCAACCAAAAGTGGGGCCCACCAATTCTAGAATTTTCCACCAAAATGATAAATTGTAAACTTCAACAATTTCTCAACCAGGTCACCTCTTAAAATTCATAACAAATCATACGTTCATTTTTAATGGTTCAAAATTTGTGGACATATACTCAACTTATATATGTATAACATATCCAAAAATCACAACGATCCAACAGTCGGATTAAAAATTATAACTCACACAATATATCTCAAGAACACTGGTTTGATTTTTAATACCTCTAATCCGACAAAATACTGATAAAACACCTCAACATTAATTCCTTTATTTATAACCACATAAATAAATCCATCATTTATATCCGCATCAAATAAATATTTTCTTATCATATAAATCAATAATTAATTATTCACAAATAATATTACGTAATCACAATTATGACAATGAAAGTAGTTCCCGTGAAAGAGGGGCTTCGATAAGGATTTCTCCTTACTAGCGCGCAATTAGGTGATTAAACCTCTCATTGACAGAACTTTCTAGACATTGCCAATAATGCTATCTAATAATATTATTCAAATAATATAAATTATTGATCTGATAATGGGAAATACTGTGCAGTGACAATTATTAAAACAACAATAATATAAAATATCAACACATCAATTATTGAATCAATAAAATAAAATATTAAACAGTAATTACTGTAACAATTATTGACTAGTGCCTTTTTACGTAAGAATCAATAATTCAAGAATATTGTGCAATACCCTGAGCTACTGTGCAACCACGCGTATTACTGCATTTTAACCACTAGGTATTCCAACAGTGTGAACGGTAACAATTACGTCGTTATTTATAAAAACTCATACTTGTTGTTTTCTTCATCCGACAGTTATTCTATTATGGGGCCCACAAATGACTGCGCTGTCGTATGGATATTCCCGAGAAAAAGAATATTCCACGACAAAACGAATATTCCTCGACAACAATAAGTATTTTATAGCCACTTGCTTATTTTGAAAATTTTCATATGTCACCTTAACTTTAACTTTTTATCAATTTAACCATTTACTGAATAATAATTTTAAGAAAAATTGAATACTTTTATTTCATAAAATTCGGGGTCTTACATCTATCATATGTGGATTTAAGTGAGTATGCGTATTATGCATCGAGAAGTGGTTTTATTTGCTTTAGTGTTCTTGATTAACAATTTAGGATAGAGAATAATTGATGAGAAGTGTGTTAACTTAAATGAAGCAATAAGTGAAGTTGTGATTTTAAATCTCCATAATCTCAATTTAACTAGTGGTAATTAGAATTAGTTTACTTATAAATTGAAATTCATTCGTTTAAATAAGATTGAGTTGGATACGAGTTAGTATTTGGTGATTTTTATTAAATAATTCCACTAGCGGCGCCTGTCTTTACTCAAGACTTTTTGTAGCATACCGCTAGGAAGTCAGAATGTCCATAATTGCTTGAAAATCCTTCCAATGCTAGCATCTTGATAAGCTTACTGATTATCCTACAACAAACACAAAACCCATCAAAAGTAACATGAAGTAATCAAAAACTAACAATATAACAAGCTAAATGAATATAAATTATAGGTTAAAAACCTATTAATCACCTATATACAAAGGGTTTGAATTTGTATGAAAATTTCAGTTTTAGACATGATATAGAAATGAGGTTTTGTAAAAGAGGTTTTTCAAACCCTGTGCTCAATAGTAATTGAGACCTTTTAATACTTCCATTTTATTATTAAATATTTGGCTTGATTGCTTTTATTTTCGAGATGCGAAGCATCTTAGAGAAAATAATATATAGAAGTGCCGAACTCCTCATGGACATGAAAGCCATCTAAGGAAATTCAAACACTGTGAATAATTTACAAGCTGCTTACAGCTGAAAATGTCCATCACGGGAACCGAATCTAGATTTAATAGACTGAATTTGTGATCACTTGATTCCTAGGCTAACATGATGCCGTAGTTTATATAAAAAGCAGTAAGCAGTTATATATATAAAAGCTATAAATATATATATATACAGACATGATCAACCACCACGAAGCACCTCCACGGGGGATCAGAAATATAAATATATAAAAGTGGTAAATATATTTATAGAGACATGATCAACCACCACGAAGCACCTCCATGGGGGATCAAAAATGTAAATAAAATAATAAATGTGATCAACCGCAATGAAGTAAACTCCACCATATCCGAGAAGATAGCCATCATACACTGCTGGAAGGTAGTGGGTGCATTACACAAATCGAATGACATTCTCCTGAATGTGAATGTGTCATATGGGCATGTAAACGTAGTCTTCTCTTGATCTTCAGAGCAATGACGATCTGATTGTAACCCGAATATCCATCCAATAAACAGTATTACTCATGTCCTGCTAATCTGTCCAACATCTAATCGATAAAGGGCAAAGGAAAGTGATCTTTGTGGGTCACCTTATTCAACTTCCTATAATCCATGCAAACCCTCCAACCAGTCACTGTCCTTGTTAGAATTAGCTCGTTGTCTTCATTTTGAACCACAGTCATTCCTCCCTTTTTTGGCACACACTGAACCAAACTGACCCACTTACTGTTTGAAATCGGGTAGATGATACCTGCATCCAACCATTTCAGTATTTCCTTCTTGACTAATTATTTCACAATAGGGTTGAGCCGCCTTTATTGTTACACTGTCGGTTTTGCATCGCCTTCTATCAGAATTTTGTGCATGCAAAAGGATGGGTTGATTCCCTTGACAGCTGCTATTGTCCATCCAATAGCCGATTTGTGGTCTCTAAGAACTCTCAGCAACTTTTCTTCCTGCAATTCATTAAGTGCAGCAGAAATAATAACAGATAAAGAATTAGAATTGTCTAAATACGCATACCTGAGGTGTTTAGGGAGTGGCTTAAATTCAAGAGTCGGTGTTTCCTCCAATGACGGTTTCATCCTTATTGGGGCTTTCTCCTCCGTGTGCAATGGTTCAACGGGTGATTTAAATCTACTAACGCATGGCAAGGAGTCAAGCATCTGCAAGTAATCCACAAATTCCGGATCATATAACTCTTCATCCTCCAATAGTGTTGTTTCCAATGGATCGTTACCCAAACTCTTGCCCATGTCTTCGCTGATTATCTGGTCAATGATATCCATCCTAAAACATTCTTCTTCACCCGTAGGGACTTTCATGGCCTTGAACATGTTAAATTTTATTTCTTGATCTTGGACTCTCATAGTAAGTTCACCTTTTTGTACGTCGATGAATGTCCTACCCGTAGCCAAGAAAGGTCTCCATAGGATAATTGAGATGTTCTTATCCTCCTCAAAATCCAGGATAATGAAATCCGCAGGGAATATAAACTTTTCAACCTTTACCAATATGTCCTCCATAATGCCTCTCGGGTACGTGACTAACCTATCTTCTAACTGCAATGAGATGTTCGTAGGCTTTGGAGCGGGCAAACACAATTCTATATAAACTGATAACGGCATAAGGTTCACACTTGACCCCAAATCACACAAACATTTGTTGAACGCCATATTCCCAATCATGCACGGAATAATGAAACTCCCTAGATCTATCAACTTTGGTGGCAACTTTCACTGTAACACCGCACTACATTCCTACTTCTTTTTCCTGGACATAATCCCTTTTATGAATTTTGCATAACTCGGCATCTGCTCTAGGGCTTCTGCTAACGGGATATTAATCTGAAGCTTCTTAAAAACTTCCAAAATTTTTGCAAACTGCTTATCTAGTTTCTATTTTTGAACTCTTTGCTGAAAAGGTGGGGGAGGATAGACAACTGGTTCATTAACTGGTTTTCTCTTTTCCACTTGTTTTTCTTCCCCCCTGCTTGACCTTTACCACTGTATTTTTACTATCTGTCTCAACCTCCTTTGTAGCCGAATTTTCTATTTCCTGACCCTCAAGCTGTTTCCACTTCTCAACATAATTGCTTGACATTGCTCGTGATTACCCTTCGGATTTCTTTCGGTGTCACTCGGTAGAGTCCCTTGTTGTCTGTTGTTCAATGCTAAAGCAATTTATCCCATCTGATTCTCTAGATTCTTGATGGCCATCTCTTGCGATTTCATTGTCGTTGCTTGATTTTTTCATAGCCGCCTCATTTCTTATTATGTACTTTGTCAACAATTCCTCTAAACCTAACTTCCTCTCTTGATGTTGAGCTGGTTGTTGATGATTCGGGAATCCTGGGGGAAACGATGGTCGCGGAGCTTGTTGATGCTGATTATTACTCCATGAAAAGTTAGGATGATTCCTATTCCCCTGATTGTAAGCATTCTGGTATATAATCTGTGGAATTCTGTTAGAGTTACCCACAAATTACACTGACGCTGGGTTAATTGCGCATTGATCTGTTGGATGCTCACCCGCGTACAATTCACAAATAACTGCAACTTGCTGTACCTGTGCCCCTGTCATAGCATCCAACTTCTTTGAAAGTGCTGAAATTTGCGTTTATATTGATGTCACACCATCTACTTCTAGCACTCCAGCTGCCTTTGCCTGTGTCATTCTTGCCATGGGCCACTGGTAATTGTTAGCTGCCATAGTCTCTATCAATTCGTAAGCCTCCTCATAACATTTAGCCATAAATGCTCCACCCGAAGCTGCATCAATACTGGTTCTGAGATTTCCGTTCAATCCGTTGTAAAACGTGTTCATCTGCAACCACTTAGGCAATCCATGATGTGGGCATTTTTTGAGAAACTCTTTGTATCTTTCCCATGCCATATATAATGACTCCCCGTGTTGTTGTTCAAACATCGTTATCTCATTCCTCATTTTTACAGTTTTCGCTGGTGGAAAGAATTTTGCAAGAAATTTCTGAGCGAGGTCTTCCCAAGTAGTTATCGATCCCAGCGGTAGAGAATGTAACCAACTCTTTGCCTTGTCTCGTAGAGTAAATGGGAACAAGCAAAGTCTCACCGCATCATCCGACACCCCATTATACCTGAAGGTGTCACAAATTTCCAAAAAGCTGATTAAGTGTTCATTCGGATCATCATTTGCCAATCCCCCAAACTGAACTGAATTTTGGATCATTTGAATCGTCCCAGGCTTGATTTCAAATGTGTTTGTAGCTATAGCCGGCCTGGTGATACTCGACTGCAGCTCAGTCACCTTGGGTGTAGCAAAGTCCCTCAACGCTTTCTGATCTTCAGCTGCCATTACCTCTTCTTTTTTAGAGTTTTCAAATTCTTCTCTTATTTCCTTGATCCACGTACTTAACCTCTGAAACCGTCTCTCAATGTCATCCTCAAAAGGAAGTAAGTCTGGATTTTTGGACCGCGGTTGCATAAACCACTTCAAAAACCTGAAATAAGACGAACAAAACAAAAAAATTATTTAAGTAAAACACGACTAATTAAACTGATATCGTAAAATATTAAAATCTATACTAAAATTTATCCCCGACAACGACGCCAAAAACTTGTTGGGTAAAATCTAATTATGCATAACACGCAAGTATACGTGGTCAACAAGTAATATAATAGTAAGTAAAGTATCGTTCCCATAGAGACAATTTAGTAAGAATTTAACCTCACAATTATCAATTTCCTATTAATCCTAATTTTATTAAACTATCCAAATCAATGATTAAAATTATAAAAACTAAAATTGTTAATAAATATAAGATCACAAACCAATAACAAATCTTAAAAACTGAAATTCAAACAACTATTGGAGAATTAGGCTTGCGATTTCACCCTAAGCTTCACTCTAATTTTTACACTTTTATTCCAGTTCAATTCACTATCCCAGTTTATTAATCAAGAACACTAATGTAGCACTAGCCACCTCTCGATGCACTAATACAGTATTAACTCAAATCCACAAATTAGATAGAAACAAGTTAAACACCTTAATCAACTAACTCACTATATCTTTATGTGAATTATAATTAAAGAATGTTTAAGATTAAGTTCCCTATCCGATTACATGCGATGTCAAGCATATCTCTACCTTAACATTCATCAAAATTTTGTTTATTCACAAAATTCAAAAACACATGCTATATTAACTAAGTCTAGACTCGTACTTCCTCTCTTGAATTCATACAAATCCACAAAGAACTATTGATCAGGCAATTCATAAATTCAAGCGTAAATTAATATGGATAAGCTGGATAATAGATTATTAAACTGGAAATCAAAGTTACAAAACCATTGTTTCACTTAAGAATCCATCATAAGCCTAAAAATTAATTTAGTTCATAATAAATGAGTTAAATACTGAATAAGTAAAAGAAAACATCATCCCAATTACACAAATTTAAATTAAAGGAGAATAGTAATACACTACCCTTCTCGTCCTTCAATTCTATTATCTTTGTGAAAATCTTCCTCTTCTTCGTTCCTCCAAGTTCTTGTTCTCAATCTTGTTCTCCAAGTGTGTCTTAATTATGATGATCTCCACTCATCTTTTTTTCAACACATAGCATAAATTTTGCCTCACTTCAGCTCCACACCACCACTTCTAATCTAACTCTAACTCATCACCAAGAAATTATAATAGAAGTACAAATCCTTTTTAAAACCAACAAGTCATTAGTCAAAGACTCCCAAAAGCATGAAATAACAACCATAACACACTCCTATTATAATCATATTACATAAAGAATTAATAGCTCCCAACACTTCCCATCTTCCAGAACATAACTAATCTTACCCAGCTCAAATCCCGTAGCAGCGCGCCCCGCGCCATGATGTACTCTCAGATAGCACGGCTCGCACTACTGTACCAGTAAGAAGCCACCCACTAGCGTGCCCCACGCTACTTTACTGAGCACCACAGAGCGCCCCTCGCTAGGAAGTCAGAATGTCCATAATTGCTTAAAAATCCTTCCAATGCTAGCATCTTGATAAGCTTACTAATTATCCTATAACAAGCACAAAACACATCAAAAGTAACATGAAGTAATCAAAAACTAACAATATAATGAGCTAAATGAATATAAATTATAGGTTAAAAACCTACTCATCACCTATATACAAAGGGTTTGAATTTGTATGAAAATTTCAGTTTTAGACATGATATAGAAATGAGGTTTTGTAAAAGAGGTTTTTCAAACCCTGTGCTCAATAGTAATTGAGACTTTTTAATACTTCCATTTTATTATTAAATATTTGGCTTGATTGCTTTTATTTTCGAGATGCGAAGCATCTTAGAGAAAATAATATATAGCGATCTTAGAACTCCTCATGGACATGAAAGCCATCTAAGGAAATTCAAACATTGTGAATAATTTACAAAGTCGCTTTAATTTGAAAATGTCCATCACGAGGAACAGAATCTAGATTCAATAAATTTGAATTTGTGATCACATGATTCTGAAGGCTAACATGATCTTAGTAGTTTATATAAAAAGCGAGAAGCGATAATATATATAAAAGCTATAAATATATATATCTGAGACATGATCAACCACCACGAAGCACCTCCACGGGGATCGAAATATAAATATATAAAAGTGGTAAATATATTTATAGAGACATGATCAACCACTACCACAAAGCACCTCCATGGGGATCAAAATGTAAATAAAATAATAAATGTGATCAACCACAATGAAGTAAACTCAAAAGGACTAAATGTAAAGAAAAGCGGTAAAAACAATCAACCGCCACTGAAGTAAACTCCAAAGTGACGGAATGTAAATAAAGCGATAAAAGACCACGAAGTAAACTCCGTGCCTAACAAAAATGTAAATATATAAAATATATATATATATATATATATATATATATATATATATATATATATATATATATATATATATATATATATATATATATATAAAAGCAAAGAACATACTTAGGATATAAAATCCAGGCTCATCGAACAAAATCCGACAATATGATTTGTATATATATATATATGTATATATATATATATAAACCGATGAACGCCTTAGGATGTAAAATCTAGGTTCATCGAACAAATTTAAACAACAGTTCATATATATATATATATATATATATATATATATATATATATATATATATATATATATATAAGAAAATAAACGTCATGACGTGAGTCTAGGCTAAATCGAGGCATAACTCGATAATGTTAGTCCATGTATATAAATATATATATATATATATAAAAGTATATATATAAAGACAGAAATAAAAACCACGAACCGAAGTCCGGGCATACACACACAACACGACTCTCAATGTGAAGAAGAGTGTGTACAAAGATGAAGAGAAAGGCTTTATAGTGTGTAAGAAGGCTTATAGTGGGCTGCCAAAGAAGACTTCTATGACTTTAAGTGGATGAACACTTGACTCACGCCGATAAAAAATATAGCTATATGTGAGCTCACAAGTGTTAAAAATGAGAAAGCACTCAATATAGGGTGTGTATAGAGCAACTTTGATAGGGCTTCCTTGCCTTTTTTTCTCTTGAATATGGCCACACCAAGTCCTATATTTATAGAGCTGGGAGCTGCAGTGTACTTTATGGCGGTCGAGATGCACTGCATGCACCCGGGTGCCTCAAGCTCTCATGGTTCTGCCTGTCTCAAAACATGCACGCGTGCAACGTGATGTCTGCTCGAACTTGCAGAACTTTAATCTGAGCATCTGATTGAGGTGTATAAGACCTATTTCGGACTGCCGTTGTCGAGAGCTACTCAATGACATGAGATTAGAGGTTGTACGAAGTCAGGAAGATGGAACCATGTCCTATCTCTTCAAGCTTCAAATTCTATCTGGTGTGCTGCCTTGCCAAGTAGTCACTCGGGATTGCAACTCCTTGGTTCTTGTGGGACATTTTTGTGTAGAATGTATGTTGAGATGTTTGTTGAGACAATGATATGTGGGATTGAGGTGGCAATTTGATGACTTTGCCCTTCATCGGGGATATCTCTGGTGTGATGCTCCCAAAACAGGTATACATCACCTATTCTGAGTCGCCAAATATATGGTACATAATACAAATACAATCTTTAATATACAACAAGAAAGTTGTGAGTTTTAATACAAATATTGTTTTCTAGACAATATCCACTCTCAGAATAAGTCCTCATTACATTTATTGTCACACTATTTAATGAATAGTGAGGACTACTAATACTATCATATGGACCGATCACTCCGGTTCCTGAGGCTAGTCAACTATGTTCTCATTTCACAAAGAAAAAGTGAAAGAAAGGGTGAGCTCAACTAGCTCAAGAAGAAATATTATGACTAAGATAATGCGTAATAAATTATCATTAGTCTTCAATAAATGTTAAACCGATAAAATACAATAGACATCAAGTTTAAATCGAGTGGAACACGCAATCCATTAAAAGAGTCAAATAGAGAATAAAAGCTACTATCTTTTAAGATTTAAAAGGTTTTTCATCACTTTTATCATTGGGACTTAGCTTAAAAATAATCCACCTCATCCCTCAGACTACTACCAAGGATATTCATAAGTATCACAACCATAAATTATCCATACACTACGCCAAGGATATTTGTGTATTCATCAATGGTCATGATCATGCCAACAATCGTCCATCAATGCACTACGGGCCAATGAGGACTTTTACCACATCATTTATAACATTACTACCATGATTACACCGAATAATCCTCGGTCATAATCATACCAAGTCCATCTATGCACCACATGACTTTCCAAAATATAAATACGAGGATGATGACAATGATATAAGAATTCAATAAAACAAATTCAAGAATTAATTTATTCAGAACTAATAACGTCCAAATTGTCAACATGATACTTCTTTGTAGAGTAAAATTCAAGAATGCTCAGAAGAATATTTCCATGAAAAGATACTGGATGAAGCGCAAATATCAAGGATATTCTACTAATTTCATGGAGTATAAAAGTCAAAACTTTAACCAACCGAGTTTAATAAAGAATGGAATAACAAAAGAAATCGGCATGCATGCATGCGGTTTGCATGGACAAAGTTATTCCAATAGAATAATAAATAACGAGAACTGTGTCAAAGCGTAATACGCATTCTATGAGATATTCCAATGTAATAATAAAGAATGAAATAACAAATAAATCACCATGCATGCAGATACTTCACATAAAAGTTATTCCAATGTATAATAATAAATAACGGAATCAGTCCAGAAAAAAGAACGCGTAATAATGCATGTGATATTCCAATGTAATAATAAAAGACGGAACTAGGTCCTGCCAAAACGCATGCATGATGTGATATTCCAATGTAATAATAAAGAATGAAATAATAGCAATTTCACCAAGTATAGGTAGATCACCAGATACAAAGTTATTCCAATGTAATAATAAAGAATGGAATAACAAAAGTTTCTCCTCATGAATATGAAAAAAAATAATACCCCCTTACCTTATAAAGAAGAGTACTCAGATGGTAGGCGAGGATATACTTGAAGAAACTTGCACTACGCTCAAAGCTTTCTTAAATGCTAAAGAAATACGCCTAAGATAGAAGAATAATTCTCTCTACAGTTTCTCTCTCTAGAGTTTCAGTGAATTCGTAAGAAATAATGAAGGAATGAGCTTCTATTTATAGAAGAATGGAATGAATAGTAACCAATCCATGAACGATCCAGATCGATTTACTTTAAATGGATGGTCCAAATTGGTTTACAATAAAATATAATATATTTTATTTATAATCTAATAAAATGAATAACTTTTAAAAAGATTTTACTATACAAACACTATGAAGACACTATACAAATACTATGCATAATAAAGTATAAAATATTCTAATTATTGTCTAATAAAACGAATAACTTTATAAAAGTATTCTATTTTATATAAAAAGATTTTACTATTAACCTAATAAAACGAATAACTTTATAAAAGTATTCTGCTTTTATATAAAAGCTTTTCTCGCTTTTTATTACATTAATAATACTAATAAAACAAAACTTCATCATCATTATTATTATTCACACTATTAATCCACTGTGTCGCTCCTGTGAGAGAGGGGCTTTCAATAAGGATTTCTCCCTATCAGTGCGCAATTAGGTGACCAAACCTCTCCTTAAAGTAACTTTTAGACATCGTTAATATTGCAAATAATAATATTAATAACTTCTTATCTCAATCTCAATATAAAATATCAACAATAATTGAATCAATTAACGTGAGATCTATGCAATAATTCATCAAGAAATAATTGAACAAAACCGAAAGTGACTTCTCACGTAAGAATTAATAATCAATACCGTGTGTGCTACTATGCAACTAACGCAGTATTCTCGCATTTCTTTTAACACCGGGTGTTTCAACAGTTAACGGTAAAAGTTCCGCCGTTATTTTCATAAAAAATATTTTTGTCGTTTTCTCAATCCGATAATAATTTAGATTTGTGGGGTCCACTAATGATTGTGTCGTCGCATTTAATATTCCCTGTTTAAAACGAATATTCCCCGACCAATCGAATATTATATAACAACTTACATACTTTGCAAAATTTATAAATATTACCCACAACTATAACATTATATCAAATTTATTCTAAAAATGATAATGATAGAAAATTCATCTTTATTCATAAAAGTTGGGGTCTTACAATCTCCCCTTCTTATGAAATTTCGTCCTCGAAATTAGGTTACGTATCTGGTATGTCGAAGAGGTAAGGATACCTTGTTTTCAATTCAGATTCTAACTCCCAGGTCATTTCCTCAACATCATGGTTCCTCTATAAAACTTTGACTTGATGTATAACCTTGTAGCGTAGAATATGTTCCTTCTTATCCAAGATTTGAACAGGAACCTCTTCATACGTTAAATCTTTCGCTATTTCATCCGGTTCTAACTCAATAATGTGGTTCGGGTCTTTCACATATTTACGTAACATGGATATATGAAAAACGTGATGAACACGAGACATACTTGGCGGTAAAACGAATCTATAGGCTACATTCCTACTCGATCGAGGATTAAAAATGGGCCAATGAATCGAGGATTGAGCTTTCCTCTCTTTCCAAATCTCGTAACTCCTTTCCATGGAGCAACACGTAACAACACATGATCTCCAATATCGAATTCCACGCCCTTTCGATGAAGATCAAGATAACTCTTTTATTCGGCCTTGTGAGGTTTTTATACGTATTCGGATCGTTTCAATCTTTTCCGTAGTCATACGTGCACCAACTCCGGTCCCAACAACGTTGCTTCACCCACCTCATCCCAAACATACCGAGAACGACACTTTCTTCCATACAACGCTCGAATGGAGCCATGCCAATACTTGTTTGATAGTTGTTGTTGTAGGAAAACTCCACCAATGGTAAGAACTTGTCCCAACTTCCCTTGAAGTCAAGGACATAAAGTCTTAATAAATCATCAAGAGTTTGAATAGTCCTCTCTGAGTGTCCGTCCGTCTCGAGGATGATATGCCAACTAAATCGTAAATCCGTGCCCATAGCTTTTTGCAAACTAACCCAAAATCGTGAAGTAAATCTTGGGTCTCGATCAGAAAATATGGATACAGGCATACCATGCAATCTTACAACCTCGTTTATATACATACGAGCAAGACGTTCAAGTGTATAAGTTTCTCGTATAGGTAAGAAATGAGCAAACTTGGTCAATCTATCAATAATGACCCAAATTGCATCTATACCCTGAGAAACCTTGGGATGACCAATAATGAAATCCATGGTAATGTGCTCCCACTTCCATTCTGGAATTTCAAGTGGTTGCAATGGACCTTTTGGTACCTGATGCACCACATTGACTCGTTGACACGTTAGACACCTTGAGATAAACAGCGCTATCTCTCTCTTCATATTGCCCCACCAAAATGTATGTCGAAGATCATGATACATTTTAGTACTCCCAAGATGGATTGCAAATGGTGTGTTGTGCGCCTCCATCATGATTTTATACTTTAACTCAGGGTCGTTAGGAACATAAAGTCTGGAGTTAACTCAAAGTATTCCTTCTTCATCGAATCTTGTTTTCGGCATAGCACCTTCTTGTACTTTCTTCCTCATATGCATCAGCTCCAGGTCTGTAGCTTGAGCAGCTTTAACTTTATCGATTAAAGTCGGTTCCACTCGTATATTCGCCATCATCACTTGGGTCTCTGGAGTATTTATCTCTATCTCCATCCTTTGCAAGTCATAAAAAATGGGCCTTTGCATTGACAATATCGCACTCGTACCCACATATGATCTTCTACTCAATGCGTCAGCTACCACGTTCGCTTTTCTAGGATGGTATTGGATGGTATGATCATAATCTTTCAATATTTTAAGCCAACATCGCTGTCGCATGTTTAGTTCCTTTTGAGTGAAGAAATATTTGAGGCTTTTATGATCCAGAAGATCTCCACTTTCTCCCCATACAAGTAATGCCTCCAAATTTTAAGTGCGAAGACAACAACCGCTAACTCTAGATCATGAGTAGGATAATTCCTCTCATATTCTTTGAGTTATCGAGAGGCATAGGCTATGACTTTCCCATGTTGCATGAGAACACATCCTAACCCTTTGCTCAAGCATCATCAGAGATGACAAATCCCTCCGAGCCGATGGTATTGTCGTAAGAAAATAAATGAGTCTTCTGAGTTCTTGAAAACTCTTCTCACATTCCTCACTCCAACCGAATTTTGTATCTTTCCGAGTCACCTAAGTTAATGGAGTAGCGATTCGAGAAAACCCTTCTATTTAATCTCCGATAATAACCAAATAAGCCGAGAAAGCTACGACTTTTCACATCGATTTAGGTTGTTCCAACTTTGAATGGCTTCAATCTTTCCGGGTCAACAGATATTCCATGACTTGATACTACGTGCCCAAGGAATGCTACTTCCTCAAGCCGTAACTCGATTGATTTATTCAACTTGGCATAAAGCTTATATTCACGAAGCTTTTGGAGTATCAACCTCAAGTGTTGCTCATGATCTTCATGACTTTTGGAATAAATAAGGATGTCATCAATAAAGATGACCACAAAGTAATCCAAATATTCCTTGAATACTCGGTTCATCGTATCCATGAAGGCAAAGAGGAGCATTAGTCAATCCAAAAGATATGACTAGGAATTCATAATGCCCGCATCGAAGTTTCGAAGCCGCCTTTGGAATGTCATCGGTTCTAATCTTCAATTGGTGATATCCGAAATGAAGATCAATCTTTGAAAAGAATTTGGCGCCTTGCAACTGGTTAAACAGGTCATCAATACGTGGCAATGGGTACTTATTTTTGATGGTGACATGATTCAACTCTAGATAATCAATACAAAGTCGCATACTCCCATTTTTCTTCTTCACGAATAGAATAGGAGCACCCCAAGGAGAAGTACTAGGACGAATAAAGCCAATGTCTAACAATTCCTGCGCATTGGGTCTTTAACAAGTTCAATAGAGCCATTCGATATGGGGCTTTGGAAATGGGTTTTGTACGGGGTTCAAGGTCGATACAAAATTTAATTTCACATTTTGGGGGTAGGCCAGGAAGTTCTTAAGGGAATACGTCAGGAAATTCATTAACAATAGAAATATCATTCAAAACTGACGTATTTTTATTTAGATCCGTGATATGAGCTAAGAAAGCTTGACATCCGCTTTTTCAATAAACGAATAAATTTTATGGCTTGAGATGACAGTGATTGATTTTAATGGTTTGGTTGCTTGAATTCGCATAATAGGTTGATTAGGAATATGAAAGCTAACAACCTTACGAAAACATTCAATTTTGGCATGATGAGTGGTTAACCAATCAATCCCTAGAATTACGTCAAATACAAGTATTTTCAATGAAATAAGATCGACAAGTAATGTGAGGGTACCGATTTGAACCAAACAAGACCTATAAATAGTGGATGTAATTAAGGTTTCTCCCAACGGAGTTTCAACAGATAAGTCAAAGTCCAATTTCTCCGGAGTCAAATTTAAACGTTGAGCGCAAGTAGGAGAAATAAAGGAATGGGTAGAACCGGTATCAAATAAGGTATATACTTCGCTAGAGTTTATGATAAGCTTACCCATGATGACCTCATTCGGGTTCCTTACTTTCTGGGAGGTCACGACAAACGCTCTCCCTTGCACTACTGGCTTTGACTTTTCTGGGGTGTCCTTTGGTGCCTCCATCCTAGCTGAACTTGTCTTCGGTGAACGACAAAATCGGGCTAGGTGACCTTCTCTTCCACAATTATAACATTTTTTGGACGACATCGCACAATTTGGACTGATGTGTCCCTCCCCTCCACATTTGATGCATATGATAGGTGGTCGTTCTCCTTCCTTAACAACAGGTGCTGATGCTGACATCTTTCCATCATTGTTGAATCTCCTCTTCTTGAAATGTCCATTCTTATTGCTTTGCTTTGGCCATGATTACCACCAAGTGGTTACCATTTCGCATGTTGATTCCTCCACGCTTATTGTCACCGCTTCAATGATCGTTATCACCGGTATTATCATTTTATCTACCGCTTTCTTTTGGTTGGGTTGACTCATTATCGCGCTCCAATAATCGAGCCCTATTAACAACATCCAATACAAACACAGTTTATGAGAGATAAGATATTGACATATCTCGGTTTCAAACCTCTTAGAAACATTCGCGTCATTCTCTCCTCATTATCAACCAAATGGGACGCAAAACCGGACAACTCGGCAAACTTAGCTTCATCGCGATTACCACGGCCATGTTGTTTTGCTCCAGTTTAATGAACTCTACCTCTTTCATGTGACGAATACTTTCGGAAAGTACTTGTCGTTGAACAGCTTCTTGAACTTCTCCCAAGACATCTTTCAAGATGCGGCAGTTGAGTACGCTTTACTTGATTCCCACCAAGAATCGCCTCTACCCGCAACATGAAGGTGGCAAAAGGAACCTTTTGCTCCTCGGAGCATCCCAAGACATCAAATATCTTGTTGATCTGCTTTATCCACGTTTCCACCTTAAGTGGTTTTGGCTCTCCAAAAAACACCAGTGGTCCCAGTTCCTTGAACTGTTTAGCGGTGACCGTCCGAGAGTTGCCAGTGTTTCCACCTGCATTTCGGACAGGAGTCTCTCACACCTGATGTTGCATGAATTGCATGAAGCCTCGTAACATTCCATCGTTCATCATTTGGTCAGTGTTGTTGTTTGCATTAGGATTGTCGCCTTCCTGATGCACATTATCCTGATTATTGATCTGTGGAGACTCAACGGTCTCCTGTACTCCATTGATGTTCTCAACATTCTCAGATGCCATTTTCAAATACTGCCATAAAACAAGGGTTAATTAACATATCAAATATAATCCCTATACTCTTACCAACCAATTAAATATAAAATAAACTTAGGTAGGTCATACTAGTGAAGGAATTCCCTGTCTCTCCCCTCCTAGTTCTTTTCTCACATCTCAGCCAGGGATCATATCCCTAAGCTTTGATACCAACTGTGACGACCCCAAAATAGGTATACATCACCTATTCTGAGTCGCCAAATATATGGTACAGAATACAAATACAATCTTTAATATACAACAAGAAAGTTGAGAGTTTTAATACAAATATTGTCTTTTAGACAATATCCACTCTCAGAATAAGTCCTCATTACATTTATTGTCACACTATTTAACAGAATAGTGAGCACTACTAATACTATCATCTGGACCGTCACTCCATTCCCCGACTAGTCCCGCCACGTTCTCATTTCTCAAGAGAACAAAGTGAAAGAAAGGGTGAGCTCAACTAGCCCAGTAAGAAATATTATGACTAAGAAAATGCAGAATAAATTATCATTAGTCTTCAACAGTGTTAAACTGATAAAATACAATAGACATCATGTTTAAGTGCAGTGGGACATGCAATCCATTAAAAGAGTCAAATAGAGAATAAAATCTACTATCTTTTATGATTTAAAAGGTTTTTCATCACTTTTATCATTTGGGACTCAAATTTTAATAAATAATCACATCATCATCCCGCACTACGGCCAAGGATATTCATAAGTATCACAACCACAAATTATCCATGCACTACGGGCCAAGGATATTCGTGTATTCATCAATGGTCATGATCATGCCAACAACCGGCCCATCAATGCACTACGGGACAATGAGGACTTTTACTACATCATTTGTAACATTACCATGATTACAATCGATAATCCTCGGTCATAATCATACCAAGTCCATCTATGCACTACGTGCCACGTATGACTTTCAACAAAATATAAATATGAAGATGATGACAATGATATAAGAATTCAATAAAACAAATTCAAGAATTAATTTATTCAGAACTAATAACGCCCAAATTGTCAACATGATACTTCTTTTGTAGAGTAAAATTCAAGAATGCTCAAGAATATTTCCATGAAAAGATATGGATGAAGCGTAAATATCAAGGATATTTCCACTAATTTCATGGAGTATAAAAGTCAAAAACTTTAACCAATCGAGTATAATAAAGAATGAAATAACAAAAGAAATCACCATGCATATGCGGTATTGCATGGACAAAGTTATTCCAATGAGAATAATAAATAACGGAACCAGTCAAAGCGTAATACGACCGACAAAAGTTATTCCAATGTAATAATAAAGAATGGAATAACAACAACATTCACCATGCATGCGGTATTTAGCAGACAGACAAAGTTATTCCAATGAGAATAATAAATAACGGAATCAGTCCCGCCAGAAACGCATGCATGTGATATTCCAACAGAATATTAAAGACGGAACCGGTCCGCCAGAAAACGCATAAAGAGAGGATATTCCAATGTAATAATAAAAAGCGGAACCAGTGTCAGCGTGAAACGCATGCATGAGGATATTCCAACAGAATAATTAAGAATGAAATAATAACAAAATTTCACCAAGTATAGGGTAGACCGCGTATATAAGTTATTCCAACAGAATAATAAAGAATGGAATAACAGAAGTTTTCTTCATGAATATGAAAAAAAATAATACCCCTTACCTTATAAAGAAGAGTACTCCGACAGTAGGGTGGGGATATACTTGAAGAAACTTGCACTATGCTCAAAGCTTTCTTAAATGCTAAAGAAATACGCTCAAGATAGAAGAATAATTCTCTCTACAATTTCTCTCTCTAGAGTTTCAGTGAATTCGTAAGAAATAATGAAGGAATGAGCTTCTATTTATAGAAGAATGGAATGAATAGTAACCAATCCATGAATGGTCCAGATCGATTTACTTTAAACGGATGGTCCAGATTGGTTTACAATAAAATATAATATATTCTATTTATAATCTAGTAAAACGAATAACTTTTAAAAAGATTTTACTATGAAAATACTATGCAGACACTATGCAAACACTATGCATAATAAAATATAAAATTTTCTAATTATTGTCTAATAAAATGAATAACTTTATAAAAGTATTCTGTTTTATATAAAAAGATTTTACTATTAGCCTAATAAAATGAATAACTTTATAAAAGTATTCTATTTTATATAAAAGATTTTACTATTAGCCTAATAAAGCGAATAACTTTATAAAAGTATTACATTTTAAATAAAAAGTTTTTTATTTTTTATTACATTAATAATACTAATAAAATAAAACTTCATCATCATTATTTTTATTCACACTATTAATCTACTGTGTCGTTTCGAGAAAAGGGGCTTTCAACAAGGATTTCTCCCTATTGAAGGCGCAATTAGGTGACCAAACCTCTCCTCGCGTAACTTCTAGACATCGTTAATATTGCAAATAATAATATTAATAACTTCATCATCTCAATATAAAATATCAACAATAATTGAATCAATTAACGTGAGATACTATGCAACAATTCTTTGGGCGATAATTGAACAAAACCGGTGACTTCTCACGTAAGCATCAATAATCAATACCGTGTGCTACTATGCAACCACGTATTCCTCATACTTTTAACACCGGGTGTTTCAAGCGATTAACGGTAAAAGTTCCGCCGTTATTTTCATAAAAATATTTTGTCATTTTCTCAATCCAAATAATAATTAGTTGTGGGGTCCACTAATGATTGTGCCATCGTCATTGAATATTCCTGCATTTAAAAGCGAATATTCCCCACCAATCGAATATTATATAACAACTTGCGTACTTTTGCAAAATTTATAAATATTACCCACAACTATAACATTATATCAAATTTATTCCAAAATGATAATTATAGAAAATTCATCTTTATTCATAAAAGTTGGGGTCTTACATCCGGTTTGCAACGATAAAGCGAGGCGTTGCTTAGGGTTATCTACGAGATTGAGTGCAGTAAATCTTTTGAAAAGCCGTCGGTGGTTGTCTCTAAGGTGTTCCTTTCCTCCCGGGGTCATCTCCGGGTTTGTTAATTGAGTGCCTCGGTGTGAGTCTCAAGGTTGAAGTTGACTGCATGGGTTAAAACGATCATGTCCGGGGTTATCTCTGGAACTGTAACTGCAATCCTTGGGGTTATCTCCAAGGTTGATATTATCTTTCCCGATGTTGTTTCCGGCACTGAGACTGAACATCTCGGGGTTATCTCCAAGATGAATCAGCCTTCTCCTATGGAATTTCTGGTATTTGCACTGCTATCCTCGGGGTTATCTTCGAGGTGGGGAAATGATACTCCTAGTGTGTTTTTCGGGGTTAAAATTGAACTTCTGGTGGTATTTTCGGGATTAAGCTGAGCTATCATCCAGGGTTATATCTGAAAGAAGATTCTGCACTTCCTAAAATGTTAGTAACAGGTAGGCAAAAAATTTTGAGTGTCTACAGATGCCGCTCTTTATCATATTCATGCAATGCAATGGTATGGATAAGATAAAGAATACTAGACACTTGAAATGCAATGAGATGATTATGATGCAATGCATAATAACATGATGCAAATGTATGTGGTTTGTTGGATTATCCTCCAACATGATGGGATGATTGCCGGTTCCCTGTTGCTTTTACCGGGACGACAATAAATAACCAGCCAAATGAACTATCTTGGACGCGTGATCCACAGCTACCAGGAATCTCTAAGATTGTTAACGTTGGGGTTATCACCAAAATCTTGAATCCTTGATACAGACTTTATCCTTATGATGCATTTCTCATGTATAAAAGATTCTGTGGGGATAGAACTTTGTCTGTTGAGGATGTGTATAACATATTTCATCATCGGTCTTCCCCAATGAGGGTGTTCTTCCCTGGTTTGTATCGCCAGGTCTTTCCACTGCTTTGTTGGAGCTACTGCCAACAACTGGTGTTGTCAGGGTTGCTTGACCTTCATTTACACGTGTATCAACAAATGAGATCCCGTCTGGGGATAATGTCAAGGCTGCTTGACCTTCATTAACATGTGCATCAACGAATGTAAATGCGTGGCACCCCCTCCAGGGAAAATGTCAAGGATACTTGACCTTCATTGACGTGTACATTAATGGTTGAAAATACGTGACACCCCCGTCAGGGATTTGTACATCAATGGATGAAAATGCGTGACGCCCTCGCCGGGGATAATGTCAAGGCTGCTTAACCTTCATTCACGTGTACATCAATGGTTAAAAATGTGTGACACCCCCGCCGGGGATAATGTCAAGGCTACTTGACCTTCATTGACGTGTACATCAACGGTTGAAAATATGTGACACCCATAGGGGATAAGGTTTTAGACTACGACCGAACCGTGACAAGATCGGACCTTCGTGAGGTATTCTTGAATGTAATTTTGTGGTGAGATCATTGGTATAGTATACCCTGTGTTTGGGTGAAGACCAATCATTGTTATGTAAAGCCACAGTTTGGCCCGTGAAAACCAGGATTTCAGGCTATTCCGCTCAATCGTGTAGCATTTTTATTCCTGATTTGACCTTTTCAGCTTGTAAGAACTCCTTTACAACTCGAACTAGATCGAGCCGGAGGGGTGGGACCCACATAGAGGTGCCGCAGGTGCACCTGCAGCAGCCGCAGGTGGACCTGTGGCCAACCGTGAATGTCCTTAAATGGGCTGGTTGATGTCTCAAGTCATTTTCAAGCTGTGTCGCGAAGGAAACCTTAGAGCTCTTCTTCATATCTACTGAGTTCAGATGACTTTCTATAAATTCTGTTACCATAAAAGTGTTCAACACTGTCCTGGTAATGTATGCATGTCTTCTTTTCCAGTTTTTATCTGTTGGAAAATAAAATATCACATAAAATGTAGCTAAACACATAGTAGTGAGTATGCATGCTGAAATGACTTGATAAAAAATATTCAACATAGTAAATGTTAGTATTAAACCATGCTAAACATAATCATGTGAAAAAATTTGACTTTTTAAACAATCATATTAACACCTTTTTATGCTATCTCTTATCCTATTTGAGGACAAATGAACAAAGGTGAAAAAGCAAAATAATCCTGGTAATTAGGCTACCCATACGAATTTTTTACTTTGATGTATTAATGCATGTAAGATGTATATGACTGTGGATAGGTGTGCTACTGAATGGCCACCTAGTCATGCCTATGTGCATGTGGATAGTCCTATTTACAAAGGGGACTATAACAAAAATTTTCCAAAATGTAGGCATTGGGTAGTCATGCATTTTTAACTCTATTGTAGATGTATGTTAAAATAATGCATGTATGCTGTCGACGTCGGGATTTTTGAGTGTCCCTTTTCATTACTTGTTATTTGGTGTTCTCATGTTAATGTGAGATTTGTTTGAAAAAACAAGTGAAAAGGTCTAACATGTATAATGTCGATGATTTGATTTTAAGAGTCGCCAGTTGGTCTATTTAATTGGTTGCACCAATGCAACCGAAAAGGTTTGCACATTGACCCAATATTTTGACACTGTTAGACGGGTCTATGAAATCGAGATTCATTTTGGGTTCAGGGGCTTGATTATGCAGAGGGAAGGTGTTAGTCACCCCCCGACATCCGTGTTACCACGGTGACTGCCACTTTTCAAAGAAATTGTTATATGAATGTGTGTATAAGTGTGTGTGTGTGGATCAATGTGCAATTATTTGAAAGTAGTACGAGGCCTCGTTTGCACCTATATACACAAGGTTTGAATTTTATAGAAAAATTTAGTTTTAACCAAGATATATCAATGAAGTTTTGTAAAAGAGGTTTTTCAAACCCTGTGCTCAATAGGAATTGAGACCTATTCATACTTCCATTTTATTATTAAATGTTCGGCTTGTTTGCTTTTATTTTCGAGATGCGAAGCATTCTCGAGAAAATAATATCGTGATCTTTGAACTCCTCATGGGCATGACAACCATCCAAGGAAATTGAGACTTTGTAAAATAATGTACAGTAAATTGCATACACTAAAAAAATGTCCATCATGGGAATCGAATCTAGATTCAGTAAACTGAACCTGTGATCACATAATTCCTAGGCTCACATGATACTGCAATTTGTATGGAAAGCAATAATCAGTTATATATATAAAAGTTGTATATATATATATATACACACACATGATCAACCACCAGAAAGCAACTCCATGGGGATCGAAATGTAAATATATAAAAGCGGTAAAATATATATATATATATATATATATATATATATATATATATATATATATATATATATATATATATGTGTGTGTGGACATGATCAACCACCACTAAGTAAAATCTAGGTGGGACGAAATGTAAATAAAGTTGTAAAAAGTGATTAAGCGCCATGAAGTAAACTCTAAGCGAGGACCAAATGTAAATAAAAATTTGTAAAAGGCCACGAAGTAAACTCGGTAGGACAAGAATGTAAATATATATATATATATATATGTAAATATATATATATATATATATATATATAAGCAATAAACGCATAGGATGTGAATCCGGACTCACCGGATATAATACGACAACAATATATATATATATATATATATATAAGCAATTAAACGCTCCAGACCAAAGTCTAGGCTCAATCGAGGCATAACTCGATAAAGTTAGTCCATATATGAAATATATACATATATATATAAGTATATATATACAAACAGAAATGAAAACCACGGACCAAAGTCCAGGCAAACACATTCACACGACTCTTAACGTGTACAACAATGTGTGCTAATATGAGAAGAAGGCTTTATAGAATATGAGAAGGCATACAGTGGGCTGCCAAAGTAGACTTCTATGACTTTAAATGGATAAACACTCAGCTCCCACCGGATAAAAGATAGCTATATGTGAGCTAACTAGTATTTAGAAGTGAGAAACACTCAAAAGATGTGTATCTTGAGCAAAATGGGTGGGGCTTCCTCGCCTTTTTCCCTCCTCTTCTCCTCAAATGGTGACCCCAAGGCTTGTATATATGAGCGGATGGCAGCGGTACACCCTCTGCAACCGCATAGATTGTACCTGTGACTAGTCATGATGCATCAAGCCTCGCGGGTCCGTTATCTCGTAAGTCACGTGCACTTATGCCTTTGTAATGTCCATTGAACTTGCAGAACTTCAATCCGAGCATTCGAACGAGGTATATCTGACCTTCTTCGGACCGCTTGTGTCTAGAGTTACGCAATGACATGGATTAGAGGTTGTACGAAGTCAGGAAGAGGGGTTTATACCCATGGTCTTCAAGCTTCAAATTCTATCCAAAGTACTATCACGCGTAATAGTCACTCGGGATTGTCAATCCTCAGCTCTTGTGGGACATTGTTGGATGTATGTATGTATGAAGTGTTGAGACGACGTGCCATTGTCGAAGGAACAAGATGACGTTTGACTCCTCGTCGGGGTTATCGCCGGTTTGAGTTGAAAGTAGACGTTGCTCAGGGTTACAGCTGAGATTGGACTTACTTGTTGGTATGCTGTGATATCATCTTGTTGATATAGTAAGATGACGTTATGACTCCTCACCGTGGTTATCGTCGGTTTAAGCGGAAAGTAGACATTACTCAGGGTTACAGCTGAGATTGGACTGCTGCTTGTTTGTATGTATCACTGTCATTTGTGGATGTTCCTGTCTGTCTGTTGTCAACTCCGGGTCTAAGGTGTGTGTGCCTCGACAAGATGTCTGAGGTTGAAGCTGATTGTATATGTTTGAAACAAGCATTTTTGGGGTTATCACCAGAACTGAAATGGCATCTCTTGGGGCTATCACCAAGGATGGGGTTGCTACTCCCAGTGTTTCTGGGGATTTGGGCCGAAAGCGTCAGCGGTGTTATCATTGAGATAGAAATGTCCTCTCCGGTGTTGTTCTTTGGTCTTTTGATCTGCATATCTCTGAGAGTTATCTCAAGATTGGAAATGACATTCGGTGTGTGTTCAGGGTTTGAGATGATGTTCCCGGTTTGTGTTTCGGGTTGGAACTGAACTTTCGATAGTATCCGGAATGGATGTAATCTGTCTTTCAGGGTTATCTTCAAAAGACGAATCTACCCTCCTGCAATATTAGTAATAGGAGTGTAGAAAATTTTGAGTGTCTACAGATGCCCCTCTTTATCATATTCATGCAATGCAAGGCATGGATAGGATAAAGAATACTAGACACTTGAAATGCAAACAAGATAAACATGATGCAAATGCATGTAGAATGCATGAATGATTGTCAGGTAATCCTGCTGGGATGACAATCAGTGATGGCTTGGACATGCGATCCAAGTTTCCAAGGATGTTGACATTGGGGCTATTACCAAAGTCTTGAGTCCTAGACACTGGCTTATATTCCATAGAGGTACCTCTTGTGTGTAAGAGATCTGTGGGGATAAAGCTTTGTCTGTTTGAGGATGTGTATAACATATTCCCTCATTACATCGGAATTCACATGACAGTTTGTTCTTATCGGGGTTGCACGATCTTGACGATGTGTGTATCACCGGATAAATCCCTACTGGATGCATTGTCAAGGTTGCTTGACCTTCATTGATGTATGTGTCAATGGTAGCATTGCGTTGTAGCCCCCGCCAGGGAAGGTTGCTTTGATGGGTTTACTTGCCATGGTGACATGATGTCGAGGTCGCTTGACCTTCATTGATGTGTGTATCGATGGTTGCATTACGTTGTACCCCCGCCAGGGGATCGTAGATGCTTGAAAGATGTGTGTTGTGACCCCCGCCGGGGATACATAGATGTTGATAACTTCGGCGTTGTAACCCCCACCGGGGATACGTGGATGTTTGATAACTTCGACGTTGTAACCCCCGTCGGGGAGGTTTGATATTTCGTGGTTTTGCGTTGTAACCCCCACCGGGGATATATTAGGGTTTCCTGACAATCATTAACGGCATCGGACCTTTGTGGGGTATTATCGAGCATGATCTATGAAAGTTGAGCTCATTGGTATAGTATACCCTGAATTCAAGTGAATACCTTTGAGACGACGAGAGATTAACTCGTGAAGCGAGAAACCCGAGTTCGAGCTATTCAGCTCAATCGCGTAGCACTTTTATTCCTGATTTAGCCTTTTTCGACAGCTTGTGAGACCTCCTTTGCAACTCTAATTGGAGGGAGCCGGAGGTGTGGGACCCATGTAGGAGTGCCACAGGTGTACCTGCAGGAGAGCACGGAGGTTAGCACATGGCTAAGCTGTGCCTATGTATAGGCAACTGGTTGCTTTCATAAGTCATTTTCAAGTTGCGTAGCAAAGGAAATCCGAGAGCTCTTCTTCAGATCTGCTGAGTTTGGGAAACTTTTCGCATATTACCTTGCATAGTACAAAGCGTTCTTCAACATCACGGTAACACATGCATGTATTTTTTCCAATTTACATGCGTTGGAAAATGACTTATCGCATGAAATGCATTTAGACACATAGTAGTGAATATGCATGCTGATATGACTTGATAAAAAATATTCAACATAGCAAATGTTAGTATTAAACCATGCTGAACATAATGATGTGAAAAAATTTGACTTTTGAAATAGTCAAATTGACACCTTTTACTGTCATTTCTTATCTTATATAAGGACAAATGAGTAAAGGTAGACAAGCAAAATAATCCCGATAATTAGACTACACTTACGGATTTTTTACTATAATGTATTGATGCATACAGGATGTATATGACTGTGTATAGGTGTGCTACTGAATGGCCACCTAGTCATGCCTATGTGCATGTGGATAGTCCCATTTACAAAGGGGCTATGGCAAAATTTTCCCAAAATGTAGGTATTGGGTAGTCATGTATTTTTAACTCTACTATAGATGTATGTTAAAGCAATGCATGCATGCATGTAATCATAGAATGTATTTTGAAAAGACTCCAGGTAAGAAATTACCACACCCTTTCTGAGGTGATTTGGAGACTTGTTGTCCAGATATCATGGATCTGGATCGGTAGAGTAGTTCCCATGCAGGACCACTTACGTGTATGCGGAGGAGGGCTTTTGAAGAGCCTCGGTTGTAGATTCATTAGATGACCTAAATCGCTTGGCGGAGGCGATGATCACGTCTATTCGGGTTGAAGTGCGAATGTCGAGGGGCGAGAGAAGGATACTGATCGAGGTTCACGCTCTCATTATCGTGTTCCCCATAGGAATTTCCAGGTATTCAAGTGGCGAACCCAGATCTTCTGGGAGACTTGAGTAGGAATCCTTCAGTATACCTGCACGCAAATGAGGTATGAAGTTAGAACTTTAATCTTCCTTATTTCCTATTAATGAGGAGTCAAGGAGTCTGATGTTGATCTGTATTTGATGTAGGTTCCCGGCTTCACATAGCCTCGAGGAAACTGGTTTAGCATCCACTCTATGTATCAGGCCTTGCATGATGACTACAAAGAGATCGTCCATGGCTAGGGATTCGGGAGGTTCTTCTCCATTCTACCCCATCGCTGTCCCTGGGGTTACCTCAGGGCATTGTCTGAGCGGTGGTTTCACGGACTCGATAACTCCATTTCTTTGGATCATGGGGTGATGATGGCCTTGGCGGTGGATTGGCGGTTTATCATAGGTATGGAGTTTGGAGGGGAGCCGGTGCCTTGCACGGTGGATATCACCCCTACTGTCGTCAGATCCTTGTTGGGAGTTTCAGTGAAGCGTTCAAGGCGGGATTATTTCGTCTGGTCCTTTGAGTGTAGATGCTATGATGGCGAAACATTGAGTGAGCCTATACCCGATGATGTGAGAGTCGGGGATCGCATTCTCGGTGATTGTTCTAATGATCATTAGAGGGGCGCCATGTGAGATAACTCTTCTACGGTGTCCTTCGCTTTGATCAGCGCCACTCGACATGTGGACCGTATAGGAGAGTATGATTGGGTTTCCTAAACCTTTTCCTATTTCCCCAGGGGAATGTGCATGCGATTGCAGGGCTTGACTGAGGCGTGGTTAGGATTCTACCCATTTCTGCTGGTGAGTGTTTCTCTTGTCTTTTCCCATGTATGGGTTAAGAGTGTTGACGATGATAGAGATGTTTGCCTTTGTGTTGGTAGTTTTGGGCCTATGAGAGGCTTCCTTGTTTTGCGTCCTATATGGCGTGTTAGGTTTAGACACCTATCCACGAGGGGCGGAGATGGCATCATTCCATCTTGGCGGAGGTCCACATTCTTTGAGGTTTCACTCATTATGCGCCTTCTGATTGGAGTTGTTTGAAAGCAGATGTCATTACATGGATTCCTACTCGGAGAGCATTTGGGAGTTGGTTTTGAGGATGGGTACCCATTTGGAGTTGAGTATGTCATTTCCACCGAGGATTCCTCTCTTCACAGATGGAGGATGGGAGCTCTATTTAGGAGAAGCGTCTTTATTAGGAGAACTACGGGAGAGATTCGTATACCGATCTTGCCTCTTGCTAGGCGTTATTGGCCTGTTTCACAGTCACCCGTTATTAACATCCCATTGATGGGGATTGATGGTTTTGCATTGTCAGAGGGCCCCTGTTCTCAGGAGATGGTCCAGTATTGGTGGATCCCTCGTATGATTGGAGCTCAGACCCACGCCACACAGTTTATGGGGGATATGGTTCCAGGATCCGTGATGATGACGGATTGGCTAGCATGTGTCAGAGATCCGACTCATGTGACACAGATTGATAGATTGACTCGGCAGCTGGACCGGTCACATCTTTTCATTCGGCATTTGAGCAGAGATCCTGCAGAGGTAGATACTTTTGATCCTTCCAGCTCTGGCGCTGGTCCCTCAAGTGACCCATATGGTTTTTCCGGTGCAGATCTTCCTTTGTATCGGCTTGATATCCCTGTAGATAGAGATCTAGTGACTCAGGAGGAGTTACATCAGGTGGACAGGATCGATGATGTAGACATCGACACTCTTAACTTTTTCTGATGTATTTCTCGCTATCTCTTTTGATAGGCCTCTGTTGTATGTTGGGTAGCTTCGCCCCATTTCCCTGTATTTTAGCGGTACAGAGATGTATTAGATGATGATATACTTAGGAATGTATGTACAGTCTTCCATTCCCTATATCATATTACCATATATTGTATCATGCATGTTATTATGTTATTCATATGGATGTATGACCAGAGATATTCAGCATTGACCCCTGGATGGTCTTATGACACGGCCGTCTGGATGTCTTCTTTGTGATTAGTTTGTATTGATCATACCCCACCATTTTTGGTGGTAGCTGGTATGCGCTCATGGTATGATAGTATATCACCATCAGACACGGTGATCGTAGATGATTTGTTGCAGTATACTATGACCATGTTGATGTTTCAGGTTCACATAGGATTTGTAGAGGGCATGCTAGAGCACTGGGTATCGGAGAGACTGGTTTTCCAATTTGGGACCCAGGAGTTGACTCCTACTTTGGAAGAGTATGCACGGTTGACGATGTTGTTGCTGGACAGACCTTGCGTGCATATGGCTATTGGAGACATGAGTAGACAATTCATGAACCTCACCGGATTGAGACGTAGAGTGGTCTAGGATGAGATTACATCCGGCCATGTGATATCCCAGCATTTCCTGTTTGACAGGTTTGGCTCTGAGGACATCTATGCACGAAATTCTGGGGATTTCACCACACCGGAGGATCATTGGCGTTCAGCCAGAGTAGATGTACTGCTTCTGTGTGTATTTTCATACGTCTTCATGTCGCGGTACATTGATGGGCTAGATATCGGCGTCATTTTGGCAGTGAGAGCTCTTAGGGAGGGTCATACCATTGTACCGATGATCATTGTAGAGACTCTGAGGTCAGTTACATATTGCTACACTTATCTGGCAGGAGTGTTTATAGGTAGCTCGGTCATGCTGTATGTGTGGTTTATATCACACTTGAGACCGATTGGCACATTTAGACGGCAGGGCTTTTGTTTCACCCAGGAGATAGCCATGTCATACTCCTTTCAGCCTGCAGAGTGCACAGATGTTGCATCGTGGTTAGCTTTTCTGGCAGGGATTAGGGATCTGTTTGCCATATTGCCGTGTTCAGGGCTTGGTTCACCCTACAGCTTCATTACTCATGCTCCGGGCATGAATTATCTCCATCTGGCTAGATTGAGGGGCATGATTACTTACCATCCACTGGCCGTGATGTGTCAGTTTGACCATTTCTAGGATTTTCATCCCATGTATGGGGCGATGAGTCGGTAACCAGCGTCACACCATTTATCAGCGGAGGATGAGATCCGGGTTGTATACTGTTGGGATCGTGAGCTAGTGATTTTTTTGTCGATCATCCGAGTTTTTTGCGAGTATTCGCATGGATGGAGGTCACGGTGGATTATTACGACAATGAGGAGCCTATAGAGGAAGCTATTATTCCCAGATGATTTGTTGTTGAAGTTCATGACATTTGTGATGGATTCTCCCACCACAGTGCCACTATTACTCGATGCTCAGACCACAACATTTGGAGCAGAGCTTACATCCCGAAGACTATGAGAGAGATCGGGCTAGGGCCGCGATGTTGACAGCTCTTGATAAGAGAGACACCGCTCTGTTAGAGAGGGATGACGCTAGATCAGCCAGGGACGTATTGATAGTGGGCGGGATCTTTGCCTTATCTGCTAAGGATGTGGCCATTGTAGATAGCACTTGATGAGATCCCGGATATTTGTCGATCTTGCCGATATGAGTGCTTACATTGATGAGCATTATGCCACCATGCGGTTAGCCTACGATCTGCGCTAGCTGTAGAGATACCCTTAGGCGGGAGCTTGCGGTTGTGATAACGAGATTTGAATAATTAAAATTTTCTGAATAAATTTTTTTTTATTATTTATTAATATTGTACTAAGAATTTGTGAGACAAGTCTCTAGAATTAGTCGATATATGTTTTATTTGAGAAATTAGAGTAGAGTTGTGCTTATGACTTTAGAAAAACCCTAACCCTAATTTTTTGGATAGAGATTAGGTGAAAATACAATTAAAATAATTGTATTGTTGATTATGTGTTTGAATTTGTATAGAAATGTTGATCAATGGTTGGTTGGATAAGGTTTAATATTAATAAACCTTAATAAAGGGATTTAAAACCCTAATCTTAAATTTAGAAAATAAAATGTACGATTAAAAACCCTAATTATGCGTTAAGGAACCCTAATTTAAAAATCAGGATTTCTAAACCCTAATTAAGGCAACCCAAATTTTTATTAGCATGCCTAAAGTGTTTGTTAAACTTAAATATGATTAGGAAACTCTAATTATATTTTTGTATGTTAAATTTCTATTTTAGAAACCCTAATTTTTATTTTAGAAAATTTATTTTTCTAATTAAACCCTAAATTTGCAAATTTTGGGAATTAGAATTTTTAGACCTAAAGGGTACAAAACCTAAACCCTAGATTGTCCAAACCCTAAACCCTAAGGGTTTCATCTAATGCAAAAATCTAGAAAAAAAAATTGGAAATGACCATAATGCCCTTTAAGAGATTTTTATTAGCTAGCTTGCAAAATTGTCCAATGCCTTTATTAGGTCACCAACTCTCTTGACTTTGCAACATAAAATCCAAAGCAAATCGTGACCAAAAATCGTCAAATGATCGGATCTAGCAACATCAAGCGGTATATATAAGTTTAGAGAGAAAAAAGTCCATAATTTAGACATTTTGTAAACTTAGCTCTCACCAACTCTTTTCCATACAAGACCTCAGAAAATTTGAAGTATATCGGTCCTAAATTGGTCCATAGATCAACCGATATGATTTGAGGATTTAGATCAAGAATCGAAGCTAGAAAGGTATAATCCTATTTTTATTTTTGATCTTTGTTGCTTGAGAAATTTTTTGTGTTTATATGTTTAAGATATTGCTAGAAGATGTTTTTAGTTGATCTATGTTGATATAACACGGATCCATAACATCAAATGGCTTTAAAATGGTGTTTTCAAAAAAAAAAAAAAATCGAAGAAACAAAATCGTGGTCCGACAACCTAATGTCGGCGCCATGATCGTTTAACTCGTTGTTGTTTTTGTTATTTAAAAGCTTTAAGTTGTAGCACGGTAGGAGGTCTTTAATCTGTAGTTGGTATTCTTCGCTAAATGATGTCGGATCGGGAGTTATAAATGGTCAAAGACCGTTGATTGGCCAAGCCGTGGCCAAGGTCGGTCTGGCGACCCGAGCGTGGAAATCAATGTCGACAAGTTTTTGTAATGATCGTATCATCGATCTGTTTAGTTGTTGATGTTTTGTATTAGTACATCTTGTATTTGGTTATGTGTACTACGGATGCGGGTCAATAGAACTCTTATAACTTCTTGGATCAATCGTGAAAGATGGTCGAAACCGGACCATCCTAAAGTACATTTTTGGATTTTCTGGAAATTCAGAAAATGTTTGAACATTTTTTACGACCATCTTTGACCATGTGTTCTTGATGATTCGGTTGGTTATAAGGTGTGTTTACGCTTTAGTAATGTACCTTGGCGCTAGAAATACAAGTTTGAGCCATCAAACTACAAGAACTATGAGCGAGCGTAGATTAAATTAAGCTTGAAAGTATGACTCGAAGCTATCGGGGCCGAAAAACCCGAATGGGTGCGGCGACTTCTTTGAAGCTCTAGATCTTCTTAGTATTGTTATTGTTTGAACAAGTTGTTGGTTTATACTTGTAGTATTACATATGAACTACATAAGAAATGTCTTAGTTTCTTGAGAGATCATGAATATCTTTGAGATTAATTTGGTCAAAGGTGGTGGTGGATAAATAGAAATTTGTCGTGTTCTTGAGCTCAAGAACACCAACAACACGCATTTGTAATCAGCTATAGGCTTTTATGACGGATTAATTAAATTATTTTCTAATTTTTAGGAAATTAATAAAAAATAGAAATAAATTCTAAAATTACCAAAAATGGTTTTAAAAATTATTTTAAATTATGAAAAATAATTTACGACCAATTGGAATATTTTTCTTTAATATTTATAATTATTTAAATATTAAAAGGTATTTAATTTATTTAATTAGTGTATTAAATAAATTAGAGAAAAATGATTTAATATTATGAAAATCATTTTTAAATAAAGAAAATGTATTTAAAAATATTTTGAGTTATAAAATGTAACTTTTAATATTTTTGGAGAATTTTCATTAATAATTTAATATTAATGATATTAGATTTATTTGATTATTAAATTAAATAAATAAGATAAAAATGATTTAAATGATTTAAAAATCATTTTAATTGAGAATAAAGTGTTAGAAAATATTTTAAATTATAAAATATAATTTTCAATATTTTGGAGAATTTTCATTAATAAATTAATATTAATGATATTTGATTTATTTAATTATGATATTAAATAAATGAATTAAAAATGGTTTTATTTATTTAAAAATCATTTACAAGTGAGAAAAATAATTTAAAAATATTTTAAGTTATAATTAATGACTTTTAATATTTAGATGATGATTTCATTAATATTTATATAGTAATGGTGGTGATTTAAAATGATTTTAATTACTTTAAAAATCATTTAAGTGGAATATTGTTGATTTAAAAATATTTTAAGTTATTGATAATAACTTTAATATTTTGACAAGTATATTATTAATATTTTAATATTATTAAATATTAATAATGATAAGATTATTTGATAGTTAAATCATTTAAAAATGATTTAAGTGTTTGAAAAATTATTATAAATTATAATAATTGTTTGATTAGTAGTAAAAGCTTCTGAAAAATATTATTATTGATAATTGACTTATCTAAATTAATATTGAAGCTTAGAGACCAAGTTTAATAGACAAACAATGTGTTAATTGTCGGATAGGGTGACCGAAACAGAGAATGGGTAGAAGTCCAACCGGACTGATATAGTTAGACTTGTTATGTGTATATAGGTTATAAACATTGATGTGGCTATGTGGTAATGTGCCTAGGAGAAGTTTGGTTGTGAACTACGATTGTTACGTGTTATGAATAATTGTGCTAATTGTAAGGCCGATATTATTGGTTATAGGTCTTTGAAAGCAGATAAAGTATTTTGTGTAGGTTGTAATCGGTTGGAAGAGGCAAGTTTCCTAACTCAACCTTGAGTTATTTCATTCAATTATTATTGGTGGATAATTATTGCTAATTATACCACGTCCGAGGGATTTATTGTTGAAAATAAATTATTGATTTAGAATATACATATATATTCGTTGAATTCTTTGTTGTTGGATATTCATATCGTAGAAGTTAGAATTGTGATCTGAGATAATTCTTGTTTATTGTCAAATTACAACGAGAAATGTCTTAGCTAATTATTCTAGCGAGGCGAACATTTGTTAGAACTTGATAAATTCGAGAAATAGATTCAATTATTATTGGTGATCGATGCAATTATTTTGACTCGTAGAGAAGCAAATAAATTTGAAATCCCGGTATTTCGTTGTAAAATCAAACTTTTGATTCCAAGGTAGAGAAGAACAACCTTTTATATAAAGGGGGAACATTTTATTGGTAAATGAATTACGTAGATTCTTGTGCGTTTAAGTATTATGCATAATATAGGGTACAAAGAGTTGGTAGGCTCACGAGTACTTGCGAGAGGTATGATTTAATCTTTATGGTTATCGATACACTGGGTATATCAAAGTATAACTTTGATAGTTACTCGAGAAGAGAAGTTCAAGATCCAGCGGATCACTCGATTATAAATGGAGAAATATTTCATTCATAGAATTGATTCTTGATTATTCATTTGAATATCGTAGAAACTTTGAAAGCGTTGTACTCTTTCATTATTGAGTTATTATGTTGTATAGAATACGAGAAGACTTGTTATTGAATAACGATTTGTTCAATTTATTTCAAAGTTCCACGAACTTTGGTTTCATTCTATCAAAATAGATAGTCTGGTGATTTGAATACTTATACATTTATTGTATGTATTAACTTGTGGGGAAAATTTGTTGCTCACCCTTGCTAAATAAAACATTTCAGCTAGGGACGAAGTTGCAGGAGGTGTTGTGAAGCAGAACAAAGGCAAAGGCGTAGTTATAAATTAGTTATGTTAAACATATTTAATATGTTGTATTGTAAACCCTTTTTGTTTATACAAAGGGTATGTTTGTAAAGTTAAGGTTAGTGAACCTGGGTGATGTATTATTATTAAACTCTGATAAAATCTTATGAAAGTTACTATCTATATATATTATGGGTAGTTAAATGTTAATTATAGTGTGAATCGTGAACACCAAACTCGGGGGTCAGGTAACCCTAATTTGGGGGCGTCACAGCAGTGCTTCCTCCATCTTCAGAGAGGGATGCTATGTTAGATTTGATAGTCCACATACACACAGATCTGTAGATAGCTTTGTATTTTCCTGCACAGACTAACTTAGCCATTTTGTCATGTACAACACATATGTATATATCAAACAGTATTATATGGCAGGGAAATATATTTTGATTCACTTCCCTCTTAGTTATGCCTTGATACTTGCTTGATGTTTGCCTATTTTTCCAGGGCCTTGTGATCTTGATGCATTCTGAACTAATCCTTGATAGATGGACATTGAGACGTCGCAAGATCACTCAGAACGGATCACTAATTTCTGTAAATCCCTACCATCTTTGGTGTCTTGGGACTGGTATCTGTATGGAAAAGTGGAGAGGAGGGTAGTTTCTTCCTCTCTGAGATTGACCGTACCACAGATGGTTGCCAGTACTTCTATTTGTTAGAAGCCTAGTTAATTCTATCTCTTATGGGTAAGTGTTGCTCTTTGAGTCACGATCGCAGCTTAGATGGTCACCGAATCTTCTATTTGTGAGAAGAGGTTGGGTAATTCCATCCCTTTGATCGAAACCAGATGTGAAATGGGTGAATTGAAGATTGATCCCGATCTTAGTGTGACAAGTATGTTGTTCTGGTAGGGGTTAGACTGTACCATGAATGGCTTCCTACGTACTCCTATTGAAGAGGAGATCAAGTCTACGTAGTTCGAACCTAGTGTAGGAGGTTCAACGCTGAATGCGGAAGGCAGATGGGTGTAGAAGTATTTTTGTTGTTTTTGTTGTTTTGTAGAGAAAGGGTAGAAATGTTTTTGTTGTTTTTCTTTATTGCGACCGGGGGGCCATAGAGAATATGGTTGCCTCGTACCCGGGTATCGGGAGACCGGTCACCGTAGTTTGCCCCCCTCAAGACGAATTGAAGGCGAAGAGAAGTGTGAATCCCATATGCAAAGCTATCTATCTGCGGGGAGAAGAAAGTTTGATCCCATAATGGGGATAAACTGCAGGTGTGTAAAAAGTTTAATCCCGTCCTCAGGACAAACTGCAGGCATAGAAAAGTTTAGTCCCGTCTTCAGGATAAACTACAGGTGTGAAAGGTTCAATCCCGTCTTCAAGATAACCAAAATTGTGAGAGGTTAAATCCCATCTTCAGGATGACCAAGATTGTATGAAAGGTTTGAAATGAAGTAAAAACCAGGTTGCTGGCTTGAAGTGTATGTTTCCCTGAGGGGCAGAAGAGTATGTAGAAAGGAAAGGGTTCAAAACCGGAATGACTGGTGATTTGAGGATCAAAACCAGGATGTTTGTTTGATGGTAACTTTAGACATAGTACCGTTTCATGGTGTCCGAGTTGATGAGCTGTGGAAATTCATCGCCATCCATTTCCTGCAATTTGAGAGCACCTCTTGTCAATACTTCCTTGACAACAAATGGGCCTTCCCAGTTAGGAGTGAATTTTCCCTTAGATTTGTCTTGGTTGTCAATGATTTTCTTCAAAACCAAGTCATGTTATTTGAATTCAGTAGTCAAACTTTTACATTGTAGGATAAATGCGATCCTTTGGCGATATCTTGAGCATGGAAGATTGTCGCGGTTCTCCTTTAAATCATCGAGAGACAATTGGTGATACATATCTTGTACCCATTGGTCTTCATCCAACTGAGCATCCATCAATACTTTGAGGGATTCCATTTCCACTTCTATGGGGAGCACTACTTCCATCCCATAGACTAATGAGTAGGGGGTTGCTCCAGTAGAAGTTCGCATGGAAGTTCTGTAGGCTAATAAAGTCAGAGGCAAGAGGTCAGGCCATCCTTTGTGATTGGCGGACATTTTCTGCATGATCTTCTTGATGTTTTTATTAGTCGCTTCAACAGCACCATTCATCTTTGGATGGTAGATGACGGAGTTGAGATGTTTGATATGGAATTTTCTGCATAAATCCTCCATCATTTTGTTGTTGAGGTTCTTAGCATTTTCTAACATAATGACCTCTGGTTGTCCATATCGACAGATGACATTGTTTCTGATGAAAATAATGATAACTTCTTTAGTGACCTTGGGGAAGGATGTTGCTTCTACCCATTTGATGAAGTAGTCGATCATGGTGAATATGAATCGATGTCCATTACTGGATTTGGGCACGATGGGCCCGATAACGTCCATTCCCTACATTGAGAAAGGCCATGGCAAACTCATATTATGGAGTTCCCTTGGAGGGGCATGGATAGCATTCCCATGAATCTGGCATTGATAGCACCTCTTGATGTGATCATCACAGTCAGCTTTGAGTGTAAGCTTGATAATGTCAGATTCGAGAATTTTCTTGACAAGTAGGGGGCCGCTCATGTGTGAGCCACATACTCCATCGTGGATCTCATCCATCAGTCTCTGAGCTTGGTCTTTATCTAGACATCTGAGGAGACCTAATCCTTCATCTCTTTTGTAGAGTGCATCTTCGCTGAGGTTGAATTTTATAGCAAGTCGATGAATCTGCCTCTTCTCAGTTAGGCTCACCTCAGCGGGTGTAGATCCATCTCGTAGATACTCCTTGATGCATTGATACCAAGGGTTGTGGATGGGAGGTAGCTCATTCGATACTTCTCCAATGTAATTCCCATAGACTGGGGCTCTTTGCAGAGTAAACGTGATGCTTGGCATGTTTTCCTTATCCGGTATGTAAACTAAGGAGGCCAACGTTGCTAATCCATCTGTAAAATCATTCTTATTACGAGGAATGTGTAGAAAGGAGATTTCTTCGAACTCCAAAGCCATTTATAAAACTTTCCGATGGTAAGGCAGCAAATGTAATTCTTTGGTTTGATAGATTCATGTAGATTGCTTGATTACCAATTCGGAATCCCCAAAGACAGTTAACCGTCTGATGCCCATTGAACGGGCAAGTTTTAGCCCCATGATACTTAATACTTCATACTCGGCTATGTTGTTGGTCTTGACAAAGCGCAATTTTGTGACGGATATCTTGCTCCCCGTCTTAGATATTAAAGCTGCTCGGCTCAGAGCCTTCTATATTATGAGCTCCATCAAAATATATTCTCCACGTCGACATATATTGTCTTGATGTTTATGGCGAATTGCCATTACCCTTCGCCGGGAAAGTATGTTTCTAAGGGTTTGTAATCCCACAGCAGGTGCGGCGGTCGGTTGATCCGCAATTCCTTGACCTTTGACAAACTTTTGCGTCCACGTGAAGCGATGTCAAATTATTGTAGGATCAACTACCATCCAGACGATCGATAATTCGGTATGGGCTTCCTGAACACATACTTGAGAGGATCCATTCGGGATATGAGATGGGTTGTGTGACCATGGAGGTAATGCTGTAACCTCATGGAAGCCCATGCTAAAGCACAACAAGTTTTCTCAATCAAAGTTTACTTGTGTTCACTGATGCTGAATCTTTTGCTGAGGTAATTGATAGCTCATTCTTGGCCTCTATTGTCTTTTCGTCCCAGCATGCAGCCCATGGCATTGTCATTTATGGATAGGTACATGAACAGGGGGAACATCATCCCTCGGAGGTACCAAAACAGGAGCGTTAATCAGTTGCTCTTTAATGGTAAGGAAGGCTTTCTGACACTCATAGTTCCATTTCATGGAGGAGTTCTTCCTTAACAGCTTGAAGAAAGGCTCACAGGTTGCTATGAGTTGAGAAATGAATCTGCTAATAAAATTGATTCTTCCCAAAAATCCCCGTATTTCCCTCTCTGTCTGAGGAATAGGCATTTCCTTGATGGCCTGGATTTTGGTAGGATCCAGTTCAATCCCTTTGTGGCTGACTAAGAAACCTAGCAACTTGCCTAACTTAACACCAAAGGCGCACTTGACGGGATTCAACTTCAAGTTGTACTTACGCAACCTGTTGAAAAGTTTTGTGAGATGGTCTAAGTGGTCATCCTCCTTCTGGGATTTGACAATGATGTCATCCACGTAGATCTCTATCTCTTTGTGCATTAAATCGTGGAAAAAAGCCATCATAGCTCACTAATAGGTTGCCCCGGCGTTGATGAGGACGAATGACAACCGTCTATAGCAAAAGGTTCCCCAAGGTGTGATGAAAACAATTTTCTCACGATCTTCCTCAGTGACCATAATTTGATGGTACCCCGCAAATCAATCAGCAAAGGAGTACATGCCGTATTGAGCAGTATTGTCAATAAGAATGTGGATAAAGGGCACGGGAAAGCTATCTTTAAGGAAAGCTTTGTTCAAATCCCTGTAATCCACGCAAACACACACCTTTCCCCCTGGTTTAGGCACGGGAACAATGTTGGATATCCACTCCGGATATGTAGACACCATGATGATGCCAGCTTGAAATTATTTCATAATTTCCTCTTTGACTTTTAAACTCCATTCGGGTTTCAATCGCCTGAGCTTTTGCCTAACTGGCTTGAATCCTTCTTTGATCGGAAGGCGATGAAGAACAATGTCAGTGGACAAACCTACCATGTCTTCATGAGACCATACAAACACATCCTGGAATTGGGTTAATAGTGCAACCATGTCATTCCATTGATTTGTGGTAAGGTCTGAACCAATATGGATTAGCGTAGGGTTGTCTAAGGTTCCGAGATTGAAAGGAGTGGTTTGATCAAGATTGGGTTTGGGTTTGTCTGCGATCCATTCGTTAATCTCCTGAGGTATCTCAATGTCTTCTTGGATGTCCATCAAGTCTGAGTCGAACTTTGCATCAAAGTTACAACCCTTGTGGAGAGAAGGCATGTCATCAGCAAGGACAGACACATCTAAATTCAGAGTCCTGAAACAAAAGATGCTTTCACTTAATATATGCAACTGTTTGATCATACAAAAGTGTTAGCATGTACTTGATAAAATAACTACTAGTGCTTTAAAGGAAAGAAAGCAATTAAAGTTATCTACAGGGCAAAGGGATTTTCTGCCCATTTTACCCTCGTTAACCAATGAATGGAGTGCTACTCTAATTGTCGAGGGCAAAGTCCTGATGGACTGCAGTGATGGAAGGATCGTCATTGTCCTCCTTCCCCCGAATGATAACCATGACATCTGGGCTATCATCATCTGGGGTGTATCTATTTGTATGTTCATCATGAACAATGACGCGAATGCCTTCCATCATTAAGGCAAGGTCATGTTTATGTTTTCGTTCCTTTTCTTCCACTTCAGGATCAGGAATCAGCACCTCTTTTGCTTTGATTGGCACTGGTTTCAGAAATAACATAGCCACAACATGTGTTGGAACCTTTATTGGAGATTGCATGAACTCATGAGGTAAAGGTATAGAAAATTTCCGTGCGGCGGAAGCTTGAGGAACCTGCTTGTGCTTATGAGGATTCTTGTAACTAGAACTGGCAGAATAGCCTAGTCCAGCTGTTCCGATTTGACTGGACATTTGAATAGGGTGCTTAATACCTTGCTTATCCTTACCAAGCCCCTGTCCAGGTTGATGACCCAAAAACATTATTTCTTGAGTGGCCGACATAACCTCGGCAGAAATCTTGGGTACGGGAAGTGGCGCTCCAATAGAATGGTATTGTGTGTTACTCACTTCCAGAGTATGGAAACTGGTCGGTTCAACTTCTAAATTGAAGCTGATAATTGGTAGAGTTCCTTGTTCAGGACAATCCGGCTCAGCGTTGACAGTGACTAGACTGTTGTTGATAATGTATTTGAGTTATTAATGTAGCGTAGAGGGAACAACTTCAGCCATGTGTATCCATGGTGCACTTTAATAAAGAGTTGTATCTCGAGTCTATCTTGAGGACGTGGAAGGATACATTGAATGTATTTGGACCAATCTCAATTGGCAACTCAATTTTTCCAACAGAATTTCGACGGGATCCATCAAAAGCTCTGATGACCGTGTGGCTGCTTTGGATCCGCTTGAGATTGATATTCATCTTTACCAAGGTGGCATAAGGACAGATATTTAGAGATGAGCCTCCATCTATCAATACCCCTGCTAGCATATACCCGGAAGACAAAATTGTAATATGCAAAGGCTTGGAATGACAGGTCCCTTTGGGAGGTATGTCATCATCAGTGAAGGATATCACATTGTTGTTGAAAATGTGATTAACCAAATGTTGAAATTTTTCCACGTCCACCGATTTTGGCAAATAAGCTTCTTCTAAAACCTTGAAGAAGATCTTAGATGATCCTCGGAAGAGAAAACCAAGTCTAGTATCAAAATCTGGTGTGGAGCTTCTCGCAAGCTTAAAACCACTTTGGCTTCATTGTGGCCCATAGTGCGGAGGAATTTTTCAATTTTCTCCACGGGCAACTTCCCCTTTGCTTCGCAAGTAGGTTTAATAATCCGTTGAGGAAGATACATTGGATTTTCCTTCGACACTGTAGTAGTAGTATGAGACGTGGATCCTTCAGCTTCTCCATAATTCCATGGAACATTATGTATGCTGACAACAGGATATTGTGGTCTGAAAGATAAAGGAATTGGCTCTGGTGCGGCCACTTTCAAAGGATTGTCAGCTCCTTTGAGTTGAATTGGTTGTATGGGAAATACTTTGACAGTCTCATCATCCACTTCAGATATAACTACTACTAATCCCTTCCATTTGGTAGGACATGCATTCCAACTCTTGAGTTGTACAGTGTAATCCTCTGTTATTTGCAGGACACCGCTATCAATAAGATTCTGAGTAAGATGGCGGAGTGCCCAGCATTCTTCTATGCTGTGACCGCGAGAATGTGAATGATATTGACACATTTCATCAGGATTGAACCACCCTGAGCGGGGATTGATGGGAGGGAGAAGGAAGGTAATTCTTCCTTCGTTGATCAACATCTGTAGTATCTCCTCCATAGATTGGCCCAAATAGGTGAATTCCCTCTAATTGGCAAAATCCCGACGGGCTTTAGCATTTGCTCACTTCACAACCTTTTCCTCCATAGCTTCTCTTTCTGAAGGTGGTGAGGAGGTATTCATAACAAAAGGAAGAAGATAGGCATGCTCCTGCCTAATTAATTGGCATGTAACTTGATGCTGGTGGGTCACCAGTTCTGCCAATTGTTCAATTTGTTTGGAAAGAGCTTTAATCTTTTGTTCCATGGTAAACTGGAACTTTGCATAATCCCATTTGTCAACACCGTCTTCGATGGGTTGGGATGATTCACCGTTAGAATTGGAACCTTGTACAGTGCTCCAACCGATCATGTTGACCTCTTCTTCTTTGTGTTGAGGGAAGGGTTATCTTGCTACATGAGGTTGATCTCGGTTTAGTGACCACGATCTTATCGTTGTCTATTAGATCTTGAATCTTATGTTTCAAGGCCCAACAATCTTGAGTATCATGTCCGGTGCCACGGCATGATAAGCACACTTCCGAGTAGCATTAAAACCCTCCCATTAGGGTTGGTGGTGGAAGAAGATGTGTAATTTTCTTGAGCGATCGGAAGAGAAAGAATACTCTCGAGCGAGTCCCCCAAGGGTGTGAACGTTCGAGGTCGCTTTACTTTTCCACTTTTAGGCAATGGAGGGTTTGAAGGTTGTGCTGGAAAAGGGTAGTATTTTCTCCTCTTCATAGGCATGCTTAGATTGCCTTTTTTGTCCTTGTAGTATCAAGGAAACATCCTCCTCTTTCTTTTTATGGACCCTTCGGGGGTTGTTTCCATAAGATCCGAACTGGATGTGCTCGAGAATGACTTTAAGAGCCATTTAGGCCTTGAATTTTACTGGGACTTCAATCCCATCTCAGCCATCTCGCCGTGTTTGATCATTTTAGAAAATGGTTTGCCAATACTAGCTAGAACTCTTTCATAGAAAGGAGCTTCTTGTACATCTATGAAGGTCATAACCATTTCTGATTCTATCATAGAAGGAATAACTTGAGTAGCAAGGCGCCTCCACCTTTGAGCATACTCTCTAAATGACTCATTAGGCTGTTTCTTGACAGTGGTAATTTGGTACCAGTCAGGAGCCATCTGAGATTTAAAACTGTATTTAGTAAGGAAGGCGTGAGCCAGCTCTTCCCAACTATGGATCTTAGAGTTGTCTAATCTGGTATACCATGAACGGGCTTCTCCAATCAGACTTTTTTGAAACTGCTGCATTCAGAGCTTTTCATTTTCTGCGTAAGACCCAAGTTCTCCTATGAACACCTTTAAATGTGTATAAGGAACCCCTAATCCGTCATATTTCTCAAAATCAGGGGTCTTGAATTTCTCTTGATATTGAACACCAGGAAATATGCAAAGATGCAGATATGAAATTCTCGCCATGTGTTCCAATCCCTTTGAGAACGCGGATAGTTTCCTCCATTTGAAGGACCTTTTTCACGATATCCTTTGGTGTCCGGATTTCCTTTGAGATGGGTGTTTTCGTGGTCTTTGTTGGTTGTATCCAACTGATGTTCTGGAACTGTATTTTTCAGACCTTGAACTCCTCCTTGTGTAGAGGATTCTATATGTGTAGGTATCTTTGGACCCTGAGTAGACTGGTGTAATTCTTTTAGTAGGACAACCAAGTCTGTGATTTTTTTACTCAATCCGTCAAATTCTTCTCTGAAAGCTTGACATTAGGCGATTAGAAGAAGACATGATTGGTACAGTAGGCTGTGGCCTTTTGGACTTTGAGCGTAATGAGGCCCAATTGCTTCCCTACAAAAGACTTACGTAGTTTAGTCTTAGGGTAATATAAATGTTATCATAACATATCCGTTTAGGAATTTTGTCCTGCAAAACCAGTTGTTAATTGATAACATGTCATGCATGCACAAATATTCTTTATATTTTCCATTACACATGAATGAACATGGAATAGAATTACAAGTAAATGTTTTTACAGGTAATTTAAATTGGAAAGTATGAAGAGATTTCCCTCCGCATTTTGTTTATCAGAGGCTGACCTATCTTAGGGTTACTCTCGTGGCTTTTCATCATGAAGGTTCCCAGATCATCGCAATCTACTTGACGGGAAGTTAATCCGGTCGTTCAACTGGAGGGAATCTGAGTGGTGCCTTTCCTGAGCCCCGGGGAATCATTCTTCCCACAAGTCCAGTAATCAAACACCGACAGAACATTGACCTAGTGATGTGACACTGCTAAACGGGTCTGTGAAACCTAGATTCATTAGTGTTCGGAGGCTTGATTATGCGGAGGGAAGGTGTTAGACACCCCCCGACATCCGTGTTGCCACGGTGACCGCCACTTCTCAAAGAAACTGTTATATGAATATGCGTGTGTGTGTGTGTGGATCAATGTGCAATTATTTGAAAGTAGTGCGAGGCCTCGTTCGCACCTATATACACAAGGTTTGAATTTATAAAAAAATTCAGTTTTAACCAACATATATCAATGAAGTTTTGTAAAAGAGGTTTTTCAAACCCTGTGCTCAATAGGAATTGAGACATTTTCATACTTCCATTTTATTATTAAATGTTCGGCTTGTTTGCTTTTATTTTCAAGATGCAAAGCATTCTCGAGAAAATAATATCTGGCCGATCTTAGAACTCCTCATCGGGCATAATGACCATCCAAGGAAATTGAGACATCAGTAAAATAATGTACGTGCTACTTTACAATTTGAAAAATGTCCATCATGGGAACCAGAATCTAGATTCGATAAAAATCGAACACTGTGATCACATGATTCCTAGGCTCACATAATCTTGCAATTTGTATGGAAAGTAGTAGTAAGCGATTATATATATTGAAGCTATAAATATATATATATCTGATACATGATCAACCACCACGAAGCAACTCCATGGGGATCGTAAATATAAATATATAAAAGCCAGTATATATATATATATATATATATATATATATATATATATGGACATGATCAACCACCACGAAGTAAACTCTAGGTGGGACAAAATGTAAATAAAGTCGTAAAAGCGATCAAGCGCCACTTAAGTAAACTTGAGGCAGGAGGGACGAAATGTAAATAAAAGGCTGTAAAAGGCCACGTAAGTAAACTCCAGGCCAGGACAGAATGTAAATATATATATATATATATATATATATATATATATATATATATATATATATATATATATATAATATATATATATAAAAGCAAAGAAACGCATATAGGATGTGAATCCAGGCTCATCGGATATGTCCAACAACAATTATATATATATATATATATATATATATATATATATATATATATGCAATTAAACGCTCTGCATCAAGTTCAGGCTCAATCGAGGCATAACTCGATAATGTTAGTCCATATATGAAATATATACACATATATATATAAGTATATATATCCAAACAGAAATGAAAACCACGGACCGAAGTCCGGGCAAACACACTCACACGACTCTTAACGTGTACAACAGTGTGTGCTAATTTGAGAAGAAGGCTTTATAGAATATGAGAAGGCTTACCGTGGGCTGCCAAAGTAGACTTCTATGACTTTAAATGGATAAACACTCAACTCCCGCCGGATAAAAGATAGCTATATGTGAACTAACTAGTGTTTAGAAGTGACGAAACACTCAAAAGATGTGTATGCAAAGCAAAATAGACAGGGCTTCCTCGCCTTTTTCCCTCCCTCTTCTCATCAAATGGCTGACCCCAAGGCTTGTATATATAGACGGATGGCCACAGGTACACCTGTAACAGCCGTAGTTGTACCTGCGGCTGGTCGTGGTGCATTCGAGCCTCGCGGGTCCCGTCGTCTCATAGTATGTGCACTCATGTACTGTAATGCCCACTCTAACTTACAGAACTTCAATCCGAGCATCCGAACGAGGTATATCTGACCTTCTTCAGACCGCTTATGTCGAGAGTTACGCAATGACATGGATTAGAGGTTGTACGAAGTCAGAAAGAGGGGTCTATGCCCATGGTCTTCAAGCTTCAAATTCTATCCAAAGTATTGTCACGCGTAATAGTCACTCGGGATTGTCAATCCTCGGCTCTTGTGGGATATTGTTGGATGTATGTATGTATGAAGTGTTGAGACGACGTGCCATTGTCGAAGGAACAAGATGACGTTTGACTCCTCGCCGGGGTTATCACCGGTTTGAGTTGAAAGTAGACGTTGCTCAGGGTTACAGCTGAGATTAGACTACTTGTTGGTATGTTGCGATATCATCTTGTTGATACAGTAAGATGATGTTGTGACTCCTCACCGGGGTTATCGCCGGTTTAAGCAAAAAGTAGACGTTGCTCAGGGTTACAGCTGAGATTGGACTGCTGCTTGTTTGTATGTAGCACTATCATCTATGGATGTTCCTGTCTTCCCGTTGTCAACTCTGGGTTTGAGGTGTGTGTGCCTCGACAGGATGTCTGAGGTTGAAGCTGATTGCATATGTTTGAAACAAGAATTTCCGGGGTTATCGCCAGAACTGCAATGGCATCTCTTGGGGCTATCACCAAGGATGGGGTTGCTACTCTCGGTGTTTCTCTGGGGATGGGCCGAGTGTCACGGTGTTATCGCCGAGACAGTAATCGCTCTCCGGTGTTATTATTACGGTCTTTTGATCTGCATATCTTGGGGTTATCTCCGAGATTGGAAATGACATTCCCGGTGTGTGTTCCGGGTTTGAGATGATGTTCCCGGTTTGTGTTCTGGGTTGGAACTGAACTTCCGGTAGTATCTGAAATGGATGTAATCTGTCTTTCAGGGTTATCTCTAAAAGACGAATCTACCCTCCTGCAATGTTAGTAATAGGAGTGCAGAAAATTTCAAGTGTCTACACATACATGTAGTCATAAAACTACATTTTGAAACGCTCCAGGTTTGAATTTACCACACCCTTTCTGAGGTGATTTGGAGACTTGTTTTCCAAATATATGTATTTGGATCAGCCGAGTAGTTCCCACAGGACCACTTCTGGTGTGCGAAGGAGGGCTTCTGAAGTGCCTTGACCCTGTTTTATTAGACAGCCTCGTCGTTTGGCGGAGGCGGTGATACGTCCTATCCGGGTTGATGTACCAAATGTGGAGGACGAGGAGGAGGATGTACCGGTTGAGGCTCCTACTCCTGCTACACATGTTCCCCGTAGGGACCTCCCGAGTATTCAGGTGGTGAACCCAGAGCTTCTGGGTGATTTGAGTCCACATCCCTCAGTTTACTTGCATGCAAATGAGGTACAAAGCAAGACTTTGATCTTCCTTCTTTCCTATTGATAAGGAGTAAAGGGTTCTGATGTTGATCTACTTTATGATGTAGGTTCCCGTATTTACATAGCCTAGAGGGAACTGGTTCAACATTTACTCCATGTACTAGGCTCTGCATCATGACTATAGAGTGATCATGCATGATTGGGGATTTGGAGCATTCTTTTCCATCCTTCCCCGCTGTTATCCCTGGGGTTATCTCAGGGCATTGTCTGAGCGTTGGTTTCACCAGACTCAGTCACTCCATTTTTTTGATTGTGAGGTGATGATTACGCCAATGGATTAGTGGTTTATCATAGGTATGGAGTTTGGAGGGGCACCAGTACCTTTCATGGTGGATATTACCCCGACTACCGTCAGATCCTTGCTAGGAATTCCAGCAGAGGCACTCAAAGGCAGGACTGTTTGTATAGGTCTTTTGAGCGTAGATGCTATGAGCGGGCTGTTGAGTGAGCCCATACCTGATGATGTGAGAGTTAGGGATCGCATTCTTCCGTGATTGTTCCTGATGATCATTAGGGGTTGCTTCATAGCTGATAACTCTTCTACGGTGTCCTTTGCTTTGATCAGCGCCACTCGACACGTGGACTGTATTGGAGAGTATGATTAGGGTTCATACACCTTTGCCTATTTCCTCAGGGGGAATACGCACTCGTTCGCAGGGCTTGACAGAGTTTTGGCTAGGATTTTATCCATTTTTGTTGGTGAGTATTCTCTTATAATTTCCCATGTACAGGTTAAGAGCATTGACTGACAGCAGATATTTGCCTTTGTGTTGGCAGTTTTGGGCCTACGAAAGGCTCCCATGCTTACGTCCGAAGACTATGTTAGGATTAGATACCTACCCATGAGGACGGCGATGGCATCATTCCATACTGGCGGAGGTCCCTGTAGCTGAGGGTTTCATTCATTATCGCTTATAGCTGGAGTTGTTGACATCTGATGTCATCACATGAATTCCATATTTAGGGGAGCATTTGAGCATTGGATTTGAGGATGGGTACCCAACTGGTGTCGAGTACGTGATTTCCACCCAAAGGATTCCTCTCTTTACAGATGGAGGATGAGAGCTCTATTTAGGAAAGCGTGCTATGAGGAGCACCACAGGAGAGATTCGTATACCGATCTTGCCTCCTCCCAGGCATTATTGGCCTGTTTTGTAGTCAGTCGTCATTGATATCCCATTGTTGGGTGTTAACGGTTTTACATTATTAGAGGGTCCTTGCACTCAGTTGACATTCCAGCATTGGTGGTTCCCTCGTACCATTGGAGCCCAGATTCGCGCCACTCAGTTCATTGGGGATATGGTTCTGGATCCCGATGATGATGATTGGCTAGCTTTGTGTCAGAGATCGAACTTATTTGACCGCAGTTATGACGGTTTGACCTACTTGAGTTGGACCGGGCACATTTCTTTATCTGGCACTTGGCAGAGATCCTTCAGAGGAAGATACTTTTGATCCTTCCAGCTCTGGTAGTGTTCCCTCAGGTGACCCATATGGCTTTGCCGGTGTAGATCATCCCTTGTATAGGCCTGACATCCCTGTGGATAGAGATCTAGTGACTTAGGAGGAGTCATCAGGTGGACAAGATTGATGATGTAGACATTGACACCATTGTCTTCTTCTAATGTATATTCTCATTATCTCTTTTGATAGGCCTCTTTTAGACATTGGGTGGCTTTCCCCCATTCTCGCTATATCTTTTGATAGGCCTCTGTTAGATGTAGGGCGTTTGTGCCCCGTTTCCCTATATTTCTAGCTGTATAGAGATGTATTAGATGATGATATACTTAAGAATGTATGTACAATTTTCCATTCCCTATATCATATTGGCATCTATTATTCATCATGCATGTATTATGTTATGCATATGTATGTATGTCCAAAGATATTCAGCATTGACCCCTGGATGGTCTTATGAGATCGTGGTATGATAGTTAGCCGTATTGATCATACCCCACCAATGTTGGTGGCATCCCATCTGAGATCGTGGTATGATAGCATGTCACCTTCAGACAGGGTGACTGTAGATCAATTATTACATCATACTATGACTCTCCTGATGTTTCAAGTTCCCACAGGCTTTATAGAGGGTATGCTGGAGCATTGAATACCGGAGAGACAGGTCTTCCAGTTTTTCATCCACGAGTTGACTCCTACCCTGAAGGAGTATACACGGTTGACGGCGCTGCCATTGGACAGACCTTACGCACATATGGCCATCGGCGACATGAGCCGATAGTTTATGACTCTCACCAGGCTGAGGCAGAGAGTTATGTAGGATGAGATCACATCTGGTCACGTTGTATCCCATCATTTTCTGATGGACATATTTGGCTCTGAGGATAGTTACACATGGCACTCCGGCGATTTCACCATGCCGGAGGATCATTGGCACTCGGCCAGAGTGTAGACACTCGAAATTTTTTGCATGCCTGTTACTGAAATTGTAGGAGGGCAGATTCGTCTTTCGGATATAACCTTGGAAGACAGCTCACATCCATTCCGGATACTACCGGAAGTTCAGTCCCAAAACCGGAACACACACCGAGAACATCATTTCCAACCCCGGAACACACACCGAAAGGATCATTTCCAACCTCGGAGATAACACTGAGTTTTGTCCTTGGCGATAACCCCATGGAATGTTGTTGCAGTTCCGGCGATAACTCTGGAAATGCTTGTTCCGGCGATAACCTCGGACATTTTTCAGCTGTAAGCATCTTGTCCATTGTTTACAGTGTCTGAATTTCCTTAGATGGCTGTCATGCCCATGAGGAGTTCGGCATTGATGTATATTATTTTCTCGTAGATGCTTCGCATCTCGAAAATAAAAGCAAACAAGTCAAACATTTAATAATAAAATGGAAGTATGAAAAGGTCTCAATTACTATTGAGCACAAGGTTTGAAAAACCTCTTTTTACAAAACTTAATTGCTATATTATGGTTAAAACTGAATTTTTGTATAAATTCAAACCTTGTGTATAAAGGTGCGAACGAGGCCTCGCACTACTTTTAAATAATTGCACATTGATCCACACACACACACACACATTCATATAACAGTTTCTTTGAGAAGTGGCGGTCACTGTGGCAACACGGATGTCGGGGGGTGCCTAACACCTTCCCTCCGCATAATCAAGCCCCCGAACACTAATGAATCTCGGTTTCATAGACCCGTTTAGCAGTGTCACATCACTGGGTCAATGTTCAAACCTTTTCGGTTGTGTTGGTGCAACCAGTTAAATACACCAACGGGCGACTCTTAAAGTCAAAAAGTCGACATTATACATGTCGGACCTTTTTCACTTGCTTTTTCAAACAAATCTCACATTAACATGAGAACACCAAAGAACAAGTAACGAAAAGGGACATTCAAAAATCTCGACGTCGACAGGTGGCGACTCTGTTGGGGACTCTAGTAAGAGGGCTTAAGTCGCTATTACAAGCTTTTCAAAACTTTAATATACTTGTGTGTGAATGTTGCATTTACATTTATGATGAATGTGTATGAATGCATTTTACTTACTGCACTATACGATATCTATATGTGATATTAGTGCTTCGCACATGTCATCATTTTCATGAACGGTGAGACACGTTGTATGTGAATGTATGTTGTCTCCACCAGGAGGCTATCCTGTCCGTGTTTGATTATTGGACTTGTAAGAAGAATAATTCCAACGGGGCTCAGGAAAGGCACCACCCAGATTCGCTCTAGTTGAAAGACCGGATTAACTTCCCGTCAAGTAGATTGCGATGATCTTGGAACCTTCATGCCAAAAAGCCGCGAGAGTAACCCTAAGATAGGTCAACCTCTGATAAACCAAACGCGGAGGAAAGTCTCTTCATACTTTCCATTTTCAATTACTTGTAAAAGCATTTACTTGTAATTTTATTCCATGTTCATATTTATGTAATGGAAAATATAAAGATTGATTATGCATATATGTTATCAATTAACAACCGTTTTTGTAGGACCATATTCCTAAAATGGACATATTATGATAATATTTACATTACCCTAAGACTAAACTACGTAAGTCTTTTGTAGGGAAATCATTGGGCTTGTTACCCGCTTAAAATCCAAAAAGGCCACGAGCCTAGAACCAATCATGTCCTCGTCTGGCTAGTCTAATCCTGTTTCTCGTGAAGAATTTGACGGATTAAGTCAGCATATCACAAATTTGGTTGTCTTGCTTAAAGAATTGCATCAGTCCACTCAGAGTACAAAGATGCCTCCACATACAGAATCCTCTACACAAGGAGGAACACAAGGTCTGGATAAAACAAATCTAGAACCTCAGTTGGATACAACCAACAAAGACCCTGAAAGCACCTATCTCAAAGGAGATCCAGACACTAGTGATATCAGGAAGAAAGTACTCCAAATGGAGGAAACTATTCGTGTTCTTAAAGGGATTGGAACACATGGAAGTGTTTCATATGCTGACCTTTGCATCTTCCCTGGTGTTCATTATCCAGAGAAATTCAAAACCCCTGATTTTGAAAAATATGATGGATTAGGGGATCCATATACACATTTAAAGGTGTTCATTTAAGAACTTGGATCTTACGCGAAAAATGAAAAGCTCAGAATACAACTGTTTCAAAAGAGTCTGATTGGAGAAGCCCGTTCATGGTATACCAGATTAGACAACTCCAAGATCCATAGCTGGGAAGAACTAGCTCACGCCTTCCTCACTCAAAATTGTTTTCAATCTTAGATGACTCCTGACAGGTACCAAATTACCAAGGTCAAGAAACAGTCTAATGAGTCTTTCAAAGAGTATGCTCAAAGGTGGAGGCGCCTTGCTGCTCAAGTTATTCCTTCCATGACGGAATCAGAAATGGTCATGATATTCATAGATGTACAGGAAGCTCCTTTTTATGAGAGAGTCTTAGTTGGTATTGGCAAACCATTTTCTGAAATGATCAAGCACGGAGAAATGGGATTGAAGTCGGGTAAGATTCAAGACCTAGCCGCTCTTAAAGTAGTTGCTGAGCACATCCAGTCTGGATCTTATGGAAACAACCCCCGGAGGGTCCATAAAAGGAAAGAGGAGGATGTTTCCTTGGTACTACAAGGTCAAAAAGGCAATCAGAACATGCTTATACAGAGGAGAAACTACTCCCCTTTTCAAGCACAATCTTCAAACCCTCCATTGCCTAAAAGTGGAGAAGTAAAGCGTCCTCGAACGTTCACACCCTTAAGGGACTCGCTCGAGAATATTCTGACTCTTCTGACTACTCAGAAGAAAATTACACGTCTTCTTCCACCAGCCAACCCTAATGGGAGGGGTTTTAATGCTACTCGGAAGTGTGTTTATCATTCCAGAGCACCTGGACATGATACTCAAGATTGTTGGGCCTTGAAACACAAGATCCAAGATTTAGTAGATAACGGTGAGATCTTGGTCACCAAACTAGATCAACCTCATGTACAAGATAACCCTCTTCCTCAACACAAAGTAGAAGAGGTCAACATGATTAGTTGGAGCACTGGACAGAGTTCCAATTCTAATGGTGAATCATCCCAAACCCTCAAAGATGGTGTTGATAGATGGGATTATGCAAAGTTCCAGTTCACTACAGAACGAAAGATGAAAGCTCTTTGCAAACAAATTGAGCAAGTGGCAGAACTGGTGTCCCACCAGCATCAAGTCACACTCCAATTAATCAGCCAGGAGCATGATTATGCCCTTCCTTTTATTATGAATGCTCCATCACCGCCTTCAGAAAGCGAAGCTATGGAGGATAAGGTTGCAAAGAGAGAAAATGCTAAAACCCGTCGGGATTTTGCCAATCAGAGGGAATTTACCTATCTAGGCCAATCTATGGAGGAGATATTGCAAATTCTTATCAATGAAGGAATAATTACATTCCTTCTGCCTCCAATCAATCCCCATTCAGGAAGGTTCAGATGAAGTGTGTCAATATCATTCACATTCTCGTGGTCACAGCACATAAGAATGCTGGGCATTCCGCCATCTCATTCAGAATCTTATTGATAGTGGTATCCTGCAACTAGCAGATGATTACACTGTGCAACTTAAGAGTAGGAGTACATGTCCTACCAAATGGAAGGGATTAGTAGCAGTTATATCCGAAGTGGATGATGAGACTGTCAAAGCATTTCCCATACAAGCAATTCAACTCAAAGGAGCTGACAATCCTTTGAAAGTGGCTGCACCAAAGCTAATTTCTTTACCCTTCAGACCACAACATCATGTTGTCAGCTTATACAAAGTTCCATGAAATTATGGAGAAGCGGAAGGATCCACGTCTCATACTACCGCTATAGTGTCGATGGAAAATCCACTGTATCTTCCTCAACGGGTTATGAAACATACTTGCAAAGCAAAGGGGAAGATTCCCATGGAGAAGATTGAAAATTTCCTCCGCACTATGGGCCATAATGAAACCAAGGTAGTTTTAAGCTTACGAGAAGCTCCACACCAGATATCAATATTGGACTTGGTTTTATCTTCTGAGGATCATCGGAAGGTTTTTTTAAAGGTTTTGGAAGAAGCCTACTTGCCAAAGTCAGTGGATGTAGAAAAATTTCAGCATCTGGTTGATCACATTTCAACAACAATGTGATATCCTTCACTGATGATGACATACCGCCCGAAGGGACCGGTCATTGCAAGTCATTGCAAGTCATTGCTAATTGCAGTTTTGTCTTCCGGGTACATGCTAGCTGGAGTTTTGATAGATGGAGGCTCATCTCTAAATATTTATCTTTATGCCACCTTGGTGAAGATGAATGTCAATCTCAAGCGGATATAAAGCAGTCATACGGTTATCAAAGCTTTTGATGGATCTCGACGAAATTCTGTTGGTAAGATTGAACTGCCAATTGAGATTGGTCCAAATACATTCAATGTATCCTTCCACGTCCTCAAGATAGATTCAGGATACAACCTGCTATTGGGGAGACCATGGATACACATGGCTAGAGTCGTTCCCTCCACACTACATCAGTAACTCAAATACATTGTGAATAACAGTCTAGTCACTGTCAACACTGAGCCGGAATGTCCTGAACAAGGAACTCTACCAATCATCAGCTTTAATTCAGAAGTTGAACCGGCCAGTTTTCATACTCTGGAAGTGAGTAACACACAATACCATACTATTGGAGCGCCACTTTCCGTACCCAAGATTTTCGCCGAGGTTATGTTGGCCCCTCAAGAAATGATGTCATTGGGTCATCACCCTGGACAAGGGCTTGGTAAAAATCAGCAGGGTATTAAGCACCCTATTCAAATGTCTAGACAAATTGGAACAACTGGACTAGGCTATTCTGCCAGTTCCAGTCATAGGAATCCTCATAAGCACTAATTTAAATGTTTTCAGCTAAGTGTGATCAAGTAGAAGGCTCGACTAAGAATAAAGGGAAAGGAAAGGTTGCAGAATGAATTCAATGCCATTTTATGTAATAGTTATCTTTATTAAGACAAGTATGAGATATATTACCTATCGCGTAATTTGAGGAATGTATTAAAGGTTGCGTACTTGGGATTTAGACTTTGATAAATATGTAAATTAAGTTGGTATCTATATTATTGTTATTATTATTAGTATTATTCCGCTCATAGAAATGGTATAATAAAGCACTGAGTTCGGGTTTTAAGTACCTAGATTTGGGGGCTTTATAAGTTGGTATCAAAGCTGTAGGTTATAAACATTAGGAATACGAAACCTAGGTTATAACCTTAGTAGAAAATTTTTATAAAGTATGTTAGCTAGGTGATGGGTTGAGGAGATCCATCAAGTTTTAGTTGTACTGAATAAAATATCCTTTCACTTTATCAATGAATATATTTTATTGTGGTACTAATGTTGTTTTGATTGTTTATTGTGGTCATAGGATGGCTGACGAGAGACAAAATAGTTATTCGGTGAACCAAGAGTCGAGGGACTCTAGTGAGGAGTCCATGGAGAATGCGATGATTGGAGATTTGTTGGCCAAGAACGACGAGCTAAAGGTTAGGGCTGAGCAAGTGGAGGCACAGAACCACACCTCTCCATTTGAGTAAGAAGCAGATAAGGACGATGTTTACTGTGCACGAAGTTGAGTTAAGCGAGTTACGAGGAGGTTAGAGCAGAGAGCTGACTAGGAGGACAATTGAGAGAGGCTGAGATGGAAGCTAAAGATGTGAGATATATACTTTGGAGCAAGCTTTAGACATCGCCTTTATGCGATTCCAATGACTGAAAGGATGGAGCGCCTCCAAAGCAGTGAGAAAGAGAAGCGTTGATTTGTATTTATGTTCGATATAGTCCCACTTTTTGTTTCTATTAGAGACTGTTTAGTTGTTGTAAATCCTTATGCTTTGTTGTATGCATAGGATGGCAGTTAGATCCCAACTTTTATTTTGATAGAGGGGTAGATGGTAGTGAATCCTCACTTTTTGACCATTAGAGGATAGTTGGTAGTGGGCAGTTTATGCCTTGAGCATTTATAGAAGTATGCTAGATGTTAGTCAGTCTGTATTAAAATAGTGGTATATGAATATAAATACATTATTATGATAGGTGTTTGAATTATTTTTTTTTTTTAAAAAAAACAAATTTATCCTTAGTGAAGGCATAAGAAATAAGTGGTATTAGTATTAGTTGAATATGTATAATTCTATGTTGTGTATATGATAAGTATGTCTGTATAAGGTAATACTCTCAACTTTTGTATAAGTTGTGGTAGCGATTCCCGATTTTTAAGTCACAAAGGGATAGCAGATGTTTAAAGCAGTATGTGTTATAGAATGTTAAGTGTTATGAATATGAATCTATGATGGATTAATGAAATAAGTTGGTATAAAGATAGTAATCAATTATCTGAGCACTGGTTAATACAGTAAACCAAAGTTTTTGAAATCTAATATTTTGAATACATTATTATTCGAGTAGAAAATTTTGCGTTATAAAAATACCCTAAGATATAGAAGGTAAGTTGAGGAAAGATAAATTATGACTAATTAGATAATGCCGCCAAGACGAAAGAGAAATCAACGGACAAAAGAACTTGTCGATAAAGCTAGAGGACAACCAGACCCGATACAGAATTTTGCGAATATAGTCGCTCAAGATATGCAGAATGGAATACTAGACGTGGGAAATCATTTAGAAAATCGATTAGAGAACTTCAAAGACTTCAAGGCAGTCGGGACGCCAGGATTTAGAGGATCAACTGACCCTGTGGAAGTATTTGTGATAGCTGGGGTAACAGAGGGACAAAAGACAACTTTTGCCACCTATACAATGAAAGGGAGGGGGGGCGAATTTTTAGTGGGAGGCAAATCAAACTAAAGCCGGAAAAGGTAGTAGTGGTAGTAGGACTGGAAAAAGGAAAGGAGATAATTTCGGGAATACCGAGATTAGGCTAGGAGGTGGAAAGAAGCAGGCTATGCGGTGTAGAAATTATGGAAAGAATCACTCGGGAGAGTGTCTTAAAGGTAGGTTCATGTGTTATAAGTGTGTGGGCGTAAGGACATATCTCTCCCAACTGCCCCAATCCAAGAATGTATAGTGGATGTTTTATTTGTGAATCAATGGAGCATAAGGTGAAAGACTGTCCAAGAAGGATAAGGGAGGCAAGAAATGTGAATAAGGGAAAAGGTAGCAGGACATTGGCAACAACGGGACCAACTTCAACAAACAAAATAATAGAACCAACCACGGGAGTCTTCAGTATGACAGTTCAAGATACGGTGGCAGCGAAGGATGCAACTCCAGGTAGTATTCTAATAAAATTTTATTTTCGTATATATATAATAAATTATTTTATAAAGAAATTTTGAAGAAGGAATTTGAGTTCTTTCAGAAATCAAATTTCTGTTTAATCAAATATACAAGTTTTACGTGAATAGGTTAAAGATCAGTGCGATCATTTATGATCAAGATCTACTTGCAATGATTGTATATGTTGCGTACACTTGTATATGTAGGTTTTAAAACGGTGATTCCGAGGACAAAATCTTTATAAGAGAGGGTGAATGTAACAACCCGATATTTTCTATACAAATAAATTAGAAATTTTGCGTATAATTTTTTTTATTAAAATAAATATGGGGAATATGTGCCAAGATAATGTGTGTATGTATTTATGTGATATATTTATTACATGAATGATTTTAAATAATTTTATTTTAGAATTATTGATCATTATAAACTATATTATCATAATAATTAATTTTATAGTAGAAATGTTTTATTAATTATTTTCCATGAAAATATAATCATATATTATTTATATAATATATGAAATGATTTTAGAATTATTATAATAATTATTTAATTATATGAATTTTAGTACAAATTATTAAGTTAATTATTTTAACTTAATTAATAATGTTAAGTATGACAGATAAATCAGATATGAAATCCAAACCATAATTTTGGATTTTGATCAAGGAATGAGAATAATAATATAATATTATTTATATTTTGATTTTTCAATGCTATAATTATATACTGTATGTATGTGGACTGACAATGATTGATCAGTTATGGTGTATTATGTCAAACCCTAGTTTTACTACGGGAAACCCTAATTTGAAACTCAATTGTGAGTTTAAGACTATTATATAACTGTGTTATATGATTTTTTTTTTGATTTATTAGGTCAACCCTAATTAACATTTAGATTTATTAATTTCTTGAAATCCTATTTATTAATTATAAACCCTAATTGCTAGATTAGCAAGGATAATTATAATTATTATATAATACCCTAATGTTCATGTATGATTAAAACCTTAATCAAATTAAGAAAACCCCAATTACAAATTTTAGGAACTAATTTTATTTTATTTTAAACCCTAAATGAAAGCTTCGTAACCTAATTATACATTAGGTGAGTCAATTAAATAACCTAAGGGTTATGGTAATAAGGAAAGGTTAGTATTTAATATGTATACTAACTTAAGTGGATAATCTTGTTATTTCAAGTGACTAATAATTTTAAACCTATTTCTAGAAAACCTAATTAGGTTATGAGCTAAAGTCACATGTATAAGTAATTACATTTCATAGATTGGGAATGGAAACCCTAAATAAACAATTTGGATAGCATATATTAAAATTGTTAGACTATGTTCATTACATGGCCCACAACAATTAAAAGAGAAGCCCAAAAGAAATAAAATGCAAACCAATACTTAGCCCACTTGATTAAGGGTATTTTAGACTTTTGATTAATCAAATTTGTGCATTAAAATAAAAGTAAAATGGAGGAGATAATGGGGCAAGGGGGACCGGCCACATTAGGCTATTTTAGGCAACAAATTATGCTAATCAAGTTCCTTAAATAGTAAGTCTTACACACAAGTACATGTGTGTCAATCTCTCATTGGTTGTAAATCTATTAAGCATCTTTAATCACATGATTAGGCTTAATTGGAAGAGATAAGGGGAAGCCTTTTATCCATGGGATAATAAAAGTATGGGGGATAATAGTTAATCACCCATTCATTTTCTAGATCATTTTTATTTCTCTTATTCTCCTTCTTCTTCTTTTTCTCCCAAGCTAGCAACATACAAGAGAGAGAGAGAGAGAGAGAGAGAGTTTCGATTTTGTGAGAGAGGGAGAGGTGTGCTAGTTGCTTAATGCACCCTAAGATTATACATTACTTTGGAAGATCAAGAAGGATAGCAAATAAAAACTAGGTGAGGTTCTCATCCATTCTTTTTCTTATTCTTCTTCTATTTTGTGTTATAGCATGATTTGTTGGAGTTATGGATTAATACTCAAGATAGCCTAGTTCTACATATCATCATGTATGGAACTAAGTATCTTGAGTGTTAGATCAAAGGCTTAGAGGAAGAAAATGAGCATATGTTCTCCAAGGGGTGAAACCCTTGTTTTTCTTTTACTAAATCCTGTGTAACTCAAGTTTTACAACTTAGATTTGTGATCCGTCGAAGGGGGGTGCTAGATACATGAGTTATCTAGTAAACCCAAGTGGTAGAACACAAATCTAGCAAGTTTTGAAGCCATGGGGGCTGTTTTCCCCAAAACAGCCCACTTTGAATGTTAAGGGTTCAAAACCCTAAAATAGTTATTGTTCCCGTTTTTCTTGAGGCTGTTTCGGTTAGTTGCAAGTCTTTTAAAAATCTGTAAAAAATCGCAGAGGTACCTTAGGAAGTTATCTACATGTACGAAAAAGAACGGAGGCGTTTCGATTTAGGTTGTGCGTAATGGCTATTTCCGTAAAGGACTCTAAAATATTAGCATTCGAATATCTCACTGTGTATACACTGGAAAATTCTGAAATTTTTACAGTAGGCTCATATATGTTATGAGAGTATACTTTGAAAAGTTCATATTTTTCTGAGCAAAACTCGATTTATGAAAAATGAAGCAAGATCCGAGAGTTTTGGGCACTTTAAAAATAGTAAATCATTTCCTAAAATTCCAGAAAAATTTGGGAATTATTGTTGGGTCATATACTGTCCAAATCCAGAAAAGATGAATTTTTGGAATTAGTTTGGTATTTTTCCTAAAAATGATGAAGTTATTAATAAAAAGAAATAAATAGTTAAATGATGTTTTAAATAAGAAAAATATGATTTTAATGCTTGAATACTCCTAATATATAATATAATGACTATTTTAGGGCATTTTGGTAATTTTTAATAAGAAATATTATTTATGACCTTTTATGGATATTAAATAAGTGGTTTTGTAAATGGTGAACAATTAAAATAAATTGTTTATTGATCCAATAAATTGTTAAAAATATTATTATGATATTAATAATATTAGAATATGATATTGTTAAGTAAATAAAATATTAAGATTAAAACTTCATTAAAATATTATTAAATGGTTAATCATGTTTGATTTAAAATATTAATAAATAATTAAAGTATTATTAAATGATTAATAATATTAGATTAAAATATTAATCTTAGATTAAAATATTATTAAAAGATTAATAATATTAAATTAAAGTATTATTAAATGATTAAAATATTATTAAGTAAATAATAATATTCGAGATTAAATAAAATGTTATTAATATAATAACATTAGTAAAGGAATAAAATATTATTAAATGATTAATAATATTGATAAATAAATAAAATATTAATACGATTGGTAAATGACTAAAAGTATTATTAATTGATTAATGATATTAAAGCATAAGTAAGATATTATTAAAGTAATAATATTAATGCATGATTAAAATATTATTAAAAGGATTAATAATATTAGTAAAGTATTAAAATATTATTAAGATGTTAATAATATTAGTAAGAGAATAACGAATGTTATTAGTAAACTAGTAATCGAAGAGGGAATTAAATATTATCAAGATTAATAATATTAAGTGAATTAATATTTGAAGGGTAATATAAATATTTAAAAATATTTTGAGTTATTATTAAATAACTTTAATATTTTGGCAATGGTTTCATTAATAGTTTAATAATAATTAAATGATAATAGAATTATTTGATATTGAATCATTTAATAATAATTTTGGTGTTTGAAAATTCATGATAAATTAATAAATGTTTATTAAGTTATTTAAAATAATATGATCGATATTTTGAGATATCGAGTTCTGTATTAGAGTTTTAGACTCGATAATTACTCGATAAAGTTTGCTTCGACAATAAACATATTTCGTAAATTGATCCGGACTTAGATATTTTCAATGTATTAATGTTTGATTATGATGCAATAATTGTTGAACATGTGTGATAATGTGATTAGGTTATGTCTTTGTCGATCATAAATGCAAAGATTATATGTTATAATATATTGTTCTAATAGAACGAATGATCTGATTAATGATAGGTCGTGATATAAAAGTTAAAACTAAGTTGCGTATTGTAAGCGGTATAAGATCAGCAAGTAGTATGCTACCTTTGCATTTTCTTTATGCAATGGACACGAGTAAGAATGTTTTAGAATTATATTATTATTGTACAGATTATTAACCCTATATTATATACGCTCATTGATTATCAACATGTTAGTATATGGTAATTCAGATATATATTATTATCGTTAATTTCTATAAATGGTTATACAAGTGTCCCCACATGGATAATCATTACATTTAATCACATGTTGATACACCTTTGTTAATTACCCGTATATATATATATATATGTTAAATTATAGATTATTGTTGAATAAGATAAAACCTACCTATTATCCAACCGAATTGCTTTGGTTTGGAACCCTGACAAGTATGAACATCCCATTCATGGGAAAATTTTTATGTGCCCAAGGCAGCCAGAGTGAACGATGATATCGTTCTTGTAATGTAGTATTGATCAATCTGAGGTACAACGGCCGATCACCCTCTCTGTGCTCGTAAGTTATGATGACTACTATGGATGAAGTTCGCTAAACCTATTCGAAAATGAAAATAATGTTCATAGTATGTCCCCTTAACCCTATATATAGTCAGTACGTAGTTTTAAATTTTGAAAGAGGGTTGTTATGTTAATATTATTGGTTCAGATTACTTCACAACTATTGATTTGTTGTAGAAGGATAATATAAAGAAAACATTTAAATTCTTTCAGCTTATATATATATATATATATATATATATATAATTGTTATTACTTGCTGGTGTGACACCCCCAAATCCAGGTACTTCATTCCCACAGGATTTGGTGTTCACTTATCAAAAACTATTACATCTAACTACCCATAATAAAGGATAAAGACATAATTAAAATAACTTAAACAATAATATTTCCCATTAAAGGGTTACATCATCATCTCGAATCAAATCCCAGGTAATCTAACCTTATAATTTATTACAACAGTTTGCGGAATACATCACATATTAAAACAAGTCTTTAACATAATTCATTAAAATAAAATTCTCAAAGGTCTTCATCATTTGGACATCTTGCCCTTGCCTTTGCTAGTCAACGGCTCATTAACTTTCTCCACTTTAGCTGCAGTGTTAATTGCAAGAGTGAGCAAACAAATGCTCACTGATATAGAAAGTAGCAATGATGGTAACATGAGAGTGAACAACAAAAGCTGAACAATAAGGAACTTGTTTTACAAATCAAAATAGAAAACAAGTTTGACCTTTAATTATCTGAGGGTCTTAAGACCACGAACTATGTCCCCGGTACTTAGGTATTAATACCCAACCTTAACAGTCATTTAGACTATACGGACCCTTCTTAACGTACTTAGGGGGATCAGCCCTTTGTACCATGTATTGTGCACAAACATCTAAACGTTACACGTACAAAATCCCCTATGTTAGGGTTGTTCGTTTCAGTTTGGATTTAGAATTTCCTCACTAAAGAAAGTTTAGTTTGGAACTAGCTTATCGGTGTTTCTAGAATTTTAGAACACTATTCGAGTATAGATTAATTCAATCAATAAAGGTTTGCTTACTAATTGAAGGTTTAATACAACGATAAAGCTTTGAACCAGGTTATCAAAGTCAAAGATTGAATAAAAATAATATATAATTGAGTAAACATGATATACATACAAAGTGCTATAAAAGAGTTAAAACAATCTCCTTTGAATCAATGTATTAGAACAATATGTGCTTTAAATAATAATTAGGAAACTAAATCTCGCTCAATGTAACGAATTAGGTTACATAAGCTTGTACAAACATACGCAAGATAGGTTAAGCTTGCTCAACTTCATAAAGAATGTTAGGAACTTGTAGAATAATAATATATGAATGGAAACTTGCGTGCAATATGAAAAGAATGAAGTTAAAAAGCTTTGCTCAATGTAAAGAGTTAAGTTTTAGGAACTTACTCAATAATAGCAAGGTAGAGTTAGAAACTTACCTTGATTGTAAGCTACATAAATAAAAATAATCTCCAATTATCCTACATATATCATTAAAACTGCAACAACAATTAATCGCATGAATATTAACTTTAGGGTTTAAACCATCATTTAAGTCACAACCCTAACTTAGCACCTAATCATGTAGGTTAAATATACTTAACGAATCTAAAATCTCGTTACAAGCCATTATAACTTAATCATTCATCTCTTAACTTTAAAAACACCACTTTTAGTTCAATTATGTAACTCAAATAACAATCACTTCAAAATCTTTTATACTTTGTATTATAACGCATGACAATCTGCGATTATCGTTAATATCATTCCTCAACATCAATAACATGCTTACAATACTAATATAGGTTCATTATGCGACGACCGCAAACACGCAGAGACCTCTTCATCGTCACGGTTTGTGGTGTATGCAGCACCGCGCCACACTTAGGCTTGAACTCATGGAGTCTTGTGGCTTTTTGCCTTGCAGACTGGCAAGAAATTGCTTGGCTCTAGTACAGACAGACGCAGCAGACTGAGCGAATAAAGAGCTTAACTTTAGCCCAATAAACATAAATTTCACCCATCAAATGGTGAAATTAGCACATCCAACTGATATAAAACTAACACATACATGTTTCCTCACATATTCATTAACTTTAAACAATTAAACATCAAATTAAACTATTTTAATTCCTTAAATTTCATGTTTTCTCATGAAAACTCCATTCTTGACACCTTTAGCAAATTTGATCACCACACATTCGTTTTTCAATCAATTGACATAATTTAAACTGCGTTGTTTTCGTTTCTCAATATATTTTCACAATCCACCAACAAATTGCAGATTATTACACATATAGAGCATCCATTTCTTGTACTTTCTAAGCCATAAAATAAGAACATAAACACTGTTATATATATAGTCTTCTGCTACAACTTAATTCCCACGAATTTGATACTTAAACAACCCTCATATATGATAATTAACAGATTCTCTAACATAATACACACCATATACACAACGCTTGAACAACAAATCCATAAAAACCAATTTACAGAGAACATAGATAAAACTAAAACATAGAAATTTAGGAATGAATTATACCTTAAATCCTTGATTGAACGCTAGCAAAAAATAGTGTTAGGGCTTAGAAATCTCCTTCTTCCTATTGCCAATCTAAAACTCTGTGTTTTACTCTCTAGCAAACCCTCTGTTATACCCCTTGGTATTATACGTGAAACAAGAAAATTGAGTGCTAACCTTAGGAGATAGACGCGTAAAATAAACTGATATGACACGTTCTCTTTCAGTTAAAAAAATAAACAGACGTCAGTTGGAATAAGTCAAAGGCCACAAGGCCTTGTTTGGCTAACCAACTTTCCCCAAACTAAATTATTTTAATAACATTTATATTATATAGTTTTATGTCACACTTTTAGTTGATTAATTTAAATAACTTAGTTTAGTTCATTTAAATAACTTATAATACTAATAATAAAAATCTTATTATCATTAATAAATAATTATATATCTAATTTAATTAATAAATTAGACACGTCACTATATTTAATTTATTTATTTCCTTTAAATTAAACAATTCATTTAATTTAACTAATTTCTTAAATATTAAGCAATTGATTTAATTTAATTATCTCCTTAAATTAAATCCAACAAACAAATTATCATTACTCGAGTCAATTAACATTAATTAATTTAGCTACTAAATTAATTTATGACAATTCATCAAATATTTTTTTCCTCAATAAATAAATTATTTTAAATATTTATTTAATTCCATAAATATTTAAATTAAATTATAAATTTCTCGATCGTTACAGCTGGGCACTCAAATGCTCATCCTTACTTAATTTAAATGTTTTCAGGTAAGTGTGATCAAGTAGAAGTCTCGGCTAAGAATAAAGGGAAAGGAAAGGTTGCAGAATGAATTCAATGCCATTTCATGTAATATTTATCTTTATTAAGACAAGTATGAGATATATTATGTATCGCGTATTGTGAAGAATGTATTAAAGGTTGCGTACTTGGGATTTAGACTTTGATAAATATGTAAATTAAGCTGGTATCTATATTATTGTTATTATTATTAGTATTATTCCACTCATAGAAATGGTATCATAAAATACCGAGTTCGGGTTTCAAGTACCTGGATTTGGGGGCTTTATAAGTGGACCCGCGGCCATCCGAGGGTTCTATTTCAGATGCCTTTCCCTTTCATAAGTCATTTTTCAGTTGAAGCCGCGTAGAGAATTCGAGAGTTTTTCTTCAGATCTACTGAGTTCGGGTTGTTTTCTGCAAAATCTGTAACCATACAAGTGTTCTGCATTGTCCTGGTAACGTATGCATGTCTTCATTTCCAGTTTTTTCTGTTGGAAAGTGAGTTATCACATGAAATACCTCTAAACACATAGTAGTGATTATGCATGCTCATATGACTTGATAAAAATTATTCAACACAGTAAATGTTAGTATTTAACCATGTTGAACGTATTGATGTAAAAAAAATTGACTTTTGAATTAGTCAATGTGGCACCTTTTTCTACTATTTTTCATCATATTTGAGGATAAATGAGCAAAGGTTGTTAAACAAAGTAGTCCTGGTAATTAGGCTACCCTTATGGATTATGACTTTGATATATTTCATGCATATGGGATGTTTCTAACTTTGAGTTGGTGTGATACTGAATGGCCACCTAGTCATGCCTATGCACATGTGGATAGTCCTTTTTACAAAGGAGACTGGAGAAATTTTTCCATGAGTCTGGGCATTGAATAAACATGCATTTTTAACTCTACTTTAAGCGTATGTTAAAGTAATGCATGCATGCATATAGACATCAAATTCATTTAATAAGCTCCAAGTTAGAATTTACCACACCCTTTCTGAGGTAATTTGGAGACTTGTACAGAGATATATGGATCTAGACCAACCGATCAGCTCCCGTAGGACCTCTTCAGATGTAAGGAGGAGAGCTTCTGATGTGCCTCTGCCTCGCCCAGCCCGACAGCCTCTTCGGTTGATAGAGTCAGTGATTCGTCCTTTCCAGGTTGAGGTACCAGATATTGAGGATGAGGATGAGGATGAGGATGTATCATTTATGGATCCTACTCCTGCTACTTTTGTTCCCCGCAAGGATCTTTCAGCCATTATTGTGACTATTCCAGAGCTTCTGGATGATTTGAGTTGTCACCCCTCGATCCATTTAAATGTGAACAAGGTAAAAGTTGTGTTTGATCTTCCTTTTTCCTATTGATGAGGAGCAAGGTTTTGATGTTGATTTGTATTTATGTTATAGGTTCCCAGCTTTACACAGCCTCGAGGGAACTGGTTTAGTATACACTCTCTTTATCAGACTCTTCACCTAGAGTACCGAGAGATTATGCATGCTTGGGGTTTCGAGGCGTTCTTTTCCATCTTCCCCTATCGTTGTCCCTAGGGTTACCTCAGGGCGCTGTCTAAGTGCTAGTTTCACCAGACTCAGTTACTCCATTTCCTGGATTATGAGGTGATGATGACATCGATGGATTGGTGGTTTATCACTGGTATACAGTTTTTTAGGGCGCCAGTGCCTTGTGTGGCTGACATTTCCCTTACTGCCATCAGATCCTTGCTAGGAGTCCTGATTACAGCGCTCAGAGGTAGGACAGTCCGTACTGGTCCTTTGAGTGTTGATGCTATGAGTAGGGCGTTGAGTGAGCCTTTGCTTGATAGGAGAGTTAGGGATTGCATTCTTTGATGATTATTCTTGGTCATCCTCTGGGGTTGTTTCCTGATGGATAACTCTTTAACGGTGTCATTCGCTTTAGTCAGTGCCACACGGGATGTGGACCGTATTAGAGAGTTTGATTGGGGCTCCTATACCTTTGCCTACTTTCTTAGGTGAATGCGTTTGCGCTCGCAGGGCTTGATGGAGGCTTGGCTAGAATTTTACCCATTCCTGCTAGTGAGTATTTCTCTTTTGATTTCCTTTGTTCGGGTTAAGAGTCTTAACTGACCGCAGATATTTGATCTTATATTTACAGTTTTGGGCCTATGAGAGGATCCCATGTCTGCATCCCGTTAGCCTGTTAGGTTTAGACACCTATCCGTGGGGATAGCGATGGCATCACTCCACGTTGGTGCAGGTTCTTGCAGCTGAGGGTTTCACCCATTCTCGCCTACAGTTGGAGTTGTTGATAGCCTATGTCATTACCTGGCTTCCATACTCGGAGGACCATTTGACAGTTGGCTTTGAGGGTGGTTTCCCGGCTGGTGTCAAGTATGTGATGTCCACCCATTAGATTCCTCTCTTCATAGATGGAGGTTGGAGCTCTATTTAGGAGAGCGTGCTATTAAGAGCACCACAGGGGAGATTCGTAAACCGATCTGTCCTCCTGCCAGGCATTATTGGCCTGTGTCGTAGCCACCGATCATTGATATCCCATTGGTTGGAGTTGATGGCTTCACTTTGTCAAAGGGACCATTCACTCAGGAGGTATTCTACCACTGGTGGTTCCCTTACACGATTGAAGCTCAGAGCCACGCCATGCAATTTATGGGGGATATGGTTTCTGGCTCTGTCATGATGATGGATTGGATTGCCTACATCCAAGAGCCTACTCATCTGACGCAGATTGATATGTTGACCCAACAGTTGGACCGGGCGCATTTCTTTATCCGACATTTGGGCAGAGATTCTTCTGAGGTGAATTCTTTTGATCCTTCCAACTCTGGGGATGGCCCTTCGGGTGGCCCATATTCAAACGGTTTTGCCAATGCAGATCCTCCATTATATTGGCCTGATATCCCTACTGGCAAAGATTTAGTGACTCAGGAGGAGTTACATCAGATGGATAGGTTGGATGATATAGACATCAACACTATTGAGTTCTTCTGATTTATTTCTCGCTATATCTTTTGATAGGCTTCTGTTCGATATTGGGTGGTTGTGCCCCATTCTCATTATATCTTTTGATAGGCCTCTGTTAGTTGTTAGGTGACTGTGCCCCATTTTCCTATATTTTTCAGTTGTATACAGAGATGATGTATTTAGATGATGATGTACTTAGGAATGTATATACAATTTTTTCCATTCCCTACATCATATTGTCATCTATTATGTATTATGCATGCATTATGTTTATGGACATGCATTTCCATAGATGAGTTTAGCTTTGACTGCTGGATGGTCTTATGATACGGCCCTACAGATGTCTTCATCGATAGTTAGCCTCATTGATCATACCCCACCAGTATTGATGGTATCTTTTTTGAGATTGAGGTATGACAGTCTATCATCCCTAGATCGGATGACGGTTGTTTGGTCGATGTGTCACTCGATGACCCTCCTGACATTCCAGGTTCCATTGGGCTTTGTAGAGGGCATGTTGGAGCATTGGGTACCGGATAGGCAGGTATTTCAGTTTGAGGCCCAGGAGTTTACTCCTACTTTGGAGGAGCATGAGCGTCTGATAGATTTGCCGTTAGATAGGCCTTATGCTATGATGGCTGTCAACGACATGAGCTAGCAGTTTATGACCCTCACAGGTTTGAGGAGCAGAGTTGCCCTAGATGAGATCTGCTTAGGGCATGTAGTGTCTATGCATTTTCTGATCGACATATTTGGCTTATTGGATAGTTATTTGCAGTACTCCGGGGATTTCACCACTTTAGAGGATGATTGGCATGTAGCCAGAGTAGATGTACTCTTGATGTGTATGGTGGCTTATCTATACATGTCATTGTACATGGACCACTTGGACATCGACGTGGTTATAGTAGTTCGTGCTCTCCGTGAGGGACATACCATCTTAACGACGATTGTGGCATAGACCTTGAGGTCGGCCACGTATTGCCAAACCCATCATGTGGGGGTATTTATAGGTAGTAAAACATGGCTATTGGCAGTTCAGAGTGTATAGATGCAGCTTCTTGGTCAGTTTTCTTGTCAGGGATCGAGGATACATTTGATATTTTGTTATGTTCAGGGCTTATCTCTCCCTACAACTTTATCACTCATGAAACTGGCATGGATTATCTTCCTATGGCTGGTTTGAGGGGTGTGACCACTTATCATCCACTGGCTATGATGGCACAGTTTAACCAGTTTAAGGATGTTCATCCCTTTGATGGGGCATTGGGTCAGCGTTTATTATCTCAGCTTCTATCAGCAGAGGATTTGTCCAAGATTTATACCTGTTGGACCTAGCATGAAAGGGCTGATTTTTCTATTAGCCATCCAAGTTATTCTACAGAGTATTTTTCATGGTTGGAGGTAGAGATTGCATCGGCTAGGGTTTTATCCACAAAGTCGGGTATTGATTCTAATAGTGGGGAGCCTATGGAGGACCCTAATTCTCCCAGTGTTCCTACTACTGTGACTCCATATTCTGCAGAGTATTTAGAGTGAAGTCTGCATCTGATGACGTTTGAGAGGGATCGGGCTAGAGTCTTGATGTTGACAGCTCTTTCTGGTAGATGTGAGACCCCGAATTTTATGAAATGAAAGTATTCAATTTTCTTATAATTATTCTATTTGGTAAATAGTTAAATTGATAAAAGTTTAAAGTTAAGGGTGATATGTGAAAATTTTACAAAGTATGCAAGTTGTTATATTATATTCGTTTGGTCGGGGAATATTCTTTTTGTCGGGGAATATCCGTACGAAGACACAATTATTGGTGGACCCCACAACGGAAGTATTGTCGTATTTAGAAAACAACATAATTATTTTTTTATAAAAATAACGACGAAAGTGTTACCGTTAAAGCTATTTGAACTACCGGTAGTAAAGAAATAAAGAATATGCTGTGGGTCGCATAGTAGAAATTACACTGTATTGATTATTGATGCGTCACGTGAGAAGTCACTCAGTTATACTCAATTATTGCTAAAGTAATTGTTGCATCATATCTCTCATATTATTGATTCAATTATTGTCACAGTATCATCTGCATAATATGTTATATTATTAAATCAATAATTTGAGACGGTAAAGTTATTCATATTATTATTTGCAATATTGACAATGTCTAGAAGTTCTGTTTGTAAGACCCTGAATTTTTTTAAAATAAAATGGAATTTCTTTAATTTATTATTTTGAAATAGTAATGGTTTATTTAACTAATGTGGTTAGTTATGAGTAAAATGCACAAATATTTTAAATAAGCAAGTGGTTATAAAATATTCATTGTTGTCGGGGAATATTCGTTTGGTTGTAGAATATTCTTACTATCGGGGAATATTCGTATGACGGCGCAGTCTTGTATGGGCCCCATAACGGAAAGCGATTCGATGAAGAAAACGTCAAATATAAGTTGTTTATAAATAATGGTGTAGTTGTTACCGTTAATACTGTTGGAATACCTGGTGGTTAAAACACAGTAATACACGTTGTTGCACAATAGCACACGGTATTGCTACAATTATTGATTCTTACGTAATAAGACACTACTCAATAATTGTTACAGTAATTACTGTTCAATATTTTATTTTATTGATTCAATAATTGATACGTTGATATTTTATATTATTGTTGTTTCAATAATTGTCACTACACAGTATTTTTCATTATCAGATCAATAATTCATATTATTTGAATAATATTATTAGATAGCATTATTAGCAATGTCTAGAAAGTTCTGTCTAAGGAGAGGTTTGGTCACCTAATTGCGCGCCAGTAAGGAGAAATCCTTATTGGAAAGCCACCTCTTTTCTGGGAACGGCCTGGTTGTCGATATTGTGATTCTGTAATATTATTTGTGAATAATTAATTATTGATTTATATGATAAGAAAAATATTTATTTTATGTGGATATAGATGGAGAAAATTTTAAAGTGACAATTGTTGAAAAATTGATATTTTATCTTTTCTGATAAAATAATTCATTTAAATATATTTTTATATTTTAATAATATAATAATGGTGATATTTTTACAATGAATGTGGGATATATGAGTATATGAGGAGGAGTATTTTTGTTTCTAAAAATATTTAAAACATGTTAAACATGTCGGCGGACCCCATTTCTTGACTGAAATTTGATTATAGCTTGTAAAATCGTCCGTTTGTGGATTTTGGTCAATATCTGTTTGAAATTTGGAAAAACTTAAACTTACAAAGTTGTAGAGAATGGAATTTCCTATGGAAAAGACATAAGGTTCGAAAAACTTATCAATTATTGAAGTTCCGAAGTTCCAGAATAATTGATTTTTGAAGTTTTAAATTTTTTTTTTTAAGAAAAATGTTTTTGGTGAGTGTCCCACATGTAATATAAATGTGTTGAATGCTGAATTCTATTGGTAAAAGTGAGCGTAAGAAATTTGCATATATATATTAATATTTTATTAAATTTTCTTCTTTGGTGTTCTAAGCATTTTCCTATAAATAGGGTTCTTAGGTTAGAATTGAAAATCACACCAGAAACTAAAGCTTTCTCTTTCTATATTATCGAGCGTATTCTTGTGAGTATTTTGATACTTTGAGTGTTGCTATACGGTGCAAGTTCCTTCAACGTTATATCTGATATTTCAGCCAGAAGTACTATTCTTTTCGAGATAAGGGATATTATTTTTTTTAAAATGATATTATTTCTTCTAATATCATTATGCCGGAATATTGGTAAGATTTTTCTTGTGAAATTCTTGTCTTTTAGTGTTAGGGGTTACAATTCACGTATACGGCATTATTCACGAATACGACACTATTCACAAAAAAATTAAATTTTTATTTTTTGTCCAAAATATATATTATGGATACTAGCTTTGATTATATCCATGTTTTGATCATTCTTGAATTTTACTTCACTATGATTATTTATGAAGTATTTTTGAACTCGGATTGTTTAAAGTACGAATCCTTAATATTTGTTCTTTTGTTTCAATGGATTCGTTTTCTTTAAAATATTTTGCATCATCCTCAGTCCTAAATGATGATATTACTGAATATCTTTGGCTTGTAGTGCAAAGATGAATGAATTTTTGATGAATATCTTTGACCCGTAGTGCAAAGATGTACAGGTGTTGAGATGAACATGACCGACTGATGAATATCTTTGGCTTATAGTGCAAAGATGAATATTTGATTCAAGATGTATATTGATTGATGTTACAGGGATAAAATAGTGATGATGGACTTTTAAATTCATAGATAATAGTAGATTTCATTCTCTACGTAACTCTTCTATGAATTATTATTTTCGCTGCGAATATTGATCTAAAACTTGTTGTCTATTATATTCTATCAGATTTTTCCCTGTTGAAGACTAACGGTAATTTGTTCTATATTATCTTGGTCATAAAATTCTTTACTGGGCTAGTTGAGCTCACCCTTCTCCTTTTTGTTCCATTTTTCTTCTCAGGAGGCGAGAATATAGTGAGTACTAGTCGGGGTATGGAATGAAGGTTCTAGAAAGTTTTTTTAGTAGTCCTCACCATTTTTGTAAAATAATGTATCTATAATTGTAATGAGGACTTATTTGGGTGTGAATATTGTCTAGATGACAATATTTGTATTTAAACTCACAGTTTATGTGTTGTATTAATAAAGTTATAGTTATTTTCTGTACCATGTATTTGGCGACTCAGAATGGGTGTTGTATATCTATTTTGGGGGCGTCACAGTTGGTATCAGAGCTTAGGGATATAATCTCTAGCGAAGATCGGGGAATAGAACTAGGAGGGGAGAGACGAGTAAATCCTTCACTAGTGTGTCCTACCTAAGCTTATTTGTTAGTAGGTCAGTATATAGGGATATTATGTGATATGTTGATTTCTTTAATTAACCCTTGTTTTGTGGCAGTAATTAAGAATGGCAGCTGAAAATGTTAACAGTGGAGTAAATGAGACCATTGAGACACCTCTAATCACCAACCAGGATAACGTGATGTCAGGCGAAGAAGAAATTAGAGATATCCATGTGGTGAGTGAAGAACTAATAGTGGCACCCGAGCTAGTCGCAGAGGTAGCAATTGAAGAAGAGGAAGAAGAGGAACCTGAGGAGAATTTATTAGAAGAATTTTATGATCAAAATTTAGAATTACAAAATCGTATTCAGGAGTTAGAAGAGCAGGCTGAAGAACGGTAGGCAGTCGTGGAGCAAAGAGCTGCAACAATTCAAAATTGTATTACCCGATGTGCGATGCTTGAACAAAAGCACTCTTTGGCAGAGTATAATATATTAGAGCTGGAATATGAGAATGCTATGATCAAAGTTCTGATGAAAGAAGAAGCAACCGAACGAATGAGAATGGAGGATGCATGGGTAAAAGCCGCACGACGCGTTAATATTGTAGAAAAAGACGTTTGATCCAATAAGGCCAAAAGAGATGAAATGGATTTCGCTTTTTGGACAGCAATTGGGAAAATCCAACATCGAGTTCGGAACTACCTTGTGCAGAGTGGTCAACCACAATTCGATACGGATCAAAGAATAATGATTCAAATCATGGATCAGGAATGCGACGAAGCAATGAAGGGTGGAATGTACTCTATAGCAAAGTTAAGTCCAGATGGGACGGTGGCACCAGAGGCGGATACAGACAAGTCAAAGTCAGCGGTTCCTGGAAGAGCATTTGTCGTGACTACCCAAAATGCGAGGAACCCGAACGAAGGTATCACGGATTAGTTAATTATAAATTCTTGTGAAGTTTATACCTTACTAGAAACCGGTTCTACCCATTCATTTATCTCTCCTTCTTGTGTTCAACGTTTAAACTTGACTCTGGAGAAATTAGATTTTGACTTATCTGTGGAGACTCTGTTAGGAGAAACTTTCATTACATCCACTATTTATAAATCTTGTTTGATCCAAGTTGGCACCATCACATTACCTGTTGATCTTATCTCTTTAAAGATACTTGCTTTTGATGTGATTTTAGGGATTGATTGGTTAACTACTCATCATGCCAAAATTGATTGCTTTCATAAGGTTGTTAGTTTTCATATTAAGCAACATGTTATTCAAATTCAAGCAACCAAACCATTTGAAGTCAAACACTTTCATATCAAGCTATAAAGCCATTTGTTTATTAAAAAATGAATGTCAAGCTTTCTTAGCCATGTCATGGACTTGAACAAAAATATGTCAGATTTGAATGATATTTCTGTTGTTAGTAAATTTCCTGACGTATTTCCTGAAGAATTTCCTGGCCTAATCCCAGAGCGTGATATTGAATTTTGTATCGACTTTGAACCCGGTACAAAACCCATTTATAAAAATCTCATATCGAATGGCTCCTATTGAACTTTAGGAGTTAAAAACCCAACTATAGAAGTTGATAACCGAGCCTCTAACTGGTAATTTCTTTTGTGGAATGCACTGAAGCCAAACTCTCCATAGGGGACGCCATATTTGTGCGGTAGTAAACTGATAGGTGTCATTGTGACGTGCTATCCAAGATTGGGATATGAGTCATAGTTGAGAGCAACCTAAGTTAATAATCAAAATATGTAGCTTTCTAGGCTTAGTTAGTTATTATTGGAGATTCGTGGAAGGATTTCTCGAATCGTTACTCCATTAACTCAGCTGACTCGTAGAGATACAAAGTTCGAATGGAGCAAGGAATGTGGGGAAAGCTTCGAAGAACTCAAGAGGAGACTCATTTTGGCACATGTTCTGACCATACCATCTTGGAAAAGCGAACGTGGTAGCTGACGTGTTGAGTAGAAGATCGCATACGAGTACGAGTGCGATAATATCGAATACAAAGACCTATTTCGTATAACTTACAAATGATAGAGATAGAGTTAAAAACTCTAGGGACCCACGTGATGATATACGAGTAGAATCAACTTTAATCGATAGTTAAAACCGCTCAAGCTACACACTGGAGTTGATGAATATGAAGAAGGAGGTGCAAGAAGTTGTTATTCCAAAAGCGAGAATCGGCGATGTGAGGAAAGCTCAAACCTTCGATTTATTAGTCCATTTGAAATCCTCGATCGAGTAGGAACTGTGGCCTATAGACTCGCTTTACTGCCAAGTATGTCGTGTGTCCATAACGTTTTTCGCGTATCTATGTTACGTAAATATGTGGATGACCCGAACCACATTATTGAGTTAGAACCAGACGAGATAACCAAAGATTTAACGTACGAGGAAGTACCAGTCAAGACCTTGGATAGGAAGGAGCATGTCCTACGCACAAAGGTCATTCCACAAGTCAAGTTTTGTACAGAAACCATGCTATTGAAGAAATGACCTGGGAGTTGGAAACGGAAATGAAAGCGAGGTATCCTCACTTTTCAAAACACCAGTACGTACATCAATTTCGAGGACGAAATTTCATAAAGAGGGGAGGTTGTAAGACCCCGAATTTTTTTTAAATAAAATAGAATTTCCTTTATTTATTATTTGAAATAGTAAGGGTTTATTTGATTAATGTGGTTAGTTATGGGTAAAATGCACAAATATTTTAAATAAGCAAGTGGTTATAAAATATTCATTGTTGTCGGGGAATATTCATTTGGTCGTGGAATATTCTTACTTTGTCAGGAATATTCGCATACGACGGCTCGATCTTAATGTGGGCCCCATGTGAAAGCGATTGGATGAAGAAAGCGAAAAGTATAAGTTGTTTATAAATAACCTACAGTAGTTATTCACAGATTAATCTTGTTGGAATACCGGTGGTTAAAACACGATTCCGTACGCATTGTTACAAGAATAATACTGCGGTATTGCACCAATTATTGATTCTTACGTAAGAAGGCACTACTCAATAATTGTTACGAGAATTATCTTATTCAATATTTTATTTTATTGGTTCAATAATTGATACGTTGATATTTTATATTATTGTTGTTTCAATAATTATCACTACACGATATTTTTATTATCGGATCAATAATTCATATTATTTGAATAATATTATTAGATAGCATTATTAGCAATGTCTAGAAAGTTCATCTAAGGAGAGGTTTGGTCACCTAATTGCGTGCGGTGAAGGAGAAATCCTTATTGAAAAGCCCTCTTCCTAGGAGAACTACCGTCATTCGATATTGTGATTACGTAATATTATTTGTGAATAATTAATTATTAATTTATATGATAAGGAAAATATTTATTTTATGTGGATATAGATGGAAAAATTTTAAAGTGACAATTATTGAAAAATTGATATTTTATCTTTTCTTGATAAAATAATTTATTTAAATATATTATTATATTTTAATAATATAATAATGGTTATATTTTTACAATGAATGTGGGATATATGAGTATATGAGGAGGAGGAGTATTTTTGTTACTAAAAATATTTAAAACATGTTAAACTTGTCGGCGGACCCCATTTCGTGACTAAAATTTGATTATAGCTTGTAAAATCGCCCGTTTGTGGATTTTGGTCAATTTCTGTTTGGAATTTGGAAAAACTTAAACTTACAAAGTTGTAGAGAATGAAATTTCCTATGGAAAGACATAATGTTCCAAAATTTCTGATAAAAGGGCTATTTATTATGAATTATTGAAGTTCCGAAGTTCTAGAATAATTGATTTTTAAAGTTTTAATTATTTTTTTTAAGAAAAACGTTTTTGGTGAGTGTCCCACATGTAATATAAATGTGTTGAATGCTGAATTCAATTAGTAAAAGTGGGCGTAAGAAATTTGTATATATGTATATTAATATTTTATTAAATTTTCTTCTTTGGAGACGTGGACGTGATATTTGAGTCCGGAACGATGAAATTAGTAGAAATAGACTATAAACACAAAATTTTCTGGTGTTGACTTTTTGGTCAAAAAAGTCAACAGTTGACTTTTTCAAAAAAAAAGTCAAACTTCGAAATTTCAAAAATGAAATTGTTAAGAAAAATATTTCCATTATGTTGGGATTATTAGTGTTAGTGGAAATCGATATTTATTTCGATAGTAATTGATGTCTGGAAGTTATATTGACCAACCGGGTAATTAATCGGGTAAATGAGCAATTAATTGCTATTAATTCACATGATTACAACTATTTGTTCACATGTGTGTACTATTGATTCACATTCTTGTACTATTAGGGGAGTTGGTGCAAGATTGATAATACTTGCATGACTAAGTTAAAAATTGAGGTATAGATGGAGGTACTATACTGTAATTCGTATTTTCACATGATTATAACTATTGATTCACATGATTGAACTATTGATTCACATTATTTACTGTTCGGGGAGGTGGTGCAAGTTTGATAATACTTGCAGGATTAAATTAAAAATGAAGAAAAAGAGGAAGGTATTTATTGTAATATTTTGAGCCCCAAAACGTGCAATTATCGAAACTATATTTTCCTATAAATAGAAGCTCATTCTTCCTTCATTTCTCACCAATTTACTAAAGCTATAATGCAATTATTATAGAGAGAAATTATAAAGAGAAAGAAGAAGAGAAGTCTGCTACCTCACTATTCTAGTATCCAGTTTTCTACTAAGGTAAGGGATATTATTATTATAGTAAGGGGTATTATTCTTCCGTATTCATGAAGAGAGTTATTTTCTTTCAATACTCGTAAGGGTTGTTATTCCATTCTTTATTATTATGTTGGAATAACTTGTCTATGCGAAGTACCGCATACATGGTGAAATTCTTCTGTTATTCCATTCTTTACTATTCATTGGAATAACTCCATGCATTAGCCTATCGCATGCTTGGTGAATTCTGTTGTTATTCCATTCTTTATTATTCTATTGGAATATCCTGTCTGTGCGGATTATGCATGACCTGGTTCCATTCTTTTTTATTCTGTTGGAATATCCTATCTGTGCGGATTACGCATGACCTAGTTCCATTCTTTATTATTCTGTTGGGAATAACCTGTCTGTGCGGTCTATCGCATGGATGGTGAATTTTTCTATTATTCCATTCTTTATTATTCTGTTGGAATAACCTGTCTATGTGGATTACCTCATGCATGGTGAATGATCCTTCGTATTCATTCTTTATTAAATTGTGGAAATGATCTGTCTACGTGGATTACCGCATGGCGGGTGAAAATCCTTTTTTAGTTTCGTAATTTTTCTGACCCTCAAAAATTCTGGAAAAATTTGAAATGATAATTTGATGAGTTTTCTAGATTGTGTCCAAAAATGGTGATTTTTGGATGTATAGATTAGGAGTTATGAATTTTATGGGAAAATACTATTTTAAAAGTAAACCCTTATAGCTCCTTGTGGTTAACTCCAAAATTTGTGAAATTTTTATTGGGAGTACATATATATAACAGGAGTATACCCTGTAAATTTTGCAATTTTTGGACAAAAGTACAATTTATGATAAATGTCTAAATATTCGGATGTTTTGGCCATATGAAAAATAGTAAATGAATTTTAAAAAAATTCCGAGAAAAATATATGTTCAATATGGGACTATATTCTGCTAAATCCCTTAAAAGAAATATTTTAGGGACTGATTTGGTATTTTTTATGAAAATAAACTAGTTATGAGTAAATAAATTAAATATGTTATGTGAAGTAACAAAATTGAAAAATAGGATTTTATGGCTTGGGAATCCTATATAAGGTATATGCAGATTTTTGATGAGGGATTTGATCATTGGTGATGAAATCTTATGAGTATATTATTTTTGAATGATTAAATGTATTATTTGGTAAAGTGTAAATAATTAAAATAAATTGTTTATAAGTTTAAGAAGTGATTAAAATATTGTTATACTATTAATAATATTAGATTATGAGTTTATTAAGTGATTGATAATATTTGGATAAATTTAAAGTCTTTAATGTTTATCCTTGTTTTCGTTTGATTAATGTTTATATCATTGTCATCATCCTCATGCTTATATTGTGATGAAAGTCATCTTTGGCTTACGTGCAAAGATGGACTGTTCATTATTGGTTTTATAATTTGTATATCTTCGCTTACGATAAAGATGGACATTGATTATTTATTTTACAATTGTATATCTTTGGCTTACGTGCAAAGATGGACTATTGATTATTGGTTTTATAGTTGTATATCTTTGGCTTACGTGCAAAGATGGACTATTGATTATTGATTTTACAATTGTATATCTTTGGCTTACGTGTATTGATGGACAGTTGTTGGTATGATTATAACCAGGGGTTATTCGATATAATCAAGACCATTGTTAAAAACCTTGGCCCGTAGTGCATAGATAATTTATGGTCGTAATACTAGTGAATATCCTTGGCTGTAGTGCATGGATGATTCAATGATGTGGATTATTTATTAATCTGAGTCTCAGCGATAACATATTGATAATACACTTTTAACTCGTAGAAGATAGTGGATATCATGCTCTACTTGACTCTTCTATAATACAGTTGTATGTCTTTGGCCTGTAGTGCAAAGATGAATTATTAATGAATATCTTTGGCCGTAGTACAAAGATGAATTTATTAGTATGATTATGAGCAGGAATTATGATTTGGTATAACCATGATTTTTGATGTTTCAGGTGAAGATAGGTGATGAAAATTATCTTCATTCCGGGTGAGAAGAGGAATTTAGAATCACAATTATGATTATGAGTTATTCATATGATTGTGGGATGGGAATTGTTGATTGAAGTTACGAGGATAAAACATTATTGGTGGATTTTTAACATGGAGAAGATAATAGATCGATGGTCTATTTGACTCTTCTAATGGATTGCTCGTTCTACCGCAACTATGGTTGAAAAGTTTTATCATCTACCATATGTTCTAAATCTCGATTTATTACTGATGAAGGCTATTGATGATGTAAATTATCTTTAGTCATGATATTCTTTACTGGGCTAGTTGAGTTCACCCTTTTTGCTTCACAATTACTTTCAGGTAATAAGAGTGTAGCTGGGTCGAGTGGGGGTAACAGGAGAATAGAATGGTGGTCTATAGCTGTTGAGGTTCTCCCTAAATATTATGGAAATAATTTTATTGAGAACATTAGATAAGTGTGTCGTATTGTATACATCATTTGATATTTAATTTTGGTGAACCAAATAGGGAGAGGTGAACCCAACTTTGGAAGGGTGTTTTGCCACTATCATACAAGATGTCTAATGACATACAACCTCGTGTTATCATAAGACAGGGTTGTGCACATCCACTTGCTGAATAGATCTACGAGCACTACCTATATGATGTTGGAGTTTGTTTGAAATATAATTCTCAATTGGAGAAAACGGAGATAATTATATGTCAAGAGAAGACTCGCCATTGAAAATGATATGATAGTAATCTTCTTGTTTTTCTTTGGGGACTATTGGGTCAACCAAGGATAATTCTGTGGACATATGATATCTATCATAACCTAGACGCATGACCTCCCATGTGCGAAGGTTTCCTTGAGTATTTTCCAAAGATTTTAATTTTTAAAACAGTTATTGACTGTACTTTTATGTAAAGTACCATTATAAGTAGACCTGGCAAACATGGCCCAAGCCATGGTCAAGGCAAGCCCGCCGCCCACCACCAATTTGGGCTATGGGTTATGACTTTTTAGCCCAGGAAAATATGGGCCATTTTGGCTCTACCAGTGGAAGGCCCTACCATGACCAGTAACTTTTCTCTTTTTGTTAAACAAAATGTTGCTACTTGTGGGGCTTGAACACAAGACTTGTAAGTAAATAAATAAGAGTTCAAACCAACTGAGCTACAACAATAGTTTATTTTTAATGCAATCTTTAATATATTGTTTCTTTACTTTTGTTCAAATTTTACTATTCTTAAAAAGTAAAACTTAAATTGTGCATTTATAATCGTGCATTTATAGTATAAAACTAAACAATTAATGCTTACTTGAATCGTGCATTTATAATAAGTAAAACTTAAATAATACACTTTATTTATATAATTTTTATATAAATAAAGTGTATTATTTTAGTAATATATAATTATGTAAAATAACACTTAATATTCATACATATAGTTTTTCATTTTGTAAAATAGCGTATTTATCTTTTATAATATAGTATTATATTTTATTTCATGTATTTATTAGTGTATAACAAAGTATCACTTTAAGATTGTGTCATAATTTTTCTTATGTCGCTATAAATTTGATTTTATTGTAATTTTATTATTCTTAATTTTATTCATTTTATTTAAAATTAATTAAAAAATTATTATATTAAGTATGTTATTTGCACATGCTTTTGAGTTTTGTAAAATATATGAAAATAAATGATGTTAATCAATAAATACAAAATGTGCTAAAAACGTTAGAGACAATAAAGAAGGAAATTCATATTTTTACAAGTTAAAGTAATATATGATGTGTAAATATCAGTTTTAATAAAGAAAAAACCTATTGGTGTTTATGGTTTTTCATCATGAATCAAAACACGACATGTTGCATACACCTTTTCTGTTTAAACCCGTTCCGTTTGATTCAAAAAATGAAATCAAAATCCCCCCTACGCCTACGCCTACGCCTTTGGCAACTTGTTAAATATTTATAAATTAGAATTATTGTTTATTATAAATTATTTTATTATTTTTTAATATTTATTAATATTACTATTTTTGGTGTAACAAAATTTTGCAAACGAAAAAAAAAAAAGAAAAGTCCGTGGTAGGCCTTCTGCCCAACTGCAGACCCACGGTAGCATATTCTTAGCCCACCAAACCCGTGCCATTTTGGTCTACCATACCACCTCACTTGGTTTGCTAGGTCTAATTGTAAGGTTGTGGTCAAGGCACCATGAGAGTTACATACATTTGTATTAAAACTCACAGTTCAAATGTGGTCGTATTCTCCACGACATTTTAACAGTTGTATAAATGAAGTTTGTAAATGATTTTTATAGTGTGATATCTGGCGACTCAGAATGGGTCGTGTGGACCTATTTTGGGGGCGTCACAGTAGAGAGACCACTTTAGTTGAGAGAGATGATGCTCTAGTTCAAATGGATACCTCTTTTATTGAGCGGGATGAGTCTCGATCATCTAAGGATGCAACTGTTATTGAGCGGGATGGTGCTCTAGCAACCCGAGATGCTTCCATTACAGATAGTACTGCATTGAGGTCTCATTGCAAAGATGAACACATTCATTGATGATCACAGTGTCATCATACAGATGGTTGTAGATCTCTTGGCTCGTGTAGATACCCTTGGGCAGGAGCTCATAGAGTTCCCCCATCTTCTGAGAGGGATGCCTTGTTAGACTTGATGGCTCGCTTATGCACTGGTTTGTAGATTAGCTTTAATTTTCTTACATAGACTAAGTTAGCCATTTTTGTCATGTACAGGACATATTGTATATATCAAACAGTATTATATAGCATGTAAATATGTTTTGATTCATTTCCCTTTAGCTATGCCTTGTTACTTGCTTGATAGTTGCCTATTTCTTCAGGGCTTGTGATCTAGATGTATTCTGAACTCCTCCTTGATGGATGGACATTGAGATGTCTCAGGATCTTTCAGAATGGATCGTTGATCTTTGTATTCCCATACCCTTTGGTGTCTTGGGACTAGGTTTTTGTATGTGATTATGGAGAGGATTATGCCTTTCCTCTCTGAGGTTGACCGCCCCACAGATGGTCGCCGGTACTCCTTTTTATTGGGGAGCTCTGGTAATTCCATCTCTTATGGATTGGTGTTTCTCTTTGAGGACTCAATCACAGCTTAGATGGTCGTCGATTCTCCCATTTGTGTGGGGAGACCAGGTAAATCCATCCCTTTGGTCTAAGCCGATAAGGTGTGGTTTAACCGCCGCACAGATGGTCGACGATACTCCTTTGTATTGGGGAGATCAAGTAGTTCCACCTCTCATGGTTTGGTTTGAAAGTGAAAAGATGATCCCAGTACCATTAACAAGGGTTTGTGTTTTTGGTAGGGGTGAGACCGCACCGTGAATGGCTGCCTACATACTCCCATTAATGAGGGGAGATCAGGTCTGCGTAGTTCTAACCAAGCATAAAAAGGTTGAAAGTTGTAAGTGGTAAAGAGGGTGTAGATAGGTTTTTTTTATTTTTTTGTAGTTAGACCGGACCATAAAAATGGCTGCCTACGTACTCCCGTGTATTGGGGAGATCAGGTCTGCGTAGTTCACCCCTGATGGGACAAACTGAAGTTATGAGAAAGTGTTTTATCCCTAGTGGGACAAACTGAAGTTGTGAAATGTTTTATCCCTAGCGGGACAAACTGAAGTGGTGAAATTTTTATCCTTAGTGGGAAAAACTGAAGTTTATGAAAAGTGTTTTATCCCTAGTGGGACAAACTAAAGTGGTGAAATGTTTATCCTGAGCGGAACAAACTGAAGTTTGTGAAAGGTGTTTTATCCCTAGTGGGACAAACTAAAGTGGTGAGGATTGCATGTAGTGAGAAAGGTTTTGAAAACCTGAATTAACTGATGGATCTAATTATCCAGAACTAGGATGCTGGTTTGCAGGTAACTTCAGACATAGTACTACCATTTAGGGAAATTCCTCGCCATCCATCTCTTGTAATCTGAGGGCTCCTCTTGTAAATACCTCCTTCACAACAAAAGGGCCTTCCCAGTTTAGGGTGAATTTTCCTTTAGATTGATCTTGGTAGTCACGAACCTTCTTCAAGACCAAGTTATGTTCTTTGAACTTCCATAGCTAAACTTTCTTGTTGTAAGATCGAGCGATCCTCTGTTGGTATAACTGACCATGGAAGATGGATGCGGCCCGCCTTTTATCTATTAGAGACAATTGGTGGTACCTGTAAGACCCCAACTTTTATGAATAAAGAATAATTTTCTCGAAATATATTTTTGAATAATATGGTGTGGATTTGATATAATGTTATAGTTGTGGGTAAAATTTACAAATTTTGCAAAGTAAGTAAGTGGTTATATAATATTCAATTGGTCGGAGAATATTCGTTTTAACAGAAAATATTCGTACGATGGCACAATCATTGGTGGACCCCACAACGGAAGTATTATCGTAGTTAGAAAATGACAGAATTATCATTTTATAAAAATAACGACGAAAGTGTTACCGTTAGAACTATTGAACTACCCGGTAGTAAAAAAATACGATGTCTGGCGTGGTTACATAGTAGCAGTATTGCGGTATTGATTATTGATTCTTACGTGAGAAGTCACTCGGTTATACTCAATTATTGCTACAGTAATTGTTGCATCATATATCTCATATTATTGATTCGATTATTGTCACAGTATCATCTGCATAATATGTTATATTATTAAATCAATAATTGAGAAGACAAAGTTATTTATATTATTAAATTGAAATATTTACAATGTCTAGAAGTTCTGTCAAGGAGAGGTTTGGTCATCTTATTATGCACCAATAAGGAGAAATCCTTATCGGAAAGCCCCCTCTTTCCTGGGAACGACCTGGTTGTTTAATATTGTGAGTTATAATATTAATGATGAATAAGTTCGTGTTGATTAAAGATGATATTGATAGTTCCATTGTGTTGGAATTATTAGTGTTAGTGGAAATTGACATTTATTTCGATAATAATTGATGACTGGAAGTTTTACTGACCAGTCGGGTAATTAATCGGATAAATGAACAATTAATTGCTATTTATTCACATGATTATAACTATTTGTTCACATGTGTGTACTATTGATTCACATTCTTGTACTATTAGGGGAGTTGGTGTAAGATTGATAATACTTGCATGACTAAGTTAAAAATGGAGGTATAGTTGAAGGTACTATACTGTAATTTGTATTTTCACATGATTATAACTATTAATTCACATGATTGAACTATTGATTCACATTATTTACTATTAGGGGAGGCGGTGCAAGTTTGATAATACTTGCATGACTAAATTAAAAATGAAAGAAAATTTGAAGGTATTGTACTGCAATATTTCGAGCCCCAAAACATGCAATTATTGAAACTATATTTTCCTATAAATAGAAGCTCATTCTTCCTTCATTTCTCACCAATTCACTAAAGCTTTAGAGAAATTATTATAGAGAGAAATTATAGAGAGAAAGAAGAAGAGAAGTCTGCTACCTCACTATTCCGATATCCGATCTTTTTTCTAAGGTAAAGGGTATTATTCTTTCGTATTCATGAAGAGAGTTATTTTCTTTCAATACTCGTAAGAGTTGTTATTCCATTCTTTATTATTATGTTGGAATAACTTTGTTTATGCTAATACCGCATACATGGTGAAATTCTTCTTTTATTCCATTCTTTATTATTACATTGGAATAACTTTTATGCATGCGGATCTATCGCATGCACGATGAATTTTGTTGTTATTCCATTCTTTTTATTACATTTGGAACATCATTATTATGCGCATGCGGATTCGCATGACTGGTTCCATTCTTTATTATTCTGTTGGAACATCACATGCATGCGGATTATGCATGACTGGTTCCATTCTTTATTATTACATTTGGAACATCACATACATGTATATTACGCATGACATAGTTCCATTCTTTAATACATTGTTGGAATAACACATGCATGCGGATTACATAAGCATGCACAGTTAATTCTTCTATTATTCCATTCTTTATTATTTTGTTGGAATAACACATCTATGTGGATTACCGCATGCATGGTGAATGATCCTTCGTATTCATTCCTTATTAAATTGTGGAAATGATGCATGTCTACGTGGATTCTGCATGGCGGGCAAAAATCCATTTGCAATTTCATATATTCTATTATACTTCGGTTGGTTAAAGTTTTGGCTTCTATACTCCATGAAATTAGTAGAATATCACGGATATTTGCGCTTCATCCGATATCTTTTCATGGGAATATTCTTACGAGCATTCTTGAATTTTACTCCACAAAAAGTATCATGTTGACAATTTGGGCGTTATTGATTTACGGATAAACTAAAATTTTAAATCTTTAAAATTTATCCTTGAACTTGTTTTATTGAATTATTATGTCATTGTCATCATCCTCATGCTTATATTGTGATGAAAGTCATCTTTGGCTTACGTGGATAGATGGACTTGGTATGATTATGACCAGGGATTATTCGATATAATCATGACTTATAATGTTATAAATGATGTGGTAAAAGTCCTCAGTGGCTTGTAGTGCATTGATGGATAGTTTTTGGTATGATTATGACCAGGGATTATTCGGTATAGTCATGACCATTGATGATTTAATGAATATCCTTGGCCCATAGTGCAGGGATGACTCGATGATGTGGTTTATTTATTAAAATTTAAGTCTCGTGATAAAAATTGATGAAAACATTTTAAATCATAGAAGATAGTAGATATCATGCTCTCTTGACTCTTCTAATGGATTGCTTATTCCATTATGAGTTAAACTTGATGTCTATTGTATTTTATCGGTTTAACATTGTTGAAGACTAATGATAATTTATTACGCATTATCTTAGTCATAATATTTCTTCTTGGGCTAGTTGAGCTCACCCTTTTGCTTTCATTGTTCTCTTGAGGAAATGAGAGCGTGGCTTAGGGACTAGTCGGGGAATGGAGTGATGGTCCGAGATGGTGTATTAATAGTCCTCACTATTCTATAAAGTAGTATGACAATAAATATAATGAGGACTCTATTTGAGAGTGGATATTGTCTAGAAGGCAACATTCCTATTTAAACTCTCAATTATGTTTTGTCATATATTACACGACGGTTGTATAATTAAGTTTGTATTTGTATTTTGTACCATGTATTTGGTGACTCAAGATGGGTGATGTATACTTATTTTGGGGGCGTCACAGTTGGTATCAAAGCTTAGGGATATGATCCCTGGCTGAGATGTGAGACAAGAACTAGGAGGGGAGAGACGGGGAATTCCTTCGCTAGTATGACCTACCTAAGTTTATTTGGTATTTAATTGGTCTATCAGAGTATAGGGATAATATGTGATATGATAATTAACCCTTGTTTTGTGGCAGTATTTGAAAATGGCATCCGAAAATATTGACATAAGCAATGAAGCACATGAGACCGTTGAGTCACCACAGATTAATACCCAGGATAATGTGCAAAAGGAAGACAATAATCCTCAGGTAAACAACAACGATCAAATGATGAACGATGGGATGTTCATAGGTTTTATGCACTTCATACAACATCATCGGAAAGGCGGCTCTGTCCAAAATGCGGTGGAAACAACGAGAACTCTCGGACGGTCCACGCTAAGCGATTCAAGGAGTTGGGACCACCGGAGTTTTTGGAGAGCCAAAACCACTTAAGTCGAGAGGCGTGGATAAAGCGAGATCAACAAGATATTTGATGTCTTGGGATGCTCAGGAGCAAAAGTTTCCTTTGCCACCTTCATGTTATGAGCAGAGGTGATTCTTGGTGGGAATCGCAAAAGCGTACTCAACTGCCGCCTTGAAGATGTCTTGGGAGAAGTTCAAAGCTGTTCAACGACAAGTACTTTCTAAAAGTATTAGTCACATGAAGGAGGTAGAGTTCATCAAGCTTGAGCAAAACAATATGATCGTGGCACGATCTGAAGCTAAGTTTGCCGAGAGTTATCTCGGTTTTGCGTCCCACTTGGTTGATAATGAGGAGAGAAGAATAGCGGATGTTTCTAAGAGGTTTAAAACCCGAGATACGTCAATACCTTATCTCTCATAAACTGTGTTTGTATTCAAATGTTATGAATAGGGCTCAGTTATTGGAGCGCGATAATAAGTCAACTCAACCAAGAGAGAGCAGCCGGTAAGTCGATAATACCAATGGTAACATTCATCGAAGCGGTGAAAACAAACGTGGAGGGAATCAACATGCCAAAAATGGTAATCACTTCAGTGGTAATCATGGCCATGACAATAAGAGTGGACATTTCAAGAAGAGGAGATTCAATAATGATGGAAAGACGTCAGCACCAACACCTGTTGTTAAGGAAGGAGAACGACCACCGGTTGTATGTTTCAAATGTGGAGGGAAGGACACATAAGTCCAAAGCCTGCGATCTGGGTCAAAGCATGTTATAATTGTGGAAAAGAAGGTCACCTAGCCCGATTTTGTCGTGCACCAAAGTCAAGTCCAGCTGGGATGGAGGCATCAAAGGGTGTCCCAGACAAGACAAAACCTATAGTTCAAGGGAGAGTGTTTGTCGTAAGGAATCCGAACGAGGTGATCACGGGTAAGCTAATCATAAAATCTAGCGAAGTTTATACTTTATTTGATACTGATTCTACCCATTCCTTTATTTCTCCTACTTGCGCTCAACGTTTAAATTTGACTCCGGAGAAATTAGACTTTGACTTATCTGTTGAAACTCCGTTGGGAGAAACCTTCATTACATCCACGGTTTATAAGTCTTGTTTGATTCAAATCGGTAACCACACGTTACCTGTCGATCTTATTTCCTTGAAAATACTTGCATTTGATGTGATTTTAGGGATTGATTGGTTAACTACTCATCATGCTAAAATTGATTGTTTTCGTAAGGTTGTTAGCTTTCATATTCCTAACCAACCTATTATACGAATTCAAGCAACCAAACCACTAAAATCAATCACTGTCATATCAAGTCATAAAGCTCTTCGTTTATTGAAAAACGGATGTCAAGCTTTCTTAGCCCATGTCACGGATTTAAATAAAAATACGTAAAATTTGAATGACATTTCTATTGTTAATAAATTTCCTGACGTATTCCCTGAAGAACTTCCTAGCTTACCCCCAGAGCGTGAAATTAAATTTTGTATCGACCTTGAATTCGGTACAAAACCCATTTCCAAAGCCCATATTGAATGGCTCCTATTGAACTTCAGGAGTTAAAAACCCAACTACAGGAATTGTTAGACATCGGTTTCATTCGTCCTAGTACGTCTCCTTGGGGTGCTCTGTTCTATTCGTGAAGAAGAAAGATGGAAGTATGCAACTTTGTATTGATTATCGGGAGTTGAATCATGTCACCATCAAAAAAATAGGTACCGTTGCCTCGCATTGATGACTGTTTGACCGATTGCAAGGAGCCAAATTCTTTTCAAAGATTGATCTTCGTTCCGGATATCATCGGTTGAAGATTAAAAGCGATGACATTCAAAGAGCTGCTTCGAACTTCAGACGAGGCATTATGAATTCATAGTCATGTCTTTTGGATTGACTAATGCTCTCTTTGCCTTCATGGACATGATGAACCGAGTATTCAAGGAATATTTGGATCACTTTGTGGATGTCTTTATTGATGACATCCTCATATACTCCAAAACCCGTGAAGACCATGAGCAACACTTGAGGCTGATACTCCAAAAGCTTCATGAAAATAAGCTATGTGCCAAGTTAAAGAAATGTGAGTTCTGGCTTGAGGAAGTTGCATTCCTTGGGCACGTGATATCAAATCATGGAATATCTATTGACCTGGCAAAGATTGAAGCAATTCAAAGCTGGGAGCAACCTAAGTCAGTGACCGGAGTACATTGCTTTCTCAGCTTAGCTGGTTATTATCGAAGATTCGTGGAAGGATTTTCTCGAATCACTACTCCATTAAATCAGCTGACTCGAAACGATAAAAAATTTGGTTGGAGTGAGGAATGTAAAAAGAGTTTTCAAGAACTCAAGAGGAGACTCATTTCAGCACCTGTTCTAACAATATCATCTGGCTTAGAGGGATTTGTCATCTTCAGTGATGCTTCAGGCAAAGGGTTAGGATGTGTTCTCATACAACATGGGAAAGTCATAGCCTATGCCTCACGACAACTCAAAGAATATGAGAGGAATTATCCTACTCATGATCTAGAGTTAGCGACGATCATTTTTGCGTTTAAGATTTGGAGGCATTACGTATGGAGAGAAGGTGGAGATCTATCTACGGATCATAAAAGCCTCAAATATTTCTTCACTCAAAAGGAACTCAACATGCGGCAATGACGATGGCTTGAGTTGTTAAAAGATTATGATCATACCATCTAATACCATCTCGAAAAGCGAGCAAAGAGTGATGCATTGAGTAGAAGATCATATGCTGGTACAAGTGCAATATTATCGTAAAGGCCCATTTTGTATGACTTGGAAAGGATGGAAATAGAGTTAAAGACTCGAGGACCCATGTGATGATGGGGAATATATGAGTGGAACCGAACTTTAATCGATAAAGTTAAAGATGCTCAAGCTACGGACACGGAGGTGATGCGTATGAGGAAGAAAGTCTGAAGGTGCTATTTCAGAAGTAAGAATCGATGAAGAAGGAATACTTCGAGTCACAGACTTTGTGTTCCTAACGGTTCTGACTTGAAGTATAAAATCAAGATGGAGGCGCACAACACACTGTTTGCAATCCATCCTGGGAGTACCAAAATGTATCGTGATCTTCGACATACATTTTGGTGGAGCAATATGAAGAGAGAGATAGCGGGGTTTATCTCAAGGTGTCTAACTTATCAACGAGTCAAGGCGGAGCATCAAGTGCCAAAAGGTCCATTGCAGCCACTTGAAATTCCAGAATGGAAGTGGGAGCACATTACCATGGATTTCGTTACTAGTCTTCCCAAGGTTTCTCAAGTCATAGATGCGATTTGGGTCATTATTGATAGATTGACTAAGTCTGCTCATTTCTTACTAATACGAGAAACTTATACACTTGAACGTCTTGCTAGTATGTATATAAACGAGATTGTAAGATTGCATGGTATACCAGTATCCATAGTTTCTGATCGAGACCCAAGATTCACTTCTAGATTTTGGGTTAGTTTGCAAAAAGCTATAGGCACGAATTTACGATTTAGTTCAGTATATCATCCTTAAAAGGATGGGCAGTCGGAAAGGACTATTCAAACTCTTGAAGATTTATTAAGACTCTGTGTCCTTGACTTCAAGGGAAGTTGGGACAAGTTCTTACCATTGGTGGAGTTTTCCTATAACAATAGTTATCAAGCAAGTATTTGCATGGCTCCATTTGAGGCGTTGTATGGAAGAAAGTGTCGTTCTCCAGTATGCTGGGATGAGGTGGGTGAAGCAACGTTGTTGGGACCGGATTTGGTACATATGACTACGAAAAAAGATTCAAACGATCTGACAACGTATAAAAACCTCACAAGATCGACAAAAGAGTTATGCTTGTGACAACCCGAGAATTTAGACAATTTAATAAAATCTTAAAAGATTGAATAGAGGATAAATAATAAACCTAGATAGAAAATAAGTGTGTGTATTTAACATTTTTAGGAATGAATTTTGTGAATTTAAAAATTTTGAAGGTTTACAGTGAGTATTTGTATATATGGTCATATGTGTGTACAGTATGTGGTTAAGGGTCAAGGGTTGACCGGATAAACTATATTAGTCATAAACCCTAATAATACATTAAGAACCTCGACGTTCAGTTAGAAAACCCTAATAACTGATAAGAAACCTTATTACCGGCTATGGAAACCCTAATTTCGGTTTCAGGAATCCGTAACCCTAATTCTGAATAATAAAACCCTAATTGGGAAGCTTGAAGATAAGTATAAAGTTTTTATGTTATTTATTTAATTAGGGATAACCCTAATTAATTATTAGAAAACCCTAATTGTCCAACTAGAAACCCTAATGTACAATTATGGAACCTAAATGCTAAATTAGAAATTTTAATTAAGGAAATATTAACCTTAATTGGCAAGCTTGAATGTGGTTAGGAAATGTTAATGTAATTAGAAAATTATAATTATAATTTAGAAATCTTAATTTTCTATTTTTAGAACTTAATTAGAAAAGCCTAGAATATAAATTTGTGTAATCTTTGGGTTAAACCCTAAGGGTCAAACCCTAAGGGTTAAAACCTAATAATTGTGAGAAGTTACCAAGTTGCCATTCACTTTATAAGCCAAAAGACCAAACTACCCTTTTATTATTTTAATGAGGTGGAGTGTAGATCTAGCCCTAGTAAGGAGTTGGTGACCAACTCTAGCTAGCCATGTGGTCTAGTAATCATTTTAATAAGCCAACTTGCTAGGTTAAATACATTGTAACATGGATTAAAGGCATTCAAGTATAGAAAAGTTACACACTTTATTTCTCAACCTAGCCAAACCTTCTCTCTCTCTCCCATCCGAAATTTTAGAGTGAGAGTGAGTAATAAGCTAAGCCAAGATCATGTGTTAGCTTGCCAGGATCAAACATCAAGGATCAGATTCAAAAGTTTAGCATTCATGAGGTATAAACCCTAATCCTAGAAATCCTTAGATCTGATGTTTGATGTTGTGATTTTATGTTTAAATGTGTAGTATGAAGTATATATTAGTGATCTGGGTATCTCAGATCCATAACATCTAGATGCTCAAAATAGAAGTTTTTAAAAATCTGGAAAACTAGAAAAATGTGGTCTGACAACCGAATGTCAGACCCCATAGATCTTTACATGTTAGTTGTTTTGTGTGTTTTATGTTATAGATTTGTAGTATGCTATGTTGTCTATGCTCTAGAACTTGAATAAAGCCCATATCATGTATAAATTAAAAGATATTAATGGTCAAAGTACGTTGACCGAGCATGAAAACCGTTTCTGGGCAACCCAAAAATTTTCCAGATTTCTAGAAAACCCTTATAGCGTTTTTGCAGGCTCTAGATCTCGCTGAGTTTAAGTGTTTATGTCATTTTGTTGGGTGAATATTGTAGTCTGACATGTAACCTACACACTAAAACTATTAGGTCACCCATATCTTGCTTAGAATCGATCTAATTAGTGGTCAAATTATGGTTGACTAAACGGCCGTATGAAGATTCTGGGTAACCCAAAAATCTTCAAAGGCAGTTCGTAGACACCACTTTGACCGGCCTAGATGTACTACTTGTTATGTTGTTATACTACTCTGATACATGATAATTATACCTTGGCATGAGTACTACAAGACTGAACCATTAGATCACACAAACAATACATAGACTGCCAGTTACAAGGATTGAAAGGTAGACACTTAGACTGTTCTTCATTTCTGGAAAACCAAGAAATGAAGAATAGTGTCTGACATGATTTTGTAAGGTCTTTATCTCACAGATCTGTTGTTGTTTGGTCATGGAATCAGTCACTAATCGTAGTATTACACTTACACTATATAACTAGCAACATTAGTAGACCAGAAACCATATGATCAAGGAATTAATGATAGTCAAACTAACAACCTTGGTGTCTGACATTGATTTCTGGGCAGCTCAAGAACATGCTCAAGAACACCTATAGCGACGGTTTTGTCGCTATATGGCCCTTTAGTGACACTTATTTTTTGGAAATTAATTATTTTATTTAATAAATAGAGAAAAATGATTTTTAATTATTAAAAATATATAATAAATTATGAAAAATTATTTTAAAGCCTGAAAATTAGTTTTTAATTATTTTGAGTATATTTCATAAATATTTAATATTTTGGAATATAAAAGGTATCTATTTATTTAATTATAATATTAAGTAAATTATTTAAAAATGATTTTAATACTTGAAAAATCATGAATAATTAAATTATGGTATAAGAAAATATTTTAAGTTATTTTAAATGACTTTTGATATTTTGTGATGAATTTCATTAATAAATTATTATTAATGGTTATCAATTTATTTAATGAATATATTAGATAAATTATGGAAAAATAGAATTAATGCTTTTAAAATTATATGAAAATAATTCAAGTGTTATAAAAATATTTTAAGTTATAAAATATAACTTTTGATATTTTGCCATAAAAATATTAATATTATAATATTAATATCGGTTATCGGATAATGGATTTAAGTGTTTAAAAAAATCATATAAATATGATTTTAAAGTATTAAAAATACTTTGTGATATTATAAATATATTATAATATTATGTTATGATGTTCATTAATATTTAATATTAAATAAATATTAATGAATAAGGAATTATGTGGTATTTAATTCATTTAAATACGATATAAGTGATTCAGAAATTTTGATAATTGATATTAATTATCTAAAAATTATTTTAAGTCTATGAAAATTATTTTGACTGCTTCGAAAATTGTCTAAGTTATTGTTAAGTGTTTAGCCAGAGTTTAATTGAACTTAAACTCGATAATTGTCCGACTAGACCGTCAGAATGTTAGAATTTTGTCAGATTCAACTTGGACTTAAATAGTCTGACTTGATGTTAAGTCTTATGTGATGTATAAACTGATAGGATTATGTGGTAATGTGTTTAGGTTATTTTATACTGTGATGATATTATTCTAATATTTGGAGATCGGTATTATCTATATTAGGTCTTCGGATAAAGCTAAGTTATATTCTGTAATGGTAATCAATGATACATGGAAGTTTTTCTTAACTCTACTAAGAGTTGTTTCATTCAGATATGCTGATGGTTAATCATTACTAATTGCCATGTAGAATTGTACTCTGTACATATTGTACGTATAAGTCAGGTATGAAAGGCTGATCACCTTCCTTACCATTCGATTCAGATATATTGTTCATGTTTAATACTTATTCAGTCAAAAGTTTGTTCGTGCTAATTTACAACTACATTGTGAATTATAGCCAGCTTATTATTCAGACTCTTTCAATCATGATATATCCTTAAATTGTATTTAAATTTGCTGGGCAACTTTCATGCTCACCCTTGCTATATCATGATAAAATATTGCAGATAAGGCGAATACGTTTGGATACAAGGAAAGGTTAAAGACAGTTCCAGCTTTAGTTTACATGTGTAGATAGCTTAGTAATAATAATGTATGGTAATATCCTTGAATGTCATATAGGATAATGAATTGTGTATAAGTTACGGTTACTTGACCTTGGGGATAGTGTATAATGTTTAATGTATAAACAATTTATGTTTATATCTTCTGCAATAGTTATAGAAATAGTGCACCAGATCCGTGGTAATTTAGGACCCGGATTTGGGGGCGCTACATTTGGTATCAAAGCTGTTGGTTATAAACATAGGGTAGAGTTACCTTAGACTAATAACCGCAGTGATTAGGATAAGATCTAACTCACATATATTTAGTGTGTCAGTAAGATTCAAAGACGAATCTCGGCAAATCATAAAGATACGAAGTTCCCTAACTCTGTTAATAAAGGTGAACAGTAGTAATGAATAGATAGAGTCTAAAAGACTAAAAGTGTAGGGATAGGATATCGTAAATCAAAACGATCAAGATATAGAAATGAATTGTAATATATACGATGAGATCACCCCGTGATCTGATAAGGTGATAACAGGGAGAAGAATCAATCTGATGATTGGAAAGTTTACAGCAAGATTGATGTGTGTCAATTGTACTATAAATTGGTACAGATTCAAGAAAGGACTATGAATACGGATTAAATAAAATACGTATTGAGAAGGGAGTTAAGGTTAGGTGGGGATTTTAATTGAGGACTCATGCCAGCAGCTGAGTCGTATGATTCTTCGTATTGGAGTTGAATTGTACTTGGTGTAAAAAGCACTTAGTTTCTGGCCCTGATAATCATTGAAATGTTTGAGTCGCGCTATTTGCTATATATGCATGTTAAGAGGGTGATTCCTTTCTCGTGCGTATAACAAATAGATAGGTTATAGGTAGAGGATACAAGGTTAAGTACGAGTTCTTAAAACTCATACTTATGTTACGTTCGTGACTCATGGTTATATGAAATGTTTATGAACCCCTCAGCGAATGGACGTTAAAGGTCTAACTAGGACAAGTTCTTAAACTCATATAATTGTGGAAAGTTCCTGAACTCATAAGTGTGGTAAGTTTGATGAACTGGGTAGAATTAACTGTGAATGGAGTATTGAGGATAATAGTAATAAATAGACTGTTTAAGAAAATGATTATTAGTGGAGATATAAGTTTTCCAAAACTCATAGCTATGCTAGACTTCAAAATTTTGACATCAAGCTAAATACGCACTATATGCTTTTAAAAAAATGTAGACTCGTAATCATTTTTGAAACGGTTTAAAGTATAGTCTATGTTACTTATTTCGGATAGACTCAAATGATTTGAAATATCAGAATATATTTTTATTTATCACTCATGTACCATGTAACCTGGTGCAGAGATGATAAAAAGTAGATAGACTTATAAATACAGGAATACATAGTGTGAATTCGATCTAAAAATCATTGTTCCACTATTGTATGATGTGTTATGACAAAGTCATACAATGACGGCATCCTCAAATGGACTGTTAATACAGTACGGCATCATGACGTTATTCTCAAAAATATTTTTAAAAATTTTAATTTGCCAACGGGGTTTGGCTACACGTAAATAATTCGATTGAATTGAATTATTGATATGAGTCTATGCTATTAGATTCAGCTAGACTAATGTTTATAAAAACTCTAAGTGTTCATTGAAAGAAATTTCCCGAACCAAATTGTTTTGGTGCGGAATCTAAAAAGACTGAGGTAAGAAATTTTGTGCGCCTAAGGCGGATGGAATAGAAGGAACGGGGAAAACTTGTTCCAACCAACAGTACTTGGCCAATATAGGGCATATCGGGCTAATCACTCTTTGTGTCCGTAAGTTATGATGGTTTGCGGATGAATTTCCATAAAACCTTTACGAAAATGACAGACAAATAGTCTATATGACTCCTCAGCACAATTTGAAAATTTTTACTCTTGTGAGGGATGTATTGGGTAGCATGTGCTGCTGTGTATGCAAGGTATGAGGTGTAAGTTGAATTTTGGGGACGAAATTCTTAGAAGAAGGGGTGAATGTGACAACCCGAGAATTTAGATAATTTAATAAAATATTAAAAGATTGAATAGAGGATAAATAATAAACCTAGACAGAAAATAAGTGTATGTATTTAACATTTTTAGGAATGAATTTTGTGAATTTAAAAACTTTTGAAGGTTTACAGTGTTAACTGTGACGCCCCCAAAATAGGTATACATCACCTATTCTTAGTTGCCAAATACATGGTACAGAATATAAATACAATCTTAAATATACAACATAAGCTGTGAGTTTTAATACAAATATTGTCCTCAATACATTTATTATCACACTATTTCATAGAATAGTGAGGACTACTAATGCTATCATCTAGACCGTCACTCCGTTCCCCGACTAGTCTCTGCTACGTTCTCATTTCCTGAAGAGAACAATGAAAGCAAAAGGGTGAGCTCAACTAGCCCAGTAAGAAATATTATGGCTAAGATATTGCATAATAAATTATCGTTAACCTTCAATAGTGTTAAACTGATACAATATAACAAACATCAAGTTTAACTGCAGCGAAACAAGCAATCCATTAGAAGAGTCAAGTAGAGAATAAAATCTAATATCTTCTATGATTTAAAAGGTTTTTCTTCACTTTTATCGCTGAGACTAGGCTTATTAAATAAAACACGCCATCCCTGCACTACGTCCAAGGATATTCATTAGTATCACGACCACAAATTATCCATGCACTACGTGGCAAGGATATTCGTGTTTTCATCAATGGTCATGATCATGCCAACAACTATCCATCAATGCACTACGGGCCAATGAGGACTTTTACCACATCATTTGTAACATTACGGTTATGACTATACCGAATAATCCCTTATCATAATCATACCAAGTCCATCTATGCACTACAGGCCACAGATGACTTTCAACATAATATAAACATAAGGATGATGACAATGACATAATAATTCAATAAAACAAGTTCAAGAATTAAATTTTAAAGATTTATAAGTTAATTTATCTCGAACTCAAAAAGCGTCCAAATTATCAACATGATATCGCCAGGAGTAAAATTCAAGAATGCTCGGAAGAATATTTCCATGAAAAGATCTTTGGATGAAGCGCAAATATCCGAGGATATTCTACTAATTTCATGGAGTATAGAAGCCAAAACTTTAACCAACCGAGTATAATAGAATATATGAAAGCGCAAATAGATTTTTACACCGCCATGCGGTAATCCAAGCATGATCATTTCCACAATTTAATAAGGAATGAATACAAAGGATCATTCACCATGCATGTGGTAATCCACACAGTATGAGTTATTCCAATGTAATAATAAAGAATGGAATAATAGAAGAATTCACCATGCATGAGATAGACCGCATGCATGGGATATTCCAACAGAATAATAAAGAATGGAATAACCGGATGAATTTTACCATGTATGCGGTACTTCGCATAGATAGGTTATTCCAACATAATAATAAAGAATGGAATAACAATAGCTCTCTTCATGAAAATGAAAGAAATAATACCCTTTACCTTAGAATAAAGTTGGATACTAGAATAGAGAGGTAGCAGACTTCTCTTCTTCTTTCTCTCTATAATTTCTCTATATAATATTGCTCTCTAGCTTTAGTGAATTGGTGAGAAATGAAGGAAGAATAAGCTTCTATTTATAGAAAAATATAGTTTCGATAATTGCACGTTTTGGGGCTCAAACAATTATAGTACAATACCTCCAACTTTTTTTTCATTTTTAATTTAGTCCTGCAAGTATTATCAAACTTGCACCACGTCCCCTAATAGTAAATAATGTGAATCAATAGTTATAATCATATTAAAATATGAATAACAGTATAGTACCTCCATTTATACCTCCATCTTTAACTTAGTCATGCAAGTATTATCAATCTTGCACCAACTCCCCTAATAGTACATGAATGTGAATCAATAGTACACACATGTGAACAAATAGTTATAGTCATGTGAATTAATAGCAATTAATTCCTCATTTCTACGATTAATTGCAGATAACTTCCGGACATCAATTATTATCGAAATAAATGTTGATTTTCACTAACACTAATAATTCCAACACAATGGAACTATCAATTTCATCTTTAATCTACACTTAACTTATTCATCATTAATATTATAACTCACAATATTTAACAACGGTAGTTCCCGTGAAAGAGGGGGCTTTAGATAAGGATTTCTCCTTATTAGGCGCCGCAATTAGATGACCAAACCTCTCCTTGATGTAACTTCTAGACATTGTAAATATTGCAATTTAATAATATGAATAACTTTGTCGTCTCAATTATTGATTTAATAATATATATTATGCACGGATGATACGATTGACAATAATCGAATCAATAATATGAGAGATATGATGCAATAATTCGTAGCAATAATTGAGTATAACCGAGTGACTTCTCACGTAAGCATCAATAATCAATACCGTGTATTGCTACTATGCAACCATGCCAGACATCTTGTACTTTTACTCTAGGGTAGTTCAACAGTTTTAACGGTAACACTTTCATAGTTATTTTAATAAAAGATAATTACATTGTTTTCTTACTACGACAATACTTTCGTTGTGGGGTCCACCAATGATTGTGTCATTGTACGAATATTCTCTATTAAAACGAATATTCCCCGAACAATCTAATATTATATAACCACTTGCTTACTTTGAAAAATTTGTAAATATAACCCACAACTATAACATTTTATCAAATCCACACAATAATATTTAAAAAAATATTTCGAGAAATTTAAATCTTTATTCATAAAATCTGGGGTCTCACAAGCTCCCCTCCTTATGAAATTTCGCCCTCGAAATTTTACGTATGTACCTGGTATGCCGAAGAGGTGAGGATACCTTGAATTCATTTCATATTTCAACTCTTGAGGTATAACCTTGAATACCTTTATCGTCAAAAACATTACACGTTGCCTACGTGCATGCCCGATGTCCTCTGATTGCCTCTAAATGCACATTAGTCCCTAAAATAGCCATTTTAGGCCTTGATACCGGCCTCAAATCTCAAAATATAAAGAATTAAAGTTTTAGGTCTACTCGTTATCTTTTCGAATCATCCTGAATCACCTCAATCGGAGTTTGTATGAAGAGGTTATGCCCAATTTACTAAAGGAGGTCCGGACAGATTTTGGCTTAAAACTTGACCAGCGCCTAGGTGGCAAAATTTGGCCTTGGGCAAGCGCCTAGGTGCCCAAGAACAGATTCTAAGCACCGAGCCTAGTGCCTAGGCGCTCGACCTTTGGCACTTAACTCCAATTTTCTAGATTTTACAACTTTTGACACACATACTTCAAATCTTCATAACTTCTTCATCTGTTATCGGAATTAGTCCATTTTCGAGGCTATGGAAAGCTTGTAACGTGCTCTATAAAACCCCCATGATTTCATAATTTTTCAGATTCATAAATTATTCCTAAATTTGGCTCCAAAGTCCCCCAAGACTAAGTTTTTACTAACAAAGATACGTGAAAAACGTTATGAACACGCGACATACTTGGCGGTAAAACGAGTCTATAGGCCACAGTTCCTACTCGATCGAGGATTTCAAATGGGCCAATTAAATCGACGGTTGAGATAACGCCTTCTTGAATCTTCTTCTTCATATTCATCAGATTCGGGTGTGTAGCTTGAGTGGCTTTAACTTTATCTATTAAAGTCGATTCTATTCGTATATTTGTTATCTTCACGTGGGTCCCTAGAGTCTTTAACTCTATCTTCATCATTTGTAAGTTATACAAAATGGGTTTTTGTGTTAATAACATCGCCCTCGTAAACGCATATGATCTTCTACTCAACGCATCAGCTACCACGTTCACTCTTCCATAATGATATTGAATGGTATAGTCGTAATCTTCAACAGCTCGAGCCAACGTCTTTGGCGCATAATACATTCGTTCTAGGTGAAGAAATATTTAAAGGTTTTAGAAATGGGTTTTATACTAAGGTCAATACAAAATTCGATTTCATGCTCTAGGGGTAGGCTAGGAAGTTCTTCAAGAATACGTCAGGAAATTTATTAACAATAGAAAAATCATTCAAAACTGTGACTCTCATCTAAGACTTGGATAGCACGTCACATTGATACCCATCAACTTGTCATCTTCATTCACGGCATCGCCTACAGAAAGTCTGGCTTCGGTGCATTCCACACAAGGAAGTCACTAGCGAAAGGCTCAGGGCTCTTTACTTATGGCTTAATATAACAGGGATTGACTTTAGTGGTTTGGTTGCTTGAATTCGCATAACAGGTTGCTTAGGAATATGAAAGCTAACAACCTTACGAAAATAATAAATTTTGGAATGATGAGTAGTTAACCAATTGATTCCTAAAATCACATCAAGGGCAAGTATTTTCAAAGAGATAAGATCGACAGGTAACGTGAAAGTGTCGATTTGAATCAACAAGATTTATAAACAGTGGAGGTAACGAAGGTTTCTACTAACGAAGTTTCAACCAATAAGTCAAAGTCTAACTTCTCAGGGGTCAAATTTAAACGTTGAACGCAAGCAATAGAGATAAAATAATGGGTAAAACCATTATCTAATAAGGTATAGACTTCGCAAGAATTTATAATTAACTATCCCGTGCTAACTTCGTTTTGGTTACTCACTTTCTGGGAGGTCACAACAAATGCTCTCCCTTGAACTACCAGCTTTGAATTTTCTGGGACGGCCTTTGGTACCTCCATCCTAGCTGAACTTGCCTTCCCTGAACGACAAAATTGAGCTAGGTGACCTTCTCTTCCACAATTATAATAGGTTTTCTACTGCTGCTTACAGTTTGGACTATTATGTCCCTCCCCTCCGCATTTGAAGCATATGATAGGTGGTCGTTCACCTTCCTTAACAACGGGTGCTGATGCTGACGTCTTTCCATCATTGTTGAATCTCCTCTTCTTGAAATGTCCATTCTTATTTTCTTGAAATGTCCACGCTTATTGTCACCGCTTCGATGACTGCTATCACTAGTATTATCATTTTGTCGGCTGTTCTCTTTTGGTTGGGTTGACTCATTATCGCGCTCAAATAACTGAGCCCTATTAACAACATCTAAATACAAACACAGTTTATGAGAGATAAGATATTGATGTATCTCGGGTTTCAAACCTCTTAGAAACATTCGCGTCATTCTCTCCTCATTATCAACCAAATGGGACGTAAACCGGGACAACTCGGAAAACTTAGCTTCGTACTGTGACACGGTCATGTTGTTTTGCTCCAGTTTAATGAACTCTACCTCTTTCATGTGATGAATACTTTCGGGAAAGTACTTTTCATTGAACAGTTCTTGGAACTTCTCCCAAGACATCTTCAATGCGGCAGGTTGAGTACGCTTTATAAATTCCCACCATCGCCTCTACGCCAATAGCGTGAAGGTGGCAAAGGAACCTTTGCTCCTCGGAGCATCCCAAGACATCAATTATCTTGTTGATCTGCTTTATCCATGTCTCCGCCTTAAGTGGTTTTGGCTCTCAAAAAAACTCCGGTGGTCCCAGCTCCTTGAACTGTTTAGCAGTGACCGTCCGAGAGTTTCCAGTGTTTCCACCTACATTTTGGATAGGAGCTGTTGTCGCCTGATGTTGCATGAATTGCATAAAGCCTCTGAACATTCCATCGTTCATCATTTGGTCAGTGTTGTCGTTTGTATGAGGATTGTCACCTTCCTGATGCACATTATCCTGATTATTGATCTGTGGAGACTCAATGGTCTCCCGTGCTCCATTGCTATTTTCAATATTCTCGGATTTTATTTTCAAATACTGCCACAAAATAAGGGTTAATTATCATATCACATATTATCCTTATACTCTGACTGGCCAATTAAATACCAAATAAACTTAGGTAGGTCATACTAACGAAGGAATTCCCCGTCTCCCCCCTCCTAGTTCTTGTCTCACATCTCAGCCAGGGATCATATCCCTAACCTTTGATACCAACTATGACACCCCCAAAATAGGTAAACATCACCTATTCCGAGTCACCAAATACATGGTACAAAATACAAATACAATCTTAAATATACAACATGAGTTGTGAGTTTTAATTCAAATATTGTCTTCTAGACAGTATTCAAACTCAAAATAAGTCCTCAATACATTTATTATCACACTATTTCATAGAATAGTGAGGACTACTAATGCTATCATATGAACCGTCACTCCGTTCCCTGACTAGTCCCTGCTACGTTCTCATTTCCAGAAGAGAACAATGAAAGCAAAAGGGTGAGCTCAACTAGCCCAGTAAGAAATATTATGGCTAAGATAATGCAGAATAAATTATCGTTAGCCTTCAACAGTGTTAAACTGATACAATATAACAAACATCAAGTTTAACTGCAGCGGAACTAGCAATCCATTAGAAGAGTCAAGTAGAGAATAAAATCTACTATCTTCTATGATTTAAAAGGTTTTTCATCACTTATATCGTTAAGACTCATCTTATTAAATAAACCACGCCATCCTTGCACTACGGCCACAAATATTCATTAGTATCATGACCACAAATTATCTATGCACTACGGGCCAAGGATATTTATGTTTTCATCAATGGTCATGATCATGCCAACAACTGTCCATCAATGCACTACGGGTCAATGAGGACTTTTACAACATCATTTTTAATATTACGGTCATGACTATACCGAATAATCCCTGGTCATAATCATACCAAGTCCATCTATGTACTACAGGCCACGGATGACTTTCAACATAACATAAACATGAGGATGATGACAATAACATACTAATTCAATAAAAAAAAGTTCAAGAATTAAATTTTAAAGATTTATAAGTTAATTTGCCCTGAACTCAAAAATGTCCAAATTGTCAACATGATACTGCTTTGTGGAGTAAAATTCAAGAATGCTCAGAAGAATATTTCCATGAAAAGATACTGGATGAAGCGCAAATATCCGGGATATTCTACTAATTTCATGGAGTATAGAAGCCAAAACTTTAACCAACTGAGTATAATAGAATATATGAAACTGCAAATGGATTTTTGCCCGCTATGCGGTAATCCACGTAGACATATCATTTCCATAATTTAATAAGGAATGAATACAAAGGATCATTCACCCTACATGTGGTAATCCACATAGACAGGTTATTCCAACAGAATAATAAAGAATGGAATAATAAAAGAATTCACCATGAATGCGATAAACCGCACAGACAGGTTAATTCCAACAGAATAATAAAGAATAGAACCAGGTTATGCGAAATCCGCACAGACATTATGTTCCAACAGAATAATAAAGAATGGAATAACAGAAGAATTTCACCATGTATGTGGTACTTCGCATAGACAGGTTATTCCAACATAATAATAAGGAATGGAATAACAATAGCTCTCTTCATGAAAATGAAAGAAATAATACCCCTTACGTTAAAATAAAGCTGGATACTAGAATAGAGAGGTAGCAGACTTCTCTTCTTCTTTCTCTCTATAATTTCTCTTTATAATAATTGCTCTCTAGCTTTAGTGAATTGGTGAGAAATGAAGGAAGAATAAGCTTCTATTTATAGAAAAATATAGTTTTGATAATTGCACGTTTTTGGGGCTCGAAAAATTACAGTACAATACCTCCAACTTTTCTTTTATTTTTAATTTAGTCCTGCAAGTATTATCAAACTTGCACCACCTCCCCTAATAGTAAATAATGTGAATCAATAGTTTAATCATATGATTCAATAGTTATAATCATGTTAAAATACGAATAACATTATAATACCTCCATCTATACCTCCATCTTTAACTTAGTCATGCAAGAATTATCAATCTTGCACCAACTCCACTAATAGTACATGAATGTGAATCAATAGTACACACATGTGAACAAATAGTTATAATTATGTGAATTAATAGCAATTAATTCCTCATTTCTCTGATTAATTACCCGATAACTTCCAGACATCAATTATTATCGAAATAAATGTTGATTTTCACTAACACTAATAATTCCAACACAATGGAACTATCAATTTCATCTTTAATCTACACGAACTTATTCATCATTAATATTATAACTCACAATATTTAACAACCAGGCCGTTCCCAGGAAAGAGGGGGCTTTCCGATAAGGATTTCTCCTTATTGGCGCGCAATTAGATGACCAAACCTCTCATTGACAGAACTTCTAGACATTGTAAATATTGCAATTTAATAATATGAATAACTTTGCCGTCTCAATTATTGATTTAATAATATATATTATGCAGATGATACAGTGACAATAATCGAATCAATAATATGAGAGATATGATGCAATAATTACTGTAGCAATAATTGAGTATAACTGAGTGACTTCTCACGTAAGCATCAATAATCAATACCGTGTGCTACTATGCAACCATGTGTATTCTTGTACTTTTACTACGGGTAGTTCAGCAGTTTTTAACAGTAACACTTTCGCCGTTATTTTTAATAAAAGATAATTCTGTTGTTTTCTTACTACGACAATACTTCCGTTGTGGGGTCCACCAATGATTGTGTCGTCATACGAATATTCTCTATTAAAACGAATATTCCCCGACCAATCTAATATTATATAACCACTTGCTTACTTTGCAAAATTTGTAAATATTACCCACAACTATAACATTATATCAAATCCACACCATAATATTTAAAAAAATATTTTGAGAAATTTAAATCTTTATTCATAAAATCTGGGGTCTCACAATCTCCCCTCCTTATGAAATTTCGCCCTCAATATTTTACGTACGTACCTGGTATGCCGAAGAGGTGAGGATACCTTGAATTCATTTCATATTTCAACTCTTGAGGTATAACCTTGAATACCTTTATTGTCAAAAACATTACGCGTTGCATACGTGCATGCCCGATGTCCTCTGATTGCCTCTAAATGCACATTATTCTCTAAAATAGCCATTTTAGGCCTTGATACCGGCCTCAAATCTCAAAATATAAAGAATTAAAGTTTTAGTTCTACTCGTTATCTTTCCGAATCATCCTGAATCACCTCAATCGGAGTTTGTATGAAAAGGTTATGCCCAATTTACTAAATGAGGTCCGGACAGATTTTGGCTTAAAACTTGACCAGCGCCTAGGCGCCAAAATTTGGCCTTGGGCAAGCGCCTAGGTGCCCAAGAACAGATTCTAAGCGCCGAGCCTAGTGCTTAGGCGCTCGACCTTTGGCACTTAACTCCAATTTTCCAGATTTTGCAACTTTTGACGCACATACTTCAAATCTTAATAACTTCATCCGTTATCGGAATTAGTCCATTTTTGAGGATATGGAAAGCTTGTAACGTGCTCTATAAAACCCCAATGATTTCATAATTTTTCAGATTCATAAATTATTCCAAAATTTGGCTCCAAAGTCCCCCAAGACTAAGTTTTTACTAACAAAGATATGTGAAAAACGTTATGAACACGCGACATACTTGGCGGTAAAACGAGTCTATAGGCCATAGTTCCTACTCGATCGAGGATTTCAAATGGGCCAATTAGATCGACGGTTGAGATAACGCCTTCTTGAATCTTCTTCTTCACATTCATCAGATTCGGGTGTGTAGCTTGAGTGGCTTTAACTTTATCGATTAAAGTCATTTCTATTCGTATATTTATTATCTTCACGTGGGTCCCTAGAGTCTTTAACTCTATCTTCATTATTTGTAAGTTATATGAAATGGGTTTTTATGTTAACAACATTTCCCTCGTAAACGCATACGATCTTCTACTCAACGCATCAGCTACCACGTTCACTCTTCCACGATGATATTGAATGGTATAGTCGTAATCTTCAACAGCTCGAGCCAACGTCTTTGGCGCATAATACGTTCATTCTAGGTGAATAAATATTTAAAGGTTTTAGAAATGGGTTTTATACTAAGGTCAATACAAAATTCGATTTCATGCTCTAGGGGTAGGCTAGGAAGTTCTTCAAGAATACGTCAGGAAATTTATTAACAATAGAAAAATCATTCAAAACTATAACTCTCATCTAAGACTTGGATAGCACGTCACATTGATACCCATCAACTTGTTATCTTCATTCACGGCGTCGCCTACAGAAAGTCTGGCTTCGATGCATTCCACACAAGGAAGTCACTAGCGTAATGCTCAGGGCTCTTTACTTATGGCTTAATATAACAGTGATTGACTTTAGTTGTTTGGTTGCTTGAATTCGCATAACAGGTTGATTAGGAATATGAAAGCTAATAACCTTACGAAAATAATAAATTTTGGAATGATGAGTAGTTAACCAATCGATTCCTAAAATCACATCAAGGGCAAGTATTTTCAAAGAGATAAGATCGATAGGTAACGTGAAAGTGTCGATTTGAATCAACAAGATTTATAAACAGTGGAGGTAACAAAGGTTTCTACTAACGAAGTTTCAACCAATAAGTCAAAGTCTAACTTCTCAGGGGTCAAATTTAAACGTTGAACGCAAGCAAGAGAGATAAAATAATGGGTAGAACCATTATCTAATACGGTATAGACTTCGTAAGAATTTATAATTAACTAACCCGTGCTAACTTCGTTTGGGTTACTCGCTTTCTAGGAGGTCACAACAAATGCTCTCCCTTGAACTACCGGCTTTGAATTTTTTGGGACGACCTTTGATACCTCCATCCCAGCTGAACTTGCCTTCCCTGAATGACAAAATTGAGCTAGGTGACCTTCTATTCCACAATTGTAATAGGTTTTGGACTGCTGCGTACAGTTTGGACTATTATGTTCTTCCCCTCCGCATTTAAAGCATATGATAGGTGGTCGTTCTCCTTCCTTAACAACGAGTGCTGTTGCTGACGTCTTTCCATCATTGTTGAATCTCCTCTTCTTGAAATGTCCATTCTTATTTTCGTAAAATGTCCACACTTATTGTCATCGCTTTGATGACTATTATCACTAGTATTATCATTTTGTCGACTGTTCTCTTTTGGTTAGGTTGACTCATTATCGCGCTCAAATAACTGAGCCCTATTAACAACATCTGAATACAAACACAGTTTATGAGAGATAAGATATTGATGTATCTCGGGTTTCAAACCTCTTAGAAACATTCGCGTCATTCTCTCCTCATTATCAACCAAATGGGACGCAAACCGGGATAACTCGGAAAACTTAGCTTCGTACTGTGACACGGTCATGTTGTTTTGCTTTAGTTTAATGAACTCTACCTCTTTCATGTGAGTAAAACATCAAGTTTAACTGCAGCGGAACAAGCAATCCATTAGAAGAGTCAAGTAGAGAATAAAATCTACTATCTTCTATGATTTAAAAGGTTTTCGTCACTTTTATCGTTAAGACTCATCTTATTAAATAAACCACGCCATCCTTGCACTACGGCCACGGATATTCATTAGTATCACGACCATAAATTATCCATGCAGTACGGGCCAAGGATATTTGTGTTTTCATCAATGGTCATGATCATGCCAACAACTGTCCATCAATGCACTACGGGCCAATGAGGACTTTTACCACATCATTTTTAATATTACGGTCATGACTATACCGAATAATCCCTGGTCATAATCATACCAAGTCCATCTATGCACTACAGGCCACGGATGACTTTCAACATAATATAAACATGAGGATGATGATAATAACATACTAATTCAATAAAACAAGTTCAAGAATTAAATTTTAAAGATTTATAAGTTAATTTGTCCTGAACTCAAAAATGTCCAAATTGTCAACATGATACTGCTTTGTGGAATAAAATTCAAGAATGCTCAGAAGAATATTTCCATGAAAAGATACTGGATGAAGCGCAAATATCCGGGATATTCTACTAATTTCATGGAGTATATAAGCCAAAACTTTAACCAACTTAGTATAATAGAATATATGAAACTGCAAATGGATTTTCGCCCGCTATGCGGTAATCCACGTAGATAGATCATTTCCATAATTTAATAAGGAATGAATACAAAGGATCATTCACCATGCATGTGGTAATCCACATGATAAAAGTTATTCCAATGTAATAATAAAGAATGGAATAATGGAAGAATTCACCATGCACGCGATAAACCACACGTATAAAAAGTTATTTCCAATGTAATAATAAAGAATGGAATAACAGAAGAATTTCACCATGTATGTGGTACTTCGCATAGACAGGTTATTCCAACATAATAATAAGGAATGGAATAACAATAGCTCTCTTCATGAAAATGAAAGAAATAATACCCCTTACCTTAGAATAAAGCTGGATACTAGAATAAAGAGGTAGCAGACTTCTCTTCTTCTTTCTCTCTATAATTTCTCTTTATAATAATTGCTCTCTAGCTTTAGTGAATTGGTGAGAAATGAAGGAAGAATAAGCTTCTATTTATAGAAAAATATAGTTTCGATAATTGCACATTTTTGGGGATCGAAAAATTACAGTACAATACCTCCAACTTTTTTTTTATTTTTAATTTAGTCCTGCAAGTATTATCAAACTTGCACCACCTCCCCTAATAGTAAATAATGTGAATCAATAGTTTAATCATATGATTCAATAGTTATAATCATGTTAAAATACGAATAACATTATAGTACCTCCATCTATACCTCCATCTTTAACTTAGTCATGCAAGTATTATCAATCTTGCACCAACTCCACTAATAGTACATGAATGTGAATCAATAGTACACACATGTGAACAAATAGTTATAATCATGTGAATTAATAGCAATTAATTCCTCATTTCTCTGATTAATTACCCGATAACTTCCAGACATCAATTATTATCGAAATAAATGTTGATTTTCACTAACACTAATAATTCCAACACAATGGAACTATCAATTTCATCTTTAATCTACACGAACTTATTCATCATTAATATTATAACTCACAATATTTAACAACCAAAAGCCGCTCCTGGAAAGAGGGGCTTCCGATAAGGATTTCTCCTTATTGGGCGCAATTAGATGACCAAACCTCTCCTCGATGAACTTCTAGACATTGTAAATATTGCAATTTAAAAATATGAATAACTTTGCCGTCTCAATTATTGATTTAATAATATATATTATGCTGAGATGATATGTTGACAATAATCGAATCAATAATATGAGAGATATGATGCAATAATTCATCAGAGTAATAATTGAGTATAACCGAGTGACTTCTCACGTAAGCATCAATAATCAATACCGTGTGCTACTACGCAACCATGCGACATCATTACTTTTACTACCGGGTAGTTCAACAGTTTTAACGGTAACACTTTCGCCATTATTTTTAATAAAAGATAATTCTGTTGTTTTCTTACTACGACAATACTTCCGTTGTGGGGTCCACCAATGATTGTGTCGTCGTACGAATATTCTCTATTAAAACGAATATTCCCCGACCAATCGAATACTATATAACCACTTGCTTACTTTGAAAAATTTGTAAATATTACCCATAACTATAACATTATATCAAATCCACACCATAATATTTAAAAAAATATTTTGAGAAATTTAAATCTTTATTCATAAAATCTGGGGTCTCACAATCTCCCCTCCTTATGAAATTTCGCCCTCAATATTTTATGTACGTACCTGGTATGCCGAAGAGGTGAGGATACCTTGAATTCATTTCATATTTCAACTCTTGAGGTATAACCTTGAATACCTTTATTATCAAAAACATTACACGTTGCATACGTGCATGCCCGATGTTCTCTGATTGCCTCTAAATGCACATTATTCCCTAAAATAGCCATTTTAGGCCTTGATACCGGCCTCAAATCTCAAAATATAAAGAATTAAAGTTTTAGGTCTACTCGTTATCTTTCCGAATCATCATGAATCACCTCAATCGGAGTTTGTATGAAAAGGTTATGCCCAATTTACTAAAGGAGGTCCGGACAGATTTTGGCACAACACTTGACCAGCGCCTAGGCGCCAAAATTTGGCCTTGGGCAAGCGCCTAGGTGCCCAAGAACAGATTCTAAGTGCTGAGCCTAGTGCCTAGGCACTCGACCTTTGGTACTTAACTCCAATTTTCCAGATTTTGCAACTTTTGACACACATACTTCAAATCTTAATAACTTCTTCATCCGTTATCGGAATTAGTCCATTTTTGAGGATATGGAAAGCTTGTAACATGCTCTATAAAACCCCAATGATTTCATAATTTTTAAGATTCATAAATTATTCCAAAATTTGGCTCCAAAGTCCCCCAAGACTAAGTTTTTACTAACAAAGATACGTGAAAAACGTTATGAACACGCGACATACTTGGCGGTAAAACGAGTCTATAGGCCACAGTTCCTACTCGATCGAGGATTTCAAATGGGCCAATTAAATCAACGGTTGAGATAACGCCTTCTTGAATCTTCTTCTTCACATTCATCAGATTCGGGTGTGTAGCTTGAGTGGCTTTAACTTTATCGATTAAAGTCGATTCTATTCGTATATTTGTTATCTTCACGTGGGTCCCTAGAGTCTTTAACTCTATCTTCATCATTTGTAAGTTATACGAAATGGGTTTTTGTGTTAACAACATCACCCTCGTAAACGCATACGATCTTCTACTCAACGCATCAGCTACCACGTTCACTCTTCCACGATGATATTGAATGGTATAGTCGTAATCTTCAACAGCTCGAGCCAATGTCTTTAGCGCATAATACATTCGTTCTAGGTGAAGAAATATTTAAGGGTTTTAGAAATGGTTTTGTACTGAGGTCAATGCAAAATTTGATTTCACGCTCTAGGGATAGGCTAGGAAGTTCTTCAAGAATACGTCAGGAAATTTATTAACAATAGAAATATCATTCAAAACTATGACTCTCATCCAAGACTTGGATAGCACGTCACATTGATACCCATCAACTTGTCATCTTCATTCACGGCGTTGCCTACAGAAAGTCTGGTTTCGGTGCATTCCACACAAGGAAGTCACCAGCGAAAGGCTCAGGGCTCTTTACTTATGGCTTAATATAACAGTGATTGACTTTAGTGGTTTGGTTTCTTGAATTCGCATAACAGGTTGGTTAGGAATATGAAAACTAAAAACCTTACGAAAATTATAAATTTTGGCATGATGAGTAGTTAACCAATCGATTCCTAAAATCACATCAAGGACAAGTATTTTCAAAGAGATAAGATCGGCAGGTAACGTGAAAGTGTCGATTTGAATCAACAAGATTTATAAACAGTGGAGGTAACGAAGGTTTCTACTAATGAAGTTTCAACCAATAAGTCAAAGTCTAATTTCTCAAGTGTCAAATTTAAACGTTGAACGCAAGCAAGAGAGATAAAATAATGGGTAGAACCGTTATCTAATAAGGTATAGACTTCGTAAGAATTTATAATTAACTAACTCGTGCTAACTTCGTTTGGGTTACTCGCTTTCTGGGAGGTCACAACAAACGTTCTCCCTTGAACTACCGGCTTTGACTTTTCTGGGACGGCCTTCGGTGCCTCCATCCCAGTTGAACTTGCCTTCCCTGAACGACAAAATCGAGCTAGGTGACCTTCTCTTCCATAATTGTAACAGGTTTTGAACTGTTGCGTACAGTTTGGACTGATATATCTCTCCCCTCCGCATTTGAAGAATATGATAGGTGGTCGTTCCCCTTCCTTAACAACGCAAGTCTGATGATACGCGTCTTTCCATCATTGTTGAATCTCCTCTTCTTGAAATGTCCATTCTTATTGTTTTGGCCATGATTACCACCTAAGTGGTTACCATTTTTGGCATGTTGATTCCCTCCACGTTTATTCTCACCGCTTCGATGACTGTTATCACTAGTATTATCATTTTGCCGGATGCTCTCTTTTGGATGGGTTGACTCATTATAGCGCTTAAATAACTGAGCCCTATTAACAACATCTGAATACAAACACAGTTTATGAGAGATAAGATATTAACATATCTCGAGTTTTAAACCTCTTAGAAACATTCGCGTCATTCTCTCCTCATTATCAACCAAATGGGACGCAAACCGGGATAACTCGGCAAACTTAGCTTCGTACTGTGACATGGTCATGTTGTTTTGCTCCAATTTAATGAACTCTACCTCTTTCATGTGACGAATACTTTCGAGAAAGTACTTTTCGTTGAACAGTTCTTGGAACTTCTCCCAAGACATCTTCGCGCAGTTGAGTTGACGCGCTTACTGATTCCCACCAAGAATCGCCCGCGCGCGCAACGTGAAGGTGGCAAAGGGAACCTTTTGCTCCTCGGAGCATCCCAAGACATCAAATATCTTGTTGATCTGCTTTATCCATGTCTCCGCCTTAAGTGGTTTTGGCTCTCCAAAAAACTCTGGTGGTCCCAGCTCCTTGAACTGCTTAGCAAAGCGATTCGAGGGTGCCATTGTTTCCACCGTATTTTGGACAGAGCCGCCTCACCGATGTTCGCATGAATTGCATAAAGCCTCCAACATTCCATCGCTCATCATTTGCTCGTTGTCAGTTGCGTTTGCATGAGGATTGTCGCCTTCGATGCACATTATCCTAATTATTGATCTGTGGAGACTCAACAGTCTCCCGTGCTCCATTGCTATTTTCAACATTCTTGGATTTCATTTTCAAATACTGCCACAAAACAAGGGTTAATTATCATATCACATATTATCATTATACTCTGACTGGCCAATTAAATACCGAATAAACTTAGGTAGGTCATACTAGCGAAGGAATTCCCCGTCTCTCCCCTCCTAGTTCTTGTCTCACATCTCAGCCAGGGATCATATCCCTAATATTTGATACCAACTATGACGCCCCAAAAACAGGTAAACATCACCTATTCTGAGTCACCAAATACATGGTACAAAATACAAATACAATCTTAAATATACAACATGAGCTGTGAGTTTTAATTCAAATATTGTCTTCTAGACAGTATTTAAACTCAAAATAAGTCCTCAATACATTTATTATCACACTATTTCATAGAATAGTGAGGACTATTAATGCTATCATTTGGACCGTCACTCCGTTCCTCGACTAGTCCCTGCTACGTTCCCATTTCCAGAAGAGAACAATGAAAGCAAAAGGGTGAGCTCAACTAGCCCAGTAAGAAATATTATGGCTAAGATAATGCAGAATAAATTATCGTTAGCCTTCAACAGTGTTAAACTAATACAATATAACAAACATCAAGTTTAACTGCAGCGGAACAAGCAATCCATTAGAAGAGTCAAGTAGAGAATAAAATCTACTATCTTCTATGAATTAAAAGGTTTTTCATCACTTTTATCGTTAAGACTCATCTTATTAAATAAACCACGCCATCCCTACACTACGGCCAAGGATATTCATTAGTATCACGACCACAAATTATCCATGCACTACGGGCCAATGAGGACTTTTACCACGTCATTTGTAACATTACGATCATGACTATACCAAATAATCCCTGGTCATAATTATACCAAGTCCATCTATGCATTACAGGCCACAGATGACTTTCAACATAATATAAACATGAGGATGATGACAATGACATAATAATTCAATAAAACAAGTTCAAGAATTAAAAGATATAGAAATGATCAAGATATAGAAATGAATCGTAATATGTACGATGAGATCACCCCGTGATCTGATAAGGTGATAGCAGGGAGAAGAATCAATCTGATGATTGGAATGTTTACAGCAAGATTGTTGTGTGTCAATTGTACTATAAATTGGTACAGATTCAAGAAAGGATTATGAATACGAATTAAATGAAATTCGTATTGAGAATGGAGTTAAGGTTAGGTGGGGATTTCAATTGAGGACTCATGCTAGCAGCTGAGTCGTATGATTCTTCGTATGGGAGTTGAATTGTACTTGTTGTAAAAAGCACTTAGTTTCTGGCCCTGATAAGCATTGAAATGTTTGAGTCGCGCTATTTGCTATATGCATGTTAAGAGGGTGATTCCTTTCTCGTGTGTATAACAAATAGATAGGTTATAGGTAGAGGATACAAGGTTAAGTACGAATTCTTAAAACTCATACTTATGTTACGTTCGTGACTCATGGTTATATGAAATGTTTATGAACCCCTCAGCGAATGGACGTTAAAGGTCAGACTAGGATAAGTTCTTAAACTTATATAATTGTGGAAAGTTTCTGAACTTATAAGTGTGGTAAGTTTGACGAACTGGGTAGAATTAAGTGTCAATGGAGTATTGAGGATAATAGTAATAAATAGACTATTTAAGAAAATGATTATTAGTGGAGATATAATAAATAGAAGCAAATGATTTGAAATATCAGAATATATTTTTATTTATCACTCATGTACCATGTAACCTGATGCAGAGATGATAAAAAGTTGATAGAGTTATAAATACAGGAATACATAGCGTGAATTCGATCTAAAAATTATTGTTCCACTATTATATGATGTGTTATGACAAAGTCATACAATGACGATCCTCAAATGGACTGTTAATACAGTACGGCATCATGACGTCATTCTCAAAAATATTTTCCAAAATTTTAATTTTCCAACAGGGTTTGGCTACACATAAATAATTCGATTGAATTGAATTATTGATATGAGTCTATGCTATTAGATTCAGCTAGACTAATGTTTATAGAAACTCTAAGTGTTCATTGAAAGAAATTTCCCGAACCAAATTGTTTTGGGTGCAGAATCTAAAAAGACTGAGGTAAGAAATTTTATGCGCCTAAGGCGGATGGAATAGAAGGAACAGGGAAAACTTGTTCCAACCAACAGTACTTGGCCAGTACAGGGCATATCGGGCTAATCACCCTTTGTGTCCATAAGTTATGATGGTTTGCGGATGAATTTCCATAAAACCTTTGCGAAAATGATAGACAAATAGTCTATATGACTCCTCAGCATAATTTGAAAATTTTTACTCTTGTTATTGATGTATTGGGTAGCATGTGATGCTGTGTATGCAAGGTATGAGGTGTAAGTTGAATTTTGAGGACAAAATTCTTAGAAGAAGGGGTGAATGTAACAACCCGAGAATTTAGACAATTTAATAAAATCTTAAAAGATTGAATAGAGGATAAATAATAAACCTAGACAGAAAATAAGTGTATATATTTAACAATTTTAGGAATGAATTTTGTGAATTTAAAAACTTTTGAAGTTTTTATGTTGTTAATCGTGACGCCTCTAAAATAGTATACATCACCTATTTTGAGTCGCCAAATACATGGTACGTAATACAAATACAATCTTAAATATACAACATAAGTCGTGAGTTTTAATATAAATATTGTCTTCTATGCAGATTCAAACTCAAAATAAGTTCTCAATACATTTATTATCACACTATTTCATAGAATAGTGAGGACTACTAATGCTATCATCTGAACCGTCACCCGCTCCCCACTCAGTCCCTCGCCACGTTCTCATTTCCTGAAGAGAATAATGAAATTAAAAGGGTGAGCTCAACTAGCCCAAGAAGAAATATTATGGCTAAGATAATGCGTAATAAATTATCGTTAGTGGCCAGTCAAAGCAGTTAAACTGATACAATATAACAAACATCAAGTTTAACTACAGCGGAACAAGTAATCCATTAGAAGAGTCAATGTGAAAAAAATCTATTATCTTCTATGATTTAAAAGGTTTTTCATCACTTTTATCGCTGAGACTCAGCTTATTAAATAAATCGCGCCATCCCTGCACTACGACCAAGGATATTCATTAGTATCACGACCACAAATTATCCATGCACTATGGGCCAAGGATATTCGTGTTTTCATCAATGGTCATGATCATGCCAACAATTGTCCAACAATGCACTATGGACCAATGAGGACTTTTACGACTAATTAGATCGACGAGATAGAGGAAGATTTAACGTATGAAGAATTACCTGTTAAAATCTTGGATAAGAAGGATCATATTCTACGCTCCAAGGTTATACCTCAAGTCAAATTTTTGTGGAGAAACCACGATTTCGAAGAAATGACCTGGGAGTTAGAATCTGAGATGAAGTCAAAATATCCTTACCTCTTCGATATACCAGGTATGTACCCAAATTTCGAGGATGAAATTTCATAAGAAGGGGATGTTGTAAGACCCCAACTTTTATGAATAAAGAATAATTTTCTCGAAATATATTTTTGAATATTATGGTGTGGATTTGATATAATGATATAGTTGTGGGTAATATTTACAAATTTTGCAAAGTAAGCAAGTGGTTATATAATATTCGATTGGTTAGGGAATATTCGTTTTAACGGGGAATATTAAAGACGACTCAAGACACAATCATTGGTGGACCCCATTAACTAAGTATTGTCGTAGTTAAAACGCATGTAATTATCATTTTATAAAAATAACGACGAAAGTGTTACCGTTAAAACTGTTGAACTACCCAGTAGTAAAAGTACAATAATACGCGTGGTTGCATAGTAGCACATGGTATTGATTATTGATGCCTACGTGAGAAGTCACTCAGTTATACTCAATTATTGCTACAGTAATTGCTGCATCATATCTCTCATATTATTGATTCGATTATTGTCACAGTATCATATGCATAATATATTATATTATTAAATTAATAATTGAGACGGCAAAGTTATTCATATTATTATTTACAATATTGACAATGTCTAGAAGTTCTGTCAAGGAGAGGTTTGGTCATCTAATTGCTTGGCATAATAAGGAGAAATCCTTATCTAAAGCCCCCTTTCTGAAGGAACGACCGGTTGTTAAATATTGTGAGTTATAATATTAATGATGAATAAGTTTGTGTTGATTAAAGATGAAATTGATAGTTCCATTTTGTTGGAATTATTACTGTTAGTGGAAATCGACATTTATTTCGATAATAATTAATGACTGGAAGTTTTACTGACCAGTCGGGTAATTAATCGGATAAATGAGCAATTAATTGCTATTAATTCACATGATTATAACTATTTTTTTACATGTGTGTACTATTGATTCACATTCTTGTACTATTAGGGGAGTTGGTGCAAGATTGATAATACTTGCATGACTAAGTTAAAAATGGAGGTATAGTTAAAGGTACTATGCTGTAATTCGTATTTTCACATGATTATAACTATTGATTCATATGATTGAACTATTGATTCACGTTATTTACTATTAGGGGAGGTGGTGCAAGTTTGATAATACTTACAGGACTAAATTAAAAATGAAAGAAAAGTTGAAGGTATTATATTGTAATATTTCGAGCCCCAAAACGTGCAATTATCGAAACTATATTTTCCTATAAATAGAAGTTCATTCTTCCTTCATTTCTCACAAATTCACTAAAGTTTTAGAGCAATTATTATAGAGAGAAATTATAGAGAGAGAAGAAGAGAAGTCTGCTACCTCACTATTCCAATATCCAGTTTCTTCTAAGGTAAGGGGTATTATTCTTTCGTATTCATAAAGAGAGTTATTTTCTTTCAATACTCGTAAGAGTTGTTATTCCATTCTTTATTATTATGTTGGAATAACCTGTCTATGCAAAGTACCGCATACATGGTGAAATTCTTCTATTATTCTATTCTTTATTATTCTGTTGGAATAACCTGTCTGTGCGGTCTATCGCATGCCTGGTGAATTATGTTATTATTCCATTCTTTATTATTCTGTTGGAACATCCTGTCTGCGGATTATGCAAGACCTGGTTCCATTCTTTATTATTCTGTTGGAACATCTTGTCTGTGCGGATTACGCATGACCTGGTTCCATTCTTTATTATTCTGTTTGAATAACTTGTCTATATGGATTACCGCATGCATGGTGAATGATCCTTCGTATTCATTCCTTATTAAATTATGGAAATGATCCGTTTATGCGGATGGATTCTGCATGGCGGCGTAAAATCTATTTGCAGTTTCATATATTCTATTATACTCAGTTGGTTAAAGTTTTGGCTTCTATACTCCATGAAATTAGTAGAATATCCTGGATATTTGCGCTTTATCTAGTATCTTTTCATGGGAATATTCTTCTGAGCATTCTTGAATTTTACTCCACAAAGAAGTATCATGTTGACAATTTGGACGTTATTGATTTCTGGATAAACTAATTATTTAAATCTTTAAAATTTATCCTTGAACTTGTTTTATTGAATTATTATGTCATTGTCATCATCCTCATGCTTATATTGTGATGAAAGTCATCTTTGGCTTACGTGCATAGATGGACTTGGTATGATTATGACCAGGGATTATTCGGTATAATCATGACCTGTAATGTTATAAATGATGTGGTAAAAGTCCTCAGTGGCCTGTAGTGCATTGATGGACAGTTTTTGATATGATTATGACCAAGGATTATTCCGTATAGTCATGACCATTGAAGATTTAATGAATATCCTCGCCCGAAAAGGTGGATGACTCGATGATGTGGTTTATTTATTGTCGAGTCTCAGGTGATAAAAATTGATGAAAACATTTTAAAATATAGAAGATCGTAGATATCATGCTCTACTTAACTCTTCTAATGGATTGCTTATTCGCTGCGCTTAAACATGATGTCTATTGTATTTTATCGATTTAACATTGTTGAAGACTAATGATAATTTATTTCGCATTATCTTAGTCATAATATTTCATCGGGCTAGTTGAGCTCACCCTTTTGCTTTCATTGTTTCTCTTCAGAAATGAGAACGTAGTCGGACTAGTCTGGGGAACGGAGTGATGGTCCGAGATGGTGTATTAGTAGTCCTTACTATTCTATAAAATAGTGTGACAATAAATGTAATGAGGACTCTATTTGAGAGTGGATATTGTCTAGAAGGCAACATTCCTGCTTAAACTCTCAGTTATGTTTTGTCGTATATTACACAACGGTTGTATAATTAAGTTTTTATTTGTATTTTGTACTATGTATTTGGCGACTCAAGATGGGTGATGTATACTTATTTTGGGGGCGTCACAGTACCGATCTTGTAACCATTGGTCTTTATCCAGCTGAGCGTCTATCAACACTCTGAGGGATTCCATTTCCACCTTTATGGGAAGCACTGCTTCTATGCCATAGGTTAATGAGTAGGGGGTTGCCCTAATGGAAGTGCGCATTGAGGTTCTGTAGGCTAATAGAGTTAAAGGAAAAAAGTTAGGCCATCCTTTGTGATTGGCGGACAATCTTTTTGATATTCTTATTACCCGCTTCAACATCACCATTCATCTTTGGACGATAGATGACGGAGTTGAGATGTTTTATGTGCAATTTACTGCATAACTCCTCAATTATTTAGTTATTGAGGTTTTTGGCATTGTCTGATATAATCTCCTCTGGTTGTCCTTATCGACAAATGACATTATTTCTGATTAAACCAATGATCACTTCTTTAGTAACCCTGGGGGAGGAGGCTACTTCTACCCACTTGGTGAAGTAGTCGATCATGGTGAAGATAAACCGATGACCATTACTAGCTTTAGGCTCGATGGGACTGATCACGTTCATTCCCCACATTGAGAAGGGCCAGGGCGAAATCATATTATGGAGCTCCCTTGGAGGGGTGTGGATAGCATTCCCATTAAGTTGGCATTGATAACATCTCTTAATGTGATCATCACAGTCAGCCTTGAGAGAGAGCTAGAAATGCCCTGTTCTTAGGATTTTCTTGACAAGTAGAGGGTTGCTCAAGCGTGGGACACATACTTCACCATGGATTTCATCCATGAGCCTCAGGAGAAGTCCTAGTCCTGTATCTCTTTTGTAGAGTGTGTCTCCGCTCAGGTAGAATTTGATAGCCATTCGATGGATTCACTTTCTTTCAGCTTGACTCGCTCAGCGGGTATAGATCCATCTCGTAGATACTCCTTGATGTCCTGATACCAAGGGTGTTGGATGGGAGGCAGTTCATCCGATACTTCTCCAATATAGTTCCCGTAGGTGGTGCCTTTTGCTAGGAAAATGCGATATTTGGCATATCTTCCTTGTCAAGTATGTTGATTAAGGAGGCCAAAGCTGCTAGTGCATCCGCAAAGTCATTCCTATTCTGAGAAATATGGAGGAAGGATATTTCTTCAAACTCTGAAGCCATCTGGATAACTTGTCGTTGGTAAGGCAACACATGTAATTCTTTGGTGTGATAGACCCCAATGGTTTGTCTGATTACTAGTTCAGAATCTCCAAAGATAGTTAACCGTTTGACACCCATGGATTGGGCTAGTTTCAACCCCATGATGCAGCCTTCATACTCAGCTGTGTTATTGGTGTTGACAAACGTAATTTGATGGCAATGGGATATTACTTTCCCAAAATGGATACTAGAACTGCTCTAGCTCCAGAACCTTCCATGTTTACAGCTCCATCAAAATACATCTTCCATAGTTGGTGTGTATTATCTGGATGGTGTTGCTGAATTGTCATTACCCCTTCATCAGGAAAATATGTTTCCAAAGGTTTGAAATCCCCTAAAGGTGCGGAGGCCAGTTGATCTGCAATTCCTTGACCCTTGATAGACTTTTGAGTCACGTAGATGATGTCAAATTTCTGTAGGATCAACTGTCATTTGGACAGTCAATAATTTAACATGGGTTTGTTGAACATGTATTTGAGAGGATCCATGCAGGATATGGATGGGTTGTGTGACCATGGAGATAATTTTATAATCTCATGGAAGCCCATGCTAAAGCACATCAAGTTTTCTCAATCATAGTGTACTTGTGTTCATTGATGTTGAATCTTTTGTTGAGGTAATGTAAGAACCGAGAATTTCATGAATAAATAATATAATAAGAAAATGAATATTTATTTGAATATAAATATTGATGTGTTGTGAGATGAGTAATTCAATTAATTCAAATTGAATTTATAAGAATTGAGAAAATGTGGAGTTATGGTGAGAATTGTGAAATGCCTTGTGTGGCATAATGAGGAACGAGGAAATTCACTAAGTGAATTAAAAGACAAATAGTTTAAAAAGAGGAAGATTAATTATGTGTAATTTTATGATTCTAGATATGGAATGAATAAACTCTTTAACTAGTAATAGTACCAATATGGAAGTTAATTCATATCATGTAAAACTAGTATGGTGATAGAGGTTGGAATTGGCTTAGAGCTAAACCATTTTGGCAATCGGGCCGGGACCGACGCAATTTGAGCCCTCCCAAAGAAGATAAATCTGGCGCAATTGAGCCAAAGGTGAATCGGGAAAAGTTAGTTATTAATATAGAAATTAAATGGGACATTATTGTGATGTGTGACATTAATAAAAACATATGATAATAGTATATTTTCATGACATAAAGTACCAAGTAGTACAATGAAATCATATGTGAAATTTAATACAGAAATAATTAAGTAACTGTGTATTCCAGAAATTGGGAAAATGATTAAATGTTTAAAATGGACATTTAATATTTGATAGTGTCATAATGTGGTGAGGATTACCCGATCAATAATACCTAACTGCGTTATTTTATCTGCGTTAAAAATTAAATATTGTGGACCCAGTGTGCATGGATTAAATGATATGGGTATATTTTAAATCCTTAATTTTTATATTGTAGTAACAATTGTACATTAAAATTTCATTTTGAGAATTAAAGGAACCAAACTAAGCATTATAATCAAGTTATTGAGATATAAAACTTATCAGTTGCTCCAATAATGGCCAAACAATAACCTACATCCTCTTTACGTAACTTCTAAGCTATGATCAGTAGCTATAAATAGGTGATCATTGCTAAGCCAATGGCCGGGAAGTGGTGGTTGAACAACCTTCCCATAACCATTGTGTCTTCCTTCTACACCATGGATTACAACCTCAGTATAAACTTAATACCCAATCCACCATTACTATATAAAAAGGAAATTATGTTATTCATTTCACGTTGCTGTACTTTGTCTGTTGAAATCCTAAGAATTTGAGTGTGAGTGTTTGTTGTTCAAAGAGAATTCTAGCAATTGCAGAAGGAAGAAAGTAAGTAGACTAAGCTTCTAAGAATTTAAATTCTTGTTTTGAATACTTAATTTCAAAGTTTATAAATCATGGAAATTCTACTAGATTCTTGTGAAATTGATTTAGAATTATGCTACCAAAGTGTTTATGAAGTTAGTATGTATGTATAGAATCTCTAGGAATGAGTTTAAGTATGCTTGATTAAAATAAATTGAAGATTTGTTGATACTCTACAAAATAGAGTACCTTTCTGGTTTTGGTCCAGGAAGGGCACAGCTACGCCTAGTTTGTACTAAGGTGCAAAATAAGTCTGCGCTTTTAACCTCGCAACCGATTCTAGTTTTTGTTGTGCTATGTTGTTGCTAACTTGGTATTATAACTTATATATACATGAAAAAGAAGTATAACATGTTGTATAAAGTTTTCTTATGTAGTATGAATTTCCCAACATGATTTAGTAGAAGATTTATCACAAAAATTTAATATTTCAAAGACGAACTTTAATGAAACTCATGTCTGCAAATCCTGAGCTTGATAGTATACACACGTGACTGATTTCTGAACATAAATGAGAATGAGTTGCGGTTTATAGTTCCTTTGTTTATGACCGAGTTGTTAGGCTTTGAGCTAGCAAACTTTTTCAAAGAAAAACTTGACATATTAAAGCTAATATCCATGAATACTATACGAAGTATGTTCTGACTTTGTGGTGATGTTAACATAACTTAAATACACATGATAAGAGCTTTAAAGATGTCTTGTATGTGTTAAATTGTATTGTTCAAGTTTAAAATGATTTCAAAAGCAAACTCGAATATGTTTTCACACCAAGTTGCATTAGTGTGAGTAGTTAAGTTCTGAGGATTTAAGATGACATGTTTATGTTCATTATATCTCTAAACATGATTCTAATATGTTAAACATAATGGAAGTAAACCAAGCATGAGTTTAAGTAAGTTTTAAAGTAATAAACGATGTTAATTGAGAATAAATTATGTGAACACTTTTGAGTATGCGTAGTACAGATTATGTGATCTCTTTATGTGAATATATGGCTAATTAGTACGCATGGTGATTACATGATCCTATTTGGCCTTGATTCCATGTAAATCTTAAACTAAGACCGTGACATATAAAACTGAACGTAGGATTGTCATACACTTATGAAAAGTCCTCTAGCATGTATGCATGTTAAGTGTAAGTATCTAGGTATGCTAAAGAATGGGACAAAATACAGGAAATGCAAGGCTCAACTCAGTTCAGCGAAGGGACAGTATTGCAATTACACTGTCCCTAAGCCTAATCAGTATATAATTGCGCCATCCTCAAGATACCGATCTGTCTAATGCTTTGAGACCTGAGATGTGGTGCATACTTGTATTGTGGTCTAAATCTATAAAATATGTTCAATTAAAGTATGTGACGTATCTATAAGCATGCTAGTATTAAAGATCATAGATTGGATATGTGTTTATAAAATTTTAAATGTTAAGACCAAAAGATGTTTGAAAACTATAAAGCAATGATTAGAAACAATGTTATTTGATTTCATGATGTCTTATAAGCTGATTTTGTGCTAAGAAGATGTAAGATATGTGATGTAGTATGATACAACTAAGTTACACATTTGTGTGTGCGTTTAAACTTAAATATCATGTGTGAGTATACGTGACTAATAAGTATCCTATATGTATAACTATATTATGTTAGGATTCAAAAAGTGTTGATAAGTTATACTTTGGTAAACTATGCTTGAGGCAAGTATTTGAACCCTGTTCTTTATTGATCGTATTATTTGAGCTTGTACTATTATTGGTTGTACAAGAAAATCCTTAAAAGTATGATTCATATCTCATGACTTAATACTTCGTAGTTTAGAAATGAAACCTTGATTTCGAATGATAATTGTTCGTGTATATACTTGAAAAGAAAAGTTGTCTAAGCCATTGATTCAGCTAGTGTATTCATATATGATCGAAAGCTATCCAAACCAAATTAACTTGGTGCGGACTCTTATAACTGAGATGAACAACCCTCTTGGTACGGGGATTATATATTATCAGGAAACCGACGTGCGCACATAAGAATGATTAAATGTTATGTATGACATAGGGTACTTTAGGTTGATCACATGTTGGACTCGTTTTATAGAATTATTAGTTTATTACTATTAATTCTAGTAGAAGTTCATAGTCCTTAATGATTTCTCAGTATTCATTACTTTGAAATCTTGAACTGATTAAGCATTGAATCTTATTGATATCTTTCTATCCGTAGAGATTATTGTTGAGAACTATTGATATTTCTTGCTATCCTTGAACTATCATTGTTATTGTTTCCTTAAGAAATTTAAAACTACATTGAATGCCCTTATTGTTATATTACTTGCTGGGGAAAATTGTTGCTCATCATTTCTTTCCTTAAAACTTTCAGTTAAGGCAGAACGTGGTCAACCCTCTGGCAAGGACAAGGGTAAAGAGAAGGCTTTGGAGTAGTTAGTTTCATAGTACTAGGAATGTACTATTATTCTGTTGTAAAAGAACTTATTTAGTTATTTATATTAAGCTATGTTTAATTTAATTTGTATTGTACTAATAACGGTTGCGAGACTTTGGGATAAGAATAATTATATTATAACAATGTAATTTTTTCTATAAATTCCATTGTGTGAGATTTTGATTTGATATTAGTTAGCACGTGACAACCAAATTTGAGACAAGTGTGGTCTAAATTTAGGGGCGTCACAGGTAATAGATAGCCTTTTCTTGGCCTCTATCATCTTTCTGTCCCAGCATGCAACACATGGCATTGTCATTGATTGACAGGTATATAAAAAAGGGAACACCATCCCTGGGGGGGTACCAAAAATAGGAGCTTTGACTAGTTACTCTTTGATGAAAAGGAAGGCCTTTTGACACTCATTATTCCATTTTTTGGAGGATTTCTTCCTTAACAACTTGAAGATGGGTTCACAGGTTACTGTAAGTTGGGAGATGAATTGACTGATGAAATTGATTCTTCCTAGAAATTCCCGTATTTCCCTCTCTGTCTGAGGTATGGGTATCTCCGTGATGGCATGGATTTTTGCAGGATCCAGCTCAATGCCTTTGTGGCTTATTAGGAATCCTAGCAACTTGCCGGATTTGATGCCAAAGGAGCATTTGGCCGCGTTTAACTTCAAGTTGTACTTACGCAACTGGTTGAAGAGCTTTTTGAGATGATCTATATGGTCTTCTTCCCTTCGGGACTTGATAATGATGTTATCCACATAAACATCTATGTGCTAACCTGAAAATTCATAAAATCTTGAATGATTAGAATAAAGGTTAAAGAGTAAAACCTAGATGAGAATTTGAGGATTTTTTTAAAAAAAATTGAAGTAAAACCTATATGGTTTTCTATTCGAATGAGAATAGAGAAAATATGGGTTACAAAATTCCTAAACCCTAGAAATGAATTAATATGTACTTGAAGGAATATCAAGAATAAGGTATTACGATACCTGTAAATTCGATGTGAACTGAATAGTCTAAGAAATGTTATATAAGTACATATGGAAATAAGATTTCACATGAAGAGATGCTATGAGGATAAACGAAGATGAGTATATATATAGAAATATATATACTTAGTAAGGTACTATATATATTTTAGCAAGAGGAATGATGAATTCAGATTAATTATATAAGGATCAAGATAAAACTATGTTAGTAATTAACATAATTTGACCGTTGGCCTTGACTAGCAGATAAGAATTTGAATAAGTATAAAGCCGTTAGTTAATACAATTAGCAATAAGAAGGGAGTAATTTAAAACTCAAAATTTGAGTTAGAGATATAATTTTGAAGCATGGACTACTCGGTTGCGTCCGGAACGTCAAGTTTAGCCGGAATGGACAGTAAACACAAAATGTGTAAAGGTTGACTTTTGATCAAAGTTAGCAGTTGACTTTTATAGAAAAGGGTAAAAATTAGAGTTAGAAGTAAAATAAGTTATGCTTATGTGAATTATGAATATGATTAAATAAATACACATTATATAATGTGAATACATTTATTTTTTATATAAAAGTGAATTAAGAATTAAGTTATGTACCCTAATATATATTAGGTGTGATAATTAATTAACCTAAGAGGTTATAATATGGTAGAATATTAGTATATATATATATATATACTAACATTAAGAGATTTATTTTATATATCTCAATTAATTAATTTTATAACCAAGTCTAATTGGGTTATGAAATTAAAAAAGGCATAAGTAAGGAATTTATTTTCTAGTGTGAGAAATAAAAACCATAATCAAATGATTAGGGTAAAATAGAATTAAAAGTATTGGACTATAATAATGTCATAACCCAATAATTTATTTAGAGTTTAAGTGAATTAAGATTTAATGGACTAAGGAGATGGTATTAAATTTGTAGCCCAATTATTTGTTTAAGTAATGGATTTGTGACTAAATGATTTAAGGGTGATTAAATTATTTAATCTAGTCCAATATAATATGTATATGACAAGATTTATATTGGCCTAATTATATTTTGGGTGGAAGCCCAAATTTATTTTGTTAGTAAGCAAAATAATAAAAGTACAAGCCCAATAGAATTTAATTAATAAGTGGCCCAATTTTTGACCCACTTAAGGAGGGGCTATTTAGTTATTTGTTAAGTAAATTAACAATTAAAATAAAATAAGGATTTGGAAGATAAGAGGCCACTTGTAGCCGAAATAGAGAAGGAAAAGAAAGTACGTCAATTAAAAGATAAGAAGATAAGATGAAAGATGAAAGAGAGAGAAAGAGAAAAGAAAAAGAGAAGAACGGGAGAAGAGGGAGAGAAAAAGAAGGGAGATAGACAACCCTTGAAGGGAAAAAGATGGAGAAGATCCTCCATAGAAGAAGAAGAAGAAGAAGCAAATGTATAACACAAATTTTCTTTCTTCCTAAGCTTTATTCTCTTTCTTTTTGTAATTTGATGGAAGGGGGTTTTTGATTTAGAAGTTCAAACCCCTATAATCTATGTGTTTTTCATGGATTCAAGTATGAATTTACCCATTTTGGGTGTTGATTTGGTTGGAATCAAAAGGAAAAGAAAAATAATTTTTCTAGTTTTGAAACCAAAATTTCTTTGTATTTTAAAAAGCAAATGTATAAAATTTCTTTGAAACTCCTTTTTACGATCCGTCAAAGAGGGGTGTTAGATATATGTGTTTACTAGTTAACCCAAGTGGTAGCACTCAAAAATGTTGAGTTTTCATGGTGTAGTGACTGATTAAGCCAAAACAATCCCATTTTTCTAACAAAAATACAAACTGTTTTGGGGCAGTTTCTGGCGGGGGCATTTTTGTCATTTTTCCGACCCTCAAAAATTCTGGAAAACATTGAGATGATAATTTGATGAGTTTTCTAGGTTGTGTCCAAAATGGCGATTTTCGGATGTATAGATTAGGAGTTATGAATTTTATAAGAAAAGACTATTTTAAAAGTAAACCCTTATAACTTCTTGTGGTTAACTCCAAAATTGGTAAAATTTTTATTGGAAGTACATGTATATAACAGGAGTATACCCTGTAAATTTCGGAAGTTTTGAACAAAAGTATAATTTATGATAAATGTCTAAATATTTGGTAGTTTTGGCCATTTGAAAAATAGTAAATGAATTTTAAAAATTTCGAGAAAAATATATGTCCAATATGGGACTATATTCTGCTAATTCCCAGAAAAGAAAAATTTTTGGGACTGATTTAGTGTTTTTTTTATGGAAATGGTTTAGTTACGAACATATGAATTAAATATGTTATGTGAAGTTGAAAAATTGACTAATAGGATTTTATGGCTTGGAAATCCTATATAAGGTATATACATATTTTTGATGGAGGTTTTGGTTATTAGTGATGAAATCTTATGTGTATGGCATTTTTGAATGATGAAATGCATTATTTGGTAAAGTGTAAACAATTAAAATAAATTATTTAGAAGCTTAAGAAATGATTAAAATATTGTTATAATATTAATAATATTAGATTATGAGATTATTAAGTGATTGATAACATTTGGATTAAAGTGTTATTAAATCATCGATTTAAAATATTATTTAATGATTAATAATATTAATGAATGAATTTAATGATTATTTAATATGTACGAAATCTGTTGAATCCTGTGTCATTTGGATCATGAATCCAATTGTTGGATTTGAAATCCAAATCTATTTGGATTGGAAATTTGGTTCCTAGATTTAGAATCCAGGTTGCTGGATTAGTATTTGACTTATTAGATGTTAACGAATAACTTATGAAATGAAAAGGCAAGTGTTAAATCATAATGTATATGATACAGTGATTGAAGAATTATCAAAGGATGATAATAATGCTAATATTGTAAGGTTTTATCTAATATTTAATTATGTGATTGAGTGTTGGATAATTGATTGATAAAATAATTGTATTATGATACAAAGTATGATATGCTGATTAAAAAACCAATCTTACTAATGATAGGTCTTATAAAAGAAGTTAACTTAAATTGCGTAGCAGTAGTCAACGAATCAGGTAAGTTTCCCTAACTCAACTTGAGTTGTTAATTCAAAGCATGTTAGTGGTTAATCATTGTTGATTATACCACGTCAATAATTTATTGATTCGCACATTGTGCATGTTGTATATGTTCATCAGGTATGAAAGGCTTATCACCTTCATTACCATATATATCAGTTAAACTTGTTCATGTTCATTGTTGACATCCAATATTATTGGTTCAGTCATTCAATCATTGAAATTGATTCATGTTCTTTCACAATCATTATATTGTTGAAAGTTTGAAAGCTTATTTATTCTTTTCAATCATTATATATCTCCATTGTATTTAAAACTTGCTGGGCAAATTTGTTGCTCACCCTTGCTATATCATGATAAAAAAAAATCAGATTAAGATGAAAGCTTGAATAAGGACAGAGGCAAAGGCAAAATGCAAGATTTAATTATGGTGCAGTTAGATCTATTAAATTTTCTGATGAAAATAGCATTGTAAACCTTTTTAGATATTGAAGGTATGTATTTAGTTAAGGTTGTTGACCTTGGGAATGATGTGTAAAAGTTTAATGTATAAATAATTTATGTTTATATCTTCCACAATAGTTATAGAAATGATGTACCAGATCTGAGTTAAAAAGTACCCAAATTTGGGGGCGTCACAATCTATCTCTTTGTGCATTAGATTGTGGAAAAGAGCCATCATGGCTCACAGATAGGTAGCTCTGACATTGATGAGGCCGAATAACAACTGTTTATAGCAAAAGTTTCCCCAAGGAGTGATGAATGCAGTTTTCTCACGATCCTCTTCAGCAACCATGATTTGATGGTACCTCGCAAAGCAGTCAGCAAAGGAGTACATGTCATACTGAGCTGTATGGTCAATGAGTATGTGGATGAATGGTACGGGAAAGCAATCTTTGAGATAAGCTTTGTTCAGATCCCTGTAATCCACACAAACTCGCACCTTCCCTCCAGGTTTAGGCACGGGGACTATGTTGGATAGCCACTCAGGGTATGTTGATACCATGATGATGCCGGCTTGAAATTGTTTCACACTTTCTTCTTTGACTTTCAAACTCCACTCAGGTTTTAATCGCCTGAGTTTCTGTCTAACTGGCTTAAATACCTCTTTGATGGGAAGGCGATGAATGACAATGTCAGTTGAAAAATTGACCATATCTTTATAAGGTCATGCAAACACATCCTGGAATTGGGTCAATAGAGTAACCATGTCATTCCTTTGGCTTGAAGTAAGGAACGTACCAATTTAGATTTTTTTTGTATTTTCTGAGGTTCTAAGGTTGAAAGAGGTGGTTTGATTAAGATTTGGTTTGGGTTTATCTTCGACCCATTCTTTGATCTCTTGAGGTATCTCATAGTCCTCTTGTTCAATCTCCATTAAGTCAAAGTCCAACTTCAGATCAAAGTTGTAGTCCTTGTGAAGAATAGGCACCTCATTAGCAAGTTTAGGCATATCTAACTTTAGAGTCCTAAAACAAAATGCTTTCACTTAATATATGAAATTGTTTAATCATACAGAGTGTTAGCATGAAATGAAAAAAATAACTACTAATACTATGCAACAAAAGTAAGCAGTTATTGCTATCTACATAGTAGAGGGAGTTTTTGCCCTTTTTACCCTTTCGACAAATGCAAGTAGTGTTGCTCCAATTTCCAAGGGTCAAGTCCTGGTGGACAGCTGTGATGAAGGGGATGTTATCTTCCTCCTTCTTTTGAATGATGACCATGACATCAGAGCAGTCGTCATCTAAGATATCCTTGTTCATACCCTCTGTATGTGCCAAGAAGTACATCTTTGATAAGCACCTCTTAATGTCTTGTCTGTGTCTTTGATTCCTTTCCTCCATATCTAGGTCTAGAATCATGACTTCTATTCCTTTAATCGGTATCGTCTTAGGAAATAACATACCTACCACAGAGGCAGGAATTTTCCATAGAGGTCATACAGATTCAGCATCTGTAGGTTTAGGCAACAACCTTGTAAATGAAAGAACCGGTGTATGCTTGTGCGGGTTCCTGTGACTGGACCCAGAGGAGTAGCCTAGTCTGGCCTTCCCTGTCTGGATGGGAACTTGAATTGGCATTTGATTCCTTGCTAATTCTTTCATAACCCTTGTCCAGGTTGGAAACCCAAGGATATCATTTCTCGAGTTGCTGACATTACTTCGGTGGAAACTATGGGTTTCAAAGCTGGAGTCCCAATGGGTTGATAGTGAGTGCTGCTCACCTCAAGGGCTTGGAAGCTGACAGGCTTAACTTCATCATTGAAACTTATGAGAGGTATATCACTTTGTACAGGATACTCTGGTTCAGCATTAACAGTGACCAGATTAATGTTGATGATATACTTGAGCTATTGATGAAGAGTTGATGGGACGGCTTCTTCCATATGAATCCAAGGTCTTCCCAATAGTAAATTATATCCTGTAGTGATTTTGAGCACTTGGAAGGATATATAGAATGTATGTGGACCAATTTCCACTGGTAATTTAATCTCTCCGATAGCATTTCACTGAGATCCATAAAAGGCTTTGATGATTATGTGGCTGCTTCGAATCCTGTTGAGATTGATGTTCATTTTTTCTAATGTGGCATAGGGCCAGATGTTTAGCGATGATCCTCCATCTATTAGCACTCCTCCAACCATATATTCGGAAGACATCACTGCTATATGCAACGGTTTGTAATGACTCGTCCATTCGAGAGGTATGTCATCATCGGTGAAGGATGTCACATTATTGTTAAAGTTATGATCAACCAGATAATGGAATTTTTTAACATTCACCGTCTTTGGCAAGTGGTCTTCTTCTAATACTTTTAGTAAGACCTTCCGGTGATCATCTGAAGAAAAAACCAAGTCCAGAATAGAGATCGGTTGTGGAGCTTCTTTCAAGCTTTGAACCACCTTGGCTTCATTGTGTCCCATCTTGCGGAGGAATTCTTCAATCTTCTCCCTAGGTACTTTCCCCTTAGATTTGATGATAGGCTTCATCATTCGTTGAGGGAGATATAACGGATTTTCTTTGGACACCGCAGCAGTTGTGTTAGACGTTGATCCTTCAGCCTCTCCATAGTTCCATGGGACTTTCTTAAGGTTGACCACAGGATATTGTGGCCTGAACGGCAATATGATTGGCCTTGGTGCAGCCATTTTTAAAGGGTTTACAACTTCTTTGAGCTGAATTGGTAGAATTATAAGTGGTGTGGCAGCTAAATCTCTTTTAGAGGATATAACTGCTATGACTTCCTTCCATCTTGGAGGAAATGTGTCTTTACTCTCAAATGATACAACGTCATCGTCTATCATTTACAGGTCACTGCTGCCAATCATGTTTTGTATAAGATGGCGGAGTGCCAAGCATTCCTCAGTGCTGTGACCGCGAGAGTGAGAGTGGTATTGACATACTCCAGTAGCATCAAACCTTTTTGAGCATGGGTTGACTGGAGGTAGCAATGTTGTGATTTTTCCCTCATTGATCAGCATCTGTAATATTTCTTCCATCAGTTGGCCTAAATAGGTAAACTCCCTTTTGTTGGCAAAGTCCCGACGGACTTTAGCTTTACTTTTCTTGTAAGCTTTTCCTCCAAGGTTTCACTTTCTTAGGTAAGTGGTGGAGTATTTGTGATAAGAGAAAGGAGGCTAGCATGCTCCTGACTGAAAAACTATTGTGTGACTTGGTGTTGATGAATCACTAGTTCTACTAGTTGATTGACTTGTTCGCCAAGAGATTTTAACTCCCGTTCCATCATGACCTGGAACTCTGATTAATCCCGTTTATCATGTTAACCTTCTATTCCTTGTGTTGAGGGAGAGGTTTGTCTTAAATATGTGGTTCCTCGAGCTTGGTCACCACGATCTCACCACTATCAATTAAGTTCTGGATCTTATGCTTGACGGCCCAACAATCTTGAGTATCATGGCCTGGAGCTCCAGAATGATAAGCACACTTTTCCTTGTATTGAAGCCTTTTCCACTTGGATTAGTTGGTGGAAGGAGATGAGTAATCTTCTTCTGAGTTGTCAGAAGTTTGAAGATGTTTTCGAGTGAGTCCCCTAAGAGTATGAACACTCTTGAGTGTTCGATTTCTCCACTCTTTGGCAAGAGAGGATTTGAAGATTGAGTTTGAAAAGAGGAGTAGTTTCTCCTCTGAATAGGAAAGTTTTGATTGCCTTTTTGTCCTTGCAGTATCAAGGAAACATCCTCTTCTTTCTTCTTATGGACCCTCCAGGGGTTGTTCCCATAACTTCCAGATTGGATATGCTCAGCTACAGCTTTAACACGACGAGGTCTTGAATCTTCCTGGATTTCAATCCCATTTCTGTCATCTCTCTGTGCTTAATCATTTCTGAGAATGGTTTTCCTATTCCAGATAGGACCCTCTCATAAAATGGAACTTCTTAAATATCTATGAAAGTCATCACCATTTCAGACTCTATCATAGATGGGATAACTTGAGCAGCCAGACGTCTCCATCTTTGGACATACTCTCTGAATGACTCATTAACTTGTTTCTTGACCTTGGTAATTTGGTACCAGTCTAGAGCCATCTGAGTTTGAAAGTTGTATTGATTCAGGAAAGCATGGGCTAACTCCTCCCAGCTGTGAATTTTGGAGTTATCCAATCACCATGATTTGGCCTTTGTAGTCAGACTTTTCTGAAATAGCTGCATTCTGAGCTTTTCATTCTCGGCATAGGATCCAAGCTCTCCAATGAACACTTTTAAGTGGGTGTAAGGATCTCCCAATCCATCATATTTCTCAAAATCGGGAGTCTTGAATTTCTCCGAATAATGAACCCCAAAGAAGATGCAAAGGTCTGAATATAAAACACTTTCATGTGTTTCAATTCTTTTGATGGACCGAATGGTCTCTTCCATTTGTAGAACCTTCTTCCGAATATCACCAGTGTCTAGATCTTCTTTAAGATGGGTGATTTCAGGGGTTTTATTGGTCTTTTCAGTCTAAGACTCAAGTGCTGGAACTTCTCTGTCCGGCCCCTGGATTCCTCCATGTGCAAAGGGTTCTGTGTGGATGGGTATTTGTGGACCCTGAGTTGATTTGTACAATTTTTTGATCAGAATAGCCAACTCTGTTATTTGATTGCTTAATCCTTGTAGCCAACTCTGGGCACTTGTAGCCATGTCTGGCTGTAGGTTTAGTGCCTTTTTGGATCGTGAATGGGTAATGGGACCAATCGTTTCCCTACAAAAAGACTTATGTAGTTTAGTCTAGGGAAACGTAGTAATGTTATATGCTATGTAATGTGCCAGTTTTTTAGGAGTATTATCCTGCAAAATGGATGTCAGTTGTTTTAATGACTGGATAGCATAACAGGTCTTGATATACATGTTCACATATTCCATTATATTTTTTATTACATTGAGATTGACATGGAAATGAAATTACAAATAATTAAAATTACAAGTAATTAAAATGGGAAGGTATGAAAAGACTTCCCTCCACGTTTGGTTTATCAGAGGCTGACCTATCTTAGGCTACTCTAACTGCTTTTTGGCATGAAGGTTCCCAGATCATGGTAATTTACTCGATGGGAAATTAATTCGGTCTTTCAACTGGAGCAAATTTGGGTGGTGCCTTTCCTTAGCCTCGTGGAATTAGTCTCCCGACATGTCCAGTAATCAAACACCGACAGGATAGCCTCCTTGTGGAGGGACCACATAACATACATTCACATACATTGCGCCTCGCCGTATGAAAATGATGACATGTGTGAAGCATTAATATCATAGGCAGATATAGTGCGAAGCACTAAGTACAGTAAATAAAGAATTAGTACGCATTCATTCAAATGTAAATGCAGCATCGACACATAAGCAAATAAAAGTTTTTAAAAAGTTTGAATAGCGGCTTAAGCCCTCTTACTGGAGTCCCCTGCAGAGTCGCCACCTATCGACGTCGGGATTTTTTATTTGTCCCTTTTTGTTCTTGTCTTTTGGTGTTCTCATGTTAGGTGAGATTTGTTTGAAAAGGTCCGACATGTATATGTCGACGATTTGACTGTAAGAGTCGCCGGTTAGTTATTTTTAAATGGTTGCACCAACTCAATCGAGAAAATGTTTGCATAAAGACCTAGTGTTGTAGCACTGTTTAACTGGTCTGCAAAACTGAAATTTGTTAGGGTCCGGGGGCTTGATTAAGCGGAGGGAAGGTGTTAGGCACCCCTCGACTTCCGCGATAACACGGTTACTGCCACTTTTCATTAAACTTTTAACTGCGTTTGTGTGTGTGTGTGTGTGTGTGTATTAGGTCTATGTGTAGTTGTTTGGAAGTAATGATATGTCTCTTTTGCACCTATATACAAAGGGTTTGACTTTTGTATAAAAGTTCAATTTTAACAAGATATAGCAGTGATGATTTGTAAAACAGGTTTTTCACAACCTTGTGCACAATAGTAATTGAGGCCTTTGATACTTCCATTTTATTAAGTGTACGGCTTGATTGCTTTTATTTTTGAGATGCGAGGCATCTTCGAGAAAATAAGATACATAGCAGTATCGAACTCCTTGTGGGCATGAGAGCCATCTAAAGAAATTTAGACACCATCAATAATTTACAAGCTGGCTGTAACTGAAAAGGTCTATCACGGGAATCGAATCTAGATTCAGAGACTAAATATGTGATCACATGATTCCTAGGCTCACATTGTACAAAAAGCTAGAAAAATAACTAGATTTGAGTAAATCTAAACTATTCCAGCTTCAACGGTTCAAGTTTAGTCACAATGAACTGATCAAAGTAAGAAATAGCCAGATTTAGGCAAATCTAGCCTCATGTGAATAATAATATATATATATATATATATATATATATATATATATATATATATATATATATATATAGTAGTAGTAAAAGGTTATAAAAGTGATCTCTGTGCCATACAAGTAGTAAACGCACTCTAATATTACATTCTTGTATGGCCCGGAGATCACTTTTATGGCCTTTTACAACTTTATATATATATATATATAAGTTTGTTTGATGATAAGATATATATATATATATATATATATATATATATATATATATAATAAAAGGCTTAAAAATCTGAAATATCTTGCAGTGGGCTACCAAGAAGACTTCAGATAGCTTTAAATGCCTAAAAACTCGGTTTCCACTGGTTAAATTTTAGTATGTAGCAAAACACGAGCTTACAAGTGTTTAGAAAGAAGAATCACTCAGTTTAGAGCATTCTAGAAGTGTTTACAGGCTGAAATGGACAGAGTTTTCTCTCTTTTTTCCTCTTTTTATTTAAATGAGCAACCAAAGGATCATATTTACAGACCAGGGAGTCGCGGGTCTAACCAAGGCAGCCGCGGGTCTACCTGCAGCTGCCCGAGGTGCCCCAGGCTTTGTGGGTCCCATCATCTCAAAGTACGTGCACTCGTGCAACGCGATATCCGCTCAAACCTTCATAACTTTCAATTCGGGCATCCGATAAAGGCGTGTTGTACCTTTTCGGAATGTTATTTTCGAGAGCTACACAATGACATGGGATTAGAGGTTGTATGAAGCTGGGAAGATGGGTCCATGACCAGATCTTCAAGTCTTCAAATTATATCCGATGTGCTTTCTTGTGTAGTAGTCACTCGGGATTTGAGCAATGGTTCTTATGGGACACTTCTGTATGTAGTGTTGATTGAAATAATTTTAAGATGGCGTGAATGTAGTATCGAGGTACCAAAATGATGATTTTGCCCCTTACCGGGGTTATCTTCGATTTTGTGCAGATGTAGCAGTCATTGCTCAGGATTATCTCTGAGATTGGGCTGCTATGAATGTTGAATGTCCTTAGGGTTATCTTTGAGGTGTGCTTGACCTCCCGGGGTTATCTTCGGGATTAGAACTGAGTGCCTCGGGGTTATCTCCAAGGTTGGAACTAACTTTTTCGGGGGTTATCTCCGGAATTGGAACTGCATCTCTCGGGGTTATCTCCGAGGTTGGAACTGAGTCTCCTGGGGTTTTCTTCGGGATTAGAGCTGAATATCTCAGGGTTGTCTCCGAGATTGAAAACTGAGTATCCCGGGGTTGTCTCCAGGATTGAGTTGATTTGACTTCCAGGGTTATATATGGAAGACAATTTTTCCCTCCTGCAAGGTTAGTAACAGGAATGCAAAATTTCGAGTGTCTACACTCCCAACAATCTTGTTCACCATCTTTAGGATGAACAGATTCCACCAAACCTCCCACCGATCCTATTCACCATCTTTAAGACGAACAGGTTCTGTTCACCATCTTTAGGATAAACAGATTCCACCGAACCTCCCAACAGTCCTGTTCACCATCTTTAGGATGAACAGATTCTACGAAACCTCCCAACGATCCTATTCACCATCTTTAGGGTCGAATAGATCCTGTTCACCATCGTAGGGTTGAACAGATCACATCTAACTTCCAACGATCTCGTTCGCTATCTTTAGGGTCGAAAAGATCCTGTTCACCATCTTAAGGATGAACAGATTCCACCAATCCTCCCAACAATCATGTTCGCCATCTTTAGGACAAACAGGTTCTGTTCACCATCTTTAGGATGAAGAGATTCCACCAAACCTCCTACCAATTTTGTTCGCCATCTTTAGGACGAACATGTTCTGTTCACCATCTTTAGGATGAACAGATTCCACCGAACCTCCCAACGATCGTGTTTGCCATCTTTAGGATGAATAGGTTATGTTCACCATCTTTAGAATGAAAAGATTCCACCAAACCTCCCAACGATCATATTCGTCATCTTTAGGGTCAAATAGATCATGTTCATCATCTTAAGGATGAACAGATTCTACCAATCCTCCCAACAATCATGTTTGCCATCTTTAGGATAAACAAGTTCTGTTCACCATCTTTAAGATGAACAGATTCCACCAAACCTCTCAACGATCCTATTCGACATCTTTAGGGTCGAACAGATCTTGTTCACCATCTTAAGGATGAACAGATTTTACCAATCCTCCCAACATTCATGTTTGCCATCTTTAGGATGAACAAGTTATGTTCACTATCTTTAGGATAAACAGATTCCACCAAACCTCCCAATGATCATGTACGCTATCTTTAGGACGAACAAGTTCTATTCACCATCTTTAGGATAAACAGATTCCACCGAACCTCCCAACGATCATGTTTGCCATCTTTAGAACGAACAAGTTATGTTCACTATCTTTAGGATGAACAGATTCAACTTACCGATAGCAATCAAATAAAATAATAGTGCAGAAAAATGCTTCTTTTATTGATAATTATTGAAAAGATTTACAAACTCCAAAATTCTAACAATGACTCCACTAAAAATATTTCTGAAGTCTTCCCGCATGCCAAGTATTCTTTATCTCAGTCCCATCCATTGCTCTCAACCGATAAGTTCCCAACTTTGGTACTTCGATAATTTCATAAGGGTCTTCCCAATTCGGCATCAGCTTTCCCACATTTTGAGGCATAGAAGCTTCCACCTCCCAAAGAACCAAATCACCTACTTTAAACCTTCGGAGCTTCACCCCTTTATTATAATACCTTGCCACTCAGCACTGATTTGCTACCAACTTCACTAAAGCTGATTCTCTAACCTCCTCAAGTAAATCTAGATTGACCCGAATTCCTTCCTCATTATATATTTCGCAAAACTAACTAACCCAAAGAGATGGTGAGCCAACCTCCACAGGAACCAAAGCATTTGAACCATAAGCCAATCTAAAAGGCGAGTCTCCAGTAGTAGTTCTTAGTGTGTTCGATAAGCCCATAATACACTAAGTAACTCATCTAGCCACCTTCCTTTCGCCTTATCAAGTCTTCTTTTAATACCATTCAGAAGGGTTCTGTTGGTCACTTCAACCTGCCCATTTGACTGTGGATGCGCAACCAAAGTTTTTTGATGTTGAATTCCCAACTCCTTTAAGAACGCTTCAAACTTCGATCCCACGAACTGACGTCCATTATCTGAAACCACCACCATGGGAATGCCGAACCGGAACACCACATACTCTTTTAGAAACTTCAAACATTCCTTCTCTATAATCGACCAAAAAGGTTTGGCCTCCACCCATTTAGTCATATAATCAATCGCCACTATAACAAAACTGACCTGCCCCTTAGCCTTCGTCAATGGTCCTAGTATATCCACCCCCAAACATCAAAAGGGGGAGATAAAATTGAATATAATTCCTCTGGTGGCTAATGTGGAATTGGACTGTTCAACTGGAACTTCGGACACTTCTTCACATAGTCAGTTGCTTCTTTGAAAATCGTCGGCTAGTAATACTCTTGCCAAAGCACCTTATACTCCAATGACTTTGCCGCCATATGATCACCACAAATCCCTTCATGAATTTCCCGAAGAACGTACTCAGCTTTAGATAGCACCAAGCACTTCAACAAAGGAGACGAATAAGCCCGTCGATAAAGATCTCCATCGATAAGCATGAAATTCGAGCTTCTATATTTAATTTTCTTTGCTAACATCTGATCTGAAGGTAATACGCCATCTGCCAAGTAATCAAGACATGGAGACATCAAACAGTTAGACTATTCCACACACATCACCTCCACATGCTGAACACTTAGTTATTTCATAACCTCTAAATAAACTGACCCGAGGAAGGTACTCGCTTAAGTTGTAACTAACTTTGCCAATGCATCAGCTATTGCATTATCTGATCTGTCTATCCCTTGAAACATGTAAGAATCAAAACACTAAAGCTGATCCTTTAACTCTGCCAGATATTTTACCATTCTTGAACCCCAAGCCTCGTACTCCGTCAAAACATGCTTAACAACCAACTGAGCGTCACTGAAGATAACCAATCTCCAAACGTCATGACTCTTTACCAAACGCAATCCTCGCTTAATATCGCCTCAGTTTACGGCCTCATTATTCGTCAGATCGAACCCGAACTCGATCAGTCACGTGACTTTAAACCCTTCTGGACTTGTCATGATTATCCCAGCCCCATGACATCCAAAGTGGACGACCCATCTGCATACAATGTCCATGAATTATGTGCCTGCTGAAGTACTGCAACCGGCTTCTCAGATCCTTCAACTTGACCCAAACTATTAATCGCTTTTGAGAACAAACATTTCACCATAAATTCAGCCAACGCTTGACCCTTAATAGTTATTCAAGGATGGTAGTCTATGAAAAACTGTGACAGCTCCATTGTCTAAACAGCAAGCCTCCCAAAAACTTCTAGTCGACCCAACACCTTCTTTAGTGGCTGATCTGTATACACCACTATTAACCGACCTTAGAAGTACTACTAAAGCTTCTGACTAGTTATTATCAAGGCAAAGGAAAACTTCTCAAGGTTTGAATACCTTATTTCTGCATCCCTTAGGGTATGGTTCACATAGTAAATCGGGTGCTACTTACCCCCGATCTCCCGCACCAATATTGCTCCTACTGCCAACAAACTCACCGCCAAATACAAATATAGAGGTTTAGCAGGAACTGGCTTCACCAACGAAGGAGCCGAAGATAAATACCTCTTTATTCCTTGAAAAGCATCTTCACACTCTGAAGTCCACTGGAAACTCTTCGCATTCTTTGGCCCTTTTAATGTATCAAAGAATGGTAAGCACCTTTCTACTTACTTGGACATGAACCTCCTTAAAGCTGTTATCCGACCCGTCAAACCTTGAACATCCTTATAGGACTGTGTGGACTTCATATCAAAAAAAAAATTGAATCTTCTCAAGATTAGACTCGATCCCCCTCTTAATGACCAAATATCCCAGGAACTTCCTTGTACCCAATCCGAAGGTACACTTGGTCGAATTCAACCTTAAATTATAGTGACAAACAGTCTGAAAGCAATCCTCCAGATCATCCAAATGGTCCCGAACTGACATGCTCTTAACAATCATATCATCTACGTAGACTTCCATACTTTGACCCAACTGCCTTGTGAACACGTAATTCAGCATCCTCTGATAAATAGCCCCCGCGTTTAACAATCTGAAGGTCATCCTCTTATAAGCATATACCGATCGATGAGTAATAAATGTTGTCTTTGGGATGTCCTCCTTGAACATTGAAATCTGATGATATCCTAAAAAAGCATCCATAAAACAGAGCAAAGTATATCCCAAAGTTACGTCAATAAGCTGATCAATATGTGGCAGAGGATAAAAGTCCTTTGGGCACGCCTTGTTCAAATCAGTGTAGTCTATACAAACTCGCCACTTCTTGTTCTATTTCTGAACCATCACTACATTCGCCATCCAATCCGGATAGTCGATTTCAAATATAAAATCCCCTGCCAGTAGTTTTGCAATCTCTTCATCAATTATTTTATGTCTCTCTGGCGCGAAAATCCTCCTCTTCTACCGAACTAGTTTCTTTGTTGGGTCCACATGCATCCTATGTTTATCAACCTTCCAATCTACCCCAGGCATGTCACTGGGCACCCAGGCAAAGATATCGGCATAGCACCGAAGTAATTCCACCAAGTTCATCTGAAAAGATTCTGGCAGACCCAAACCTATCTTTACAGTCTTCTCCTTCTTTCCCGGAATCAACTCAACCTCTTCAGTTTCTTCTGCAGGCATAACTAATGGCTTCGTGCTGCTTTCCGTAAATGGATCAATCTTAATAGCTATAGCTTTCTTCTGTTTGTTGATCCCTACATCCGAACTGATTAAAGCATTCCTGTAGCAGCTTCTCGCCAAGTCCAAATCTCCAACAACTTCCCTAACTCCATGTGGCGTAAGAAACTTAATCTTAAAGTGGGGAATCGACGTCACTGCCTGAAGAGCTATTAGGGTGGGTCTGGCCAAAATTGCATTGTATGCCGAATCCATATGTACCACGTAAAACTTACACATGATTTCCACCTGCTGTGGAGCCCTTTTAAAGATGACTGATAGCTCAATAGTCCCTGTAACTTTGACCAACTCATTACTGAACCCATATAAAGGAGAATCTTGCCCGATCTCCATCTTCCTCCCATCTAGGTTCATCCTCTGGTAAGCATGTGCATAAAGGATATCTATTGAAGACCAATTATCTATCATCATTCGCTTCATATCCACTGAATCCACATGTGTAGTAATTACCAAAGCTCCTTCATGAGGTTCGATGGGTTCTGAAGGGAAAGTATCATCAGTGAAAGAAATCACCAAACCCGGGTACGCCTTTTTAGTCTTCGCGGGTTTGTTTATCACTGACATCACCGTATCCAGATACCCACGACGCTTCTTCCCAACAAGTTTACCCATGTTCCCACCTGTGATCACGTCTACTACCTGTCTCGCCACTTGATTCTAATTTGACTGTCCAGGCTGACTATTCTGAACATGCACACTATTCTTTTATTGCACCCTCGGGGGCTCTCATCCTGCCACATACTATACTAAAACCTCACTCTTCACATTCTTTTCTATAAACTCTTTCAAGTTCCAACAGGCGTCCGTAGCATGCCCCGCCGCCTAATGGTAATCACAATATTTATATGGATTCCCAGACCCTGGTTTTATGTTGTCCCTAGGCTGCTCAAAATAGGGTTGGTCCCTTATCTGTTCTAGAATAGTAGCCCGATCAGTATTAAGCTTCATATATACCTTATTCACCTTTGATTCAAAAAAAGTGGGCAACCTCCTCCCGAAACACTATTATTGTTGTATCTCTTCTGATACCCATCTGTCTGATCACCATAGCTCTTATGGTTACCATCCGATTTATCTTTGCCTTTCTCCTTCAGTTTTTTCGAAGAGCCATGCTCTAAACTGCTCATGGCTTCTTCCACCACTATGAAGCCTTCAACTTTCTCAAATGCTTCTGCCAAGCTCTTCGGGTGATTGAACATCAACTTCTTTACTAGCTTCTCTGATTTTACCAGATCTAACCCATTCTAAAAGAGACCTACAGCCTGAAGGTTGTTAAGATCTATCACCTGACCCACTACTTCTCTAAACCTTTTCACATACTGGCCCAGAGTCTAATTAGAATATTGTCTAATATGTGCCAACAATCCGGTGGGTTTCCCTCTTCTCTTATTTCTTCTGAACCGGGCATGGAACTTGTAGAACAGCTCTTCTCATGATGAGATTGAGTTCGAGCCAAGGTCCCCATCCACTTCCTGGCGTCTTTCCTCAACGTTGTCACATAGGTTTGACACTTAGCCGCATCTAAGTAATCATAATAGTCCATCAACCTATCATATGCCCTGTTGTGGTCGTATGGATCTCCCGAACCATCACAAATTTCTATGTAGGGGAGCTTCTTACTGGGGTCCACCATTTCCTGAATAATTTTCAGAGAAAAAGGGGATGCCTTTTTGCCCGAACTCACCTTCCCTTGCTTAACTTCGGCTAACTCTTTCTGAATTTCTTCCAATTTCCTGGCTAACAGTTCCATCCCTTCTGGCTTTGTGGAGACTTCTTTCTTAGGGGAGTCCCTCTTCCCATGACCAGATCGACCCTTTCTATCTGAACTTCCTGCCCTAGACGGGCTTCGTCGATCATTCTTGTTATGTCGAGACTCCTCAAGACGAGCTGCCCTCTTTGGAATCTCGAGTGTGCATCCCTTTGATCTGCTTCGACGCCTTTCCTTCTCACTGTGTCGAAAATTCACAGGCAAGGTGCCCTCTTTGAAGCCTCGGGTGTGCGTCCCCTTGATCTGCTTCATTGTCTATCATCATCACCATACCGAGAATCCACAAGGCGAGGTGCTTTCTTTGGATCTTTGGGAGTACGACCTCTTGCTCTGCTTCGATCTCGAGAGCGGCTCTGAAGCCTACTTTCAGATAGCCTCGAATATTCATCCCTCCGTGTTTTGGCCCATCTTTCCAAAGACCTACCCCGCCCTCTAGGTTAAGTATGGATGGAGGTCCCGTTCGGCCATAAGAACTGTCTACTTTGCAATTTCTTCCTTCTGTTGCAGTAATACCTTCAAAGCCTTATCTGTCTCTTGCGCCATCTTGGCAAGAGTCGATTTCTTGTCTGCCTTATCTTCTCGGTATTGGGTTCTAGGAGGTGTGCCTTCTACCCTTTTCTGATCGTTATCAGGCCCTTTATTGGCGGTGGAAAACAACTTCCTCCTGACATCATCATAGTCTCTAGCTTGAGACCCTGTTGGGGCATGGCCAAAGTCTATCATGGATGCTCTTTGATGGCCACATTCTATCCTTAATAGACCCTCTCTGGTGAGAAGACTTCGCTATTGGTCGCCTCCACCCCAGAATCGTCTCTCATCGTTCTCCATAATCTCAAATACAAGAAGTTGATGAGTGTGATTGAAAACCAGCAACACTAGAAAGTCCTTCTTCTAGCGTCAATGTTAACGCCAACATCCGTCCATGCGCTCCAATCACCAAAGGGTGTCCAATCCTGCACAGAAACGGGTAAACACCAAGAGCTTGACGGCTTGGGCTGCCGGGGGATAGTTCCAGAGTGAGAACAGGATGATATAAGGTTAACAATGGAGGCTTAATGTTCTACTATTGGAAAGTAATAAATTGCATGTACCTTAAAATCAATGAAGTTCCTTTTATTTATAATGATATCACCACCTTCATGCAATCCTTCTCCGAATCAGATTAAGGTTTTCACCCAATGACCAATCCTTGACATGATTGTATCAAACCTCCTGTAATTAAGGAAGTGGATTCATAGTCCAATACTCCCTTCCAAATAATTCAAAAACCAAATAAAATTAGGATCTTCAATCCATAAATCCTCTGTCCATCAAATTCACACCTGATCCAAGCCAATTTAACTCCACAGGACTAATGACCCACTATATTTTAGAGGCCCAAATAATCTTGGCCCAACACTTTGCAACCCTAATAACCGAATAAACCTTATGCTACATTTAGAATGGAAGACTCAATGTGGTAATGAGATCACTCATTTCTATTAAATGAAAAATTATTTGTCTAGTTGTTCCATTTGAATGAAATAAACCATTCTCTTTTTTATCAAATTGTAAATTTTATTCTTTAGGAAAGTATGATAAACCGGACAATTTTTTTAAAAAATATTCCATTCCATTCATTTCAATATTTTACAAATTTAATTTCTTTAATCCATGCATATCATTATAATTTTCGGACATGTTCAGGATCTGCTGGTAAAGCCCAGATATACTAGTCTAGCCATAAATGTGGACTAGAAAAGGACCACAGGCGCACTAACACAAGTGGGGTTAGGCAAAGGGATTCTCAGGTAACCGTTGTATAAGGCCCACAGCAATTGGGGGGCCCATATGATGGCCCATAAATTACAGTAACCGCAAATTTACACCGGAAGAAGTTGCCTAGAGCAGCCAATTCTCCAAAACAAGGCAAAAGTGGTGGTGGGAATAAGAATATGCTCTCTCCCTACCGACCTTATCGGAAATAAACCAATTACATTCAAATATCTTTTGCTCTTTTGCAATTTACAATTTGCAATTTGCATGTTCCTTTGTCTCCATACTTACATGTCCTTAGCTTTTAAGACCTTTCACGAAATGTTGTAATCAAATTTAATTTCTCTTTCTTTTAATTATAGTTCCATTGTCTAGATATATCTAACTTTTTCTTACTACAATTTTTCATGTTTTGTATATATATATATATATATATATATATATATATATATATATATATGAAAAATAATAAATAGCAAGTACTTGTTCTCTATTATTTAATATATAAATTAACGACCAAAATTAGTATTGAAAAATTCACGTCCGCTACTAATAGTAGCAGATGACGGGTTACGTCCGCGCTACTAATAGTACTATTTTTAGTGGCATCTGCTACTATTAGTAGCGAACGTAACTCGTTGTCCACGCGCTACTAATAGTAACGGACGTGAATTTTTCAATTACGTTCTAATTTGGTTCATTAGTTTTTAGACGCTAATAATGGCGTTTGTCCATTTTTTTTAATTCATAACAAGTATTTGTTATGGATCATTGTGACATCCCCAAATCTAGGTAATTCATTTCCACAAGACTTGGTGTTTACTTTCCATTTATTCATATCTAACTACCCAATTATAATAAAATTAAATCATCAATCTTCCCATTAAAAGGGTTACATCATTAAATCAAAAGTCTCTCAGGTTATCTAACCTTTAACATAAATCAAGTGCGGAAATAAAATAATTACATCACATCATTAAATATAAAGTCTATCATCATGACATTAAATAAATTACAAATCTTCATCACTTGTTCATTTTCCATTTTCCCTTGCTAGTGGTAGGTTCATCGACCTTTTCAACCTTAGCAGCAATAATTATATATATGCAAGAGTGAGCAAAACAAATGTTCAATTGAAATAGCAATGAATAACAATAGTATAATAAATGCCAATGAATAAGCTCATCAGAGTTGAATACTACTCTGTCAACGATAATCAAAAACTGGTATCAACATATAAAATATAACTGAGGGTCACAAGACATTGTAGGGACTCCCCCGTACTTAGGCTGATCAACACTTCGTACCTTGTATTGTGCACAAACATCTAAACATATTGTGTAAAATAACTCCCCTATAATAGGGTTGTTCTTCTCAGTTTTAGAGTACAAGTTCGCACTAAAGAAAGTTTGGTTTGGATAAGCTTCAAGGGTAATTTAGAGTTTCGCGATCATCAACTAAAGGATTAGTTGAATCAACAAGACTTAACAGTACTATGAGTTATCAATAACAATTTAATGTGAAATAATTAAGAATCATAGGTGAACCAACTATACATTAGACTCATGCTTAAAAATAACTAAAAAACATAAGCATTGAATAAAAGAATAAACCTTGCTTGAACAATATTAAGCTAAGGTTATGATCTTAACAAATAAGAAATTGAATTACTAAACATACATTAACTGATAACAAGCTAGAAATAAAGCTTGCTCAACATGATAATAACTTGTGCAAAGTAAATGAAATATAACGGCTCAATATTAAAGATTAAAGTTCAAGAAGTTGTATTCACTATAAAAGAATGAAACTAAAGAAACTTGCTTAACTATAAACAAGTTAGAATAAATCAACAATGATTAGAATTCAAAACTTGCTTGAATAAAGTTAGGGTTAGAGCTTGCTCAAATAAATTTTAAGGATAAAAGAACTTGCTCAATTAAAGATTAAGGTAAGGAACTTGCCTCGTGCGTAAGCTATAAATTATAACTCACGTTCACCTACACACATTATTAGAATCATAATATCTATTAGATATACTAACATCCACTTTCCAAAATAACTCTCACTTTTTGTTAAACTTGTTACTTTAGTACAAGTTTTACTTTACCATATGCATTTCAAAAATCACAAGTGTTAACTTCAAAACACTTATTCCCTACTCATGTATACATTACATCATAGCGTATCGCTTTCATAACTTACTAATCTTTTTACAACTTTGGAACTACTAATTACATGATAAAATTATGTTTTAATCTGTTCATTACATGTTTGTCACATTAACATATCATTAGACTAAGTTACAAAAGGTCTTCAAGGTCTATATAAGTAATGTGCATCATCGCTCTAATCGTAGGTATGGTAAGCAATGCTTGCCATACTTAAGCCTCGATCCGTAAGAAATTGCTGTCAAGAAGACAACAAGACCATTTCTGGTCTTAGCACTAGCGCAGACTTATTTGGTGCGCATGTAACGTAAACCACGTGATCTATTTTAAACACTCTATTTAGCCTAACTATCACGAATTTCATCCATAAAACAGTAAAATATACATATCCAATTGATATAAGACTCATACAAACATGATTCCTCACATATATACCAACTTAGAACAATTAAACAACACTACAACCAATTTAAATCTTTTAAATTCCATGTTTTATACCCAAAAACTCTATTTTTGACATCATTAACAAAAATTAACACTGTGCTCACAATTCTACACCAAATTAACTCATTCAAACTACGTTCTCTTCGTTTCTTACCGAATTAACATATTCAAGGCTAAATTTATAGATTAGTTTACAAATTAACCACCAAATTTGGTACTTTTGCAAGCTATATATATAAACATGCACTGTAAATAATTTTCTTTCTTTTTAACGTAATTTGCACACTAATTCTTGTCTAAATGCAAATTCTAACACCACAATTACACACAATTTTAATAATTCAGTTTATATAACAACAATTCACCCAACATGAATTCACAGAAAACATAAGACTCGTGAATATAAAATATTCATATATATAATATTAAGGTTTTAGAAGAATACCTTCTTGAACAATCCTTGCTAAAACATAGAAATTATTTTGGAATTCTCAAGACTTTCCTCTCAAACTCTCTCTCTATTCTCTCTACAAACTCTCTTCTTTTCTCTTCTTAGGCTTAGGCCAATTCCAGACCTTTTACGTAAGAATAAAACAAACACACCAAAACGTATGAAACTGCCGTATAATTATTATAATAATTACATATCAATTATAAAATATTTAATATATTTTATTTATATTCTTATTTATTTTATTTATATTATTTATTATAATTCAAATTCAAAATTCAATATCCATAAGGCTTTGTTTGGCAAAAACAGTTTTAAAATAAAGACTTAACATCTTTAAGCCTTGTTTGGTTAAATCCATTTAAAACTACTTTAATTTATTTTAATAAATCATTTATACTATACTTTATAATCCCATATTATTTATTTGGATTCCCATATCCAATCTTAGTTAAATAAACTAATTACAACATACTAAATAAATTTCTCACTTAACCAAATATCCCAAAATTATAATCTTTTATAATTTTATTTGATAATTTAAAGACCATTTTAAATTATAAATTAAAACAGCAATATAGCACTTCATGTTATCTTTAACAACTCTCTAACAATTAAATTAAATTAGAGTATTATCTAATAAATTAAATTCACAATTATCTATTAACAACAATCACATAAATAAAATATTCAATGAAATATTTATTTAATTTAATAAATATTTTGAATTATAAATAAAATCTTGGATTGTTACATCCTTCCCTCCTTACAAGGATTCTGTCCACAGAATCACAACTCAAACAACTCATTCGTCACATTCTTCCATCCTGACAAAGATTATGTTCCCAGAATCGAAGACACAGATTAAACAAATAACTCAGGGTAGTTCTTCATCATTTCATCTTCTAGTTCCCACGTAGCCTCTTCGACATTGTGGTTTCTCCATATCACCTTCACAGAAGGTATCACCTTATTCCTGAACACTTGTTCTTTCTTGTCGACTATCTGGATAGGAACCTCTTCATAAGATAAATCTTTATTGAACTGTAACGGTGTCAACGTCAGGATTTTAACTGTCCCTTTTCTGTTCTTGTCTTTTGATGTTCTCATGTTAGGTGAGATTTGTTTGAAAAAAAAGTTGTGAAAAAGGTCCGACATTTATATGTCAACGATTGGACTGTAAGAGTCGTCAGTTGGTATTTTTAAATGGTTGCACCAACTCAACCGAGAAAAGGTTTGCACATTGACCACGTGATGTAACACTGTTAAATTGGTCTGTGAAACCAAGATTCATTAGGGTCCGGGGACTTGCTTATGTGGAGGGAAGGTGTTAGGCACCCCCCGACATCTGTGTTACCACGGTTACCGCCACTTTTCAATTAAACTGTTATATAAATGTGTGTGTGGGGAGGGGGGGGGTTGATGTACAGTTATTTGGAAGTAGTGCTATGCCTCGTTCGCACCTATATACAAAGGGTTTGAATTTATGTAAAAATTAAGTTTTAACAAGATATAGCAGTGATGTTTTGTAAAAGAGGTTTTTCAAACCCTTATGCTCAATAGTAATTGAGGCCTTTGATACTTCCATTTTATTAAATGTTCGGCTTGATTGCTTTTATTTTCAAGATGCGAAGAATTTTCAAGAAGATAAGATATATAGCAGTGCCGAACTCCTTGTGGGCATGAGAGCCATCTAAGGAAATTCAGACACCGTGAATAATGTACAAGTTGTTTACAGCCGAAAATGTCCATCACGAGAACCAAATCTAGATTTAGGAGATGAATCTGTGATCACATGATTACTAGGCTCACATGATGTAGCAGTTTATTTGAAAGCTGTAAGCAGTTATATATATAAAAGCTGTAAATATATATATACAGACTGTCAACCACCACGAAGCAAACTTCATGGAGGACTAGAAATGTAAATATATAAAAGCAGTAAATATATATATAGACACGATCAACCACCACGAATCACCTCCATGGGGGATCATAAATGTAAATAAAGCAGTAAAGATGATCAATCGCCACGAAGTAAACTCCAGCCGGGATGAAATATAAATAAAGCATTAAAAGGCCACGAAGTAAACTCCAGGCCTGACAATAAAAGAAATAAATGCTCCGAATTTAAAATCCAGGCTCATCAAATAGAGTCCGACAATAGTTTATATATAAGTATATATATATAAAAGTAATAAACGCTCCGGACGTGAGTCCAGACTCAATCGAGGTATAACTCGATAATGTTAGTATACATATATATATATATATATATATATATATATATATATATACAAAAGGAAATAAAAGCCATGAACCGAAGTCTGGGCATAAACATGTAACATGACTCTCAACGTGAAGAACGATGTGTGCAAGATGTGGAAAAAAGGCTTTGAAAGGTGTAAGAAGGCTTACATTGGACTGCTAAAGAAGACTTCTATAGATTTAAATGGATGAACACTCAGTTCCCATCGGTAAAAATATAGCAATATATGAGCTCACAAGTGTTTAAAATGAGAAAGCACTCAGTTTATAGTGTGTATAGAGCAAATTGGACAGGGCTTCCTCGCCGTTTTCTCTTTCAAAATGGCCATCCCAAGCCCTCTATTTATAGAAGGGGGAGCCGCAGGTGTACCTACGGAAGTCAGCAGATGCACTCAAGCGACGCCTTGTGGTGCCCTGAACACTGCGCAGTCTTGTCGTCTCAAGCATGCGTGCACGCATGCAATGTGATGTCTGCTCGAACTTTTAGAACTTCAATTCGGGCATCAGATCAAGGTGTATAAGACCTTTTTCGGAGTGCTGTTGTCGAGAGGTACACAAATGACATGGGATTAGAGGTTGTAAGAAGTCAGGAAGATGGGACCATGCCCTTGGTCTTCAAGCTTCAAATTTCATCCGGTGTGCTGTCTTGTGTAGTAGTTGATAAGTGGATTTCATATCCATGAATTGACGTTTATTTCAAGCTTTATCGTTGTTACTTTCTTGTTTTCATGTTCGTTTTTTCTCGTTTTGTGTTATTTTGTATGTAGGATAGGTGGTGTGGTGATTGAGTAAAAAAAGAAGCATTTGGAGTATTATGGTTGCAATTATGAAGATCAGCCAAGCCAGTTAGCAGAACCTACCCGCTGTATGCCCATTTTATGTACGTACCGCCAATGTGGGGTCTTCAATATTAGTTTGTAATGTATGCTGCTAGGGAGGACCTTTTTTTATATATACCCCCCAAGGCGGGGGTCTTCAATATCGATTTACAGAATGGATGCCCGCCAGGGCGGGCTATATAGGCAAAAACCCCCGTCGGGGCGGGGGGTCTCGACAGTTGAGAGTCCTGTTTTGCTTACAACTTTGCTGGAACATGATGTGTTAGTATTTGGATGGCAATTGAACTCTATTGGAGATGGGATTTGACCAGAAAAACGTGTGTTGGATGTATATGGAGCAATTAACAACGAATTGAACAACACACAAGGTTTATTACAAAGATTAATTCCAGATTCTTCATAGCAAGCTTTGGAGGGAGATTTTGAAGAGATTTTCGTGATGATTGCAGATTTAGGCTACGTGAAGGGTGTTTTTTACTATTCTTCATTTTAGTTTTATATTTGTAATTGGAAAGATGTTTTCTTTGAATTATTTAGTTATTATTTCATTCATGATGAAGTAATTCACTTGTTAGGCTTATGATGGATCCTTAAGTGAAACTATGATTTTGTAAACTTTGATTTCCAGTTCAATAAGCTAATTTCCAGCTTATCTATATTAATTTGAGCTTGAATTTATGAATTTCCTGATCAACAATTCTTTGTGGATTTGTATGGAAACGAGAGAGGATATACGAATCTAGACTTAGTTAATATAGCATGTGTTCATGAATTTTGTGAATAGCAGAATCTTGATGAATGTTAAGGTAGAGATATGCTTGACATCGCATGTAATCAGATAGGGAACTTAATCTTAAACCTTTTTTAATTATAATTCACATAGAGATATAGTGAGTTAGTTGATTAAGGTGTTTAACTTGTTTCTATCTAATTTGTGGATTTAAGTTAATAAGGTATTAGTGCAACGAGAGGTGGCTAGTTTATATTCGTGCTCTTGATTAATAGAGTTGAATTGGAATAAAGGTTTAGAAATCAAAGTGAAGCTTAGGGTGAAATCATAAGTCTAATTCTCCATTAATTGTTTGAAATTTTAGTTTTGATTTTTGTGATTGTTTTGTGATAGTATATTCATTAATAATTTAGTTTTTATAATTTTAATCATTGAACTGGTTAGTTTAATAAAATTAGGATTGATAGGGAATTGATAATTGTGAGGTTAAATTTCTTACTAAATTGTCTCTGTGGGAACGATACTCTACTTATTACTGTATTACTTGTTGACCACGTATACTTGTGTGTTGTGCATATATAGATTTTACCCAACAAGTTTTTGGCGTCGTTGCCGGGGATAAATTTAGTATAGATTTTAATATTTTTACGATATCAGTTTAATTAGTCCAGTTTTACTTAAACATTTTTATTTTTGTTTTGTTCCTCTTATTTCAGGTTTTTGAAGTGGTTTATGCAAACTCGGTCCAAAAATCCAGACTTGCTGCCTTTTGAGGACGACATTGAGAAACGGTTCTCGAGGTTAAGTAAGTGGATCAAGGAAACGAGGGAAGACTTTGAAAAATTTGTAAAAGAAGAGGTAATGGCAGCCGAAGATCAGAAAGCGTTGAGGGACTTCGCCACACCCAAGGTGACTGAACTGCAGTCGAGCATCACTAGGCCTACAATTGCTGCAAACACATTTGAAATCAAGCCTGGGACGATTCAGATGATCCACAATTCAGTCCAATTTGGGGAATTGGCAAATGACGACCCGAATGAACATCTAGTCATCTTTCTGGAGATTTGTGACACCTTCAGGTATAACGGGGTGTTGGATGATGCGGTGAGACTTCGCTTGTTCCCATTCACCTTACGGGATAAGGCAAAGAGTTGGTTACACTCTCTACCGTCGGGATCGATAACTACGTGGGAAGACTTAGCTTAGAAATTCCTAGCCAAATTTTTCCCACCGGTGAAAACTGCAAAAATGAGGAATGAGATAACGATGTTTGAGCAGCAACACGGGGAGTCATTATATGAGGTGTGGGAGAGGTACAAGGAGTTGCTCAGAAAATGCCCGCATAATGGGTTGCCTAAATGGTTGCAAATGAATACTTTCTATAACGGATTACATGGGAATCTCAGGACTAGTATTGATGCAGCGTCGGGTGGAGCATTCATGGCTAAGAGTTATGAGGAGGCCTACAATTTGATTAAGACAATGGCGGCTAACAACTACCAGTGGCCCACAACAAGAATGACACAAGCAAAGGCGGCTGGAGTGTTAGAAGTAGATGGGGTGACGGCAATACAAGCATAAATTTTAGCACTTTCCAAGAAGTTGGACGCTATGACAGGGGCACAGGTACAACAGGTTGCAGTTGTGTGTGAATTATGCGCGGGTGTCCATCCTACAGATCAGTGCACAATCAATCCAGCATCTGTGCAATTCGTAGGTAGCTACAACAGGGTTCCACAGAAAATGTACCAAAACACTTACAACCAGGGGAATAGGAATCACCCAAATTTCTCGTGGGGTAATAATCAGAATCATCAACAACCGGCTCAACATCAAGAAAGAAAATCAGATTTAGAGGAGTTGTTGTCAAAATACATAGCAAGCAATGATGCAGCAATGAAAAACTAAGCAATGGCCATCAAGAATTTGGAAAATTAGATGGGACAAATTGCCCTATCATTGAACAACATGCAACAAGGAACGTTACCAAGCGACACTGAAAGAAATCCAAAGGGAACTCACGAGCAGTGTAATGCTATTACGCTTAAAAGTTGTAAGGAGTTGGTTTCTAATTGGGATAAGAAAGCTAGTACAGGAGATGAATGTGAGGATGAAGGGAAGAAATTAGAGAAGAAATATACAAAAAAAGTGGTGCAAAAGTAAAGGAAGAGAGACAACTTAAAGTTACACCACCTGTACCCTTTCCTTCAAGGTTAGAAAATAACAAATTAAAGAACCAGTTTGCGAGGTTTATGGATGTATTCAAACAATTACACATTAATATCCCATTTGCCGAAGCACTTGAGCAGATGCCGCGTTACATTAAGTTCATGAAGGACATACTTTCAAAAAAACGTAAGCTCTAGGATTTCGAAACAGTGGCGTTAACCGAGGAATGCAGTGCAATACTACAGAAAAAGCTCCCTCCGAAATTGAAAGATCCGGGAAGTTTTACAATTCCTTGTGTAATTGGCAATCAAGATGTGGGAAGAGCTCTATGCGATCTAGGAGCGAGTATAAATCTGATTCCACTGTCCATTTACCGAAAGCTGGGGTTAAAGGAAGCAAAACTAACCAATATTAGTCTACAACTCGCCGATAGATCAATAACATACCCTTTAGGAATAGTTGAAGACGTATTGGTCAAAGTTGATTCACTAATCTTTCTAGCCGATTTTGTGGTACTAGATTTTGAAGAAGAAAAGAACATCCCTATCATCTTGGGAAGACCATTCCTGGTGACTGGACAAACACTGATTGATGCGCCTAACAGAGAACTGATTATAAAAGTCTTTGATCAGGTAGTAACGGTAAAAGTGTTCAAGGAAATCCCAATCCCGACCGACAAGGAAGAGTGCGAGATGCTCGAGGAATCTACAAGTGTCAAGTTCAGGGATTGCAAAGAGGATAGTGGTCTCAAGGCATTAGTTGAGGATAGAAAGTCATTTTCATTATCCAACATGCAAGTGAACGGGCATGCAATACAACAATGTTGGTGTTGCGCGATAAATAATCATAATGCTGCAGTTAACCCAACTGATCCGGGATGAAACAGGAAGTAGTCAAGCTGAACAACTTAAAATCAAGCACTAATTGGGAGGCAACCCAATCGTACATTTATTTTCTGTATTTTCATTCATAATTGTTAGAAGATAGTTTGTAATAAGTTAATTAGGTAGTTACTATATTGTATGAGTCTTTTTAATCTCTCAACCATGCTCTAATTAATCAATAATCCACTAATTTTTATGTTTCTTGGTTTGCAGGATGAGAAAATAATCATTAAGTGGCATAACAAGAAGAAAAGAAGAGCAAAAAGTCAAGCAGTTAGAAAGGAAGGCACGTAGGCGGGCCTATTTAGCCTTGCACCCTTTGTCGGGCTGGGTCTCCCAAAAAAAATAAGAGAAGTATGCTTCGCTGTATGAGCTATATTTTCCTTGCACTTCACCGGAGGTAGGGTCCCCAAAGTCAGTTAGCAGATTACAAGCCCGTTGGGGTGGGCTTTTTAAGCCTAATACCTCCGCCGGGGCGGGGGTCCTGAAACGCAACAGACTTATTCGATAGTTATACACGGTTGCTTTCCCAATTACATAACCTCCCCATTAGTTCATCAATTAATCCTATTCCTCCTCCATCATAACTCCAACCAACACCCATTACACCCACTTTAACCCCACGATTTCAACAACTCCATTACTTCTCCCCACCACTCCAATCCAATACTCCCTTACATCACACCATCCCCTATATATATTCACACCCTCACAACTCAAATTCTTCATAACTCTTCAACTACATCTCACAAGTCTACGAATTAGAGCGTCCATAAAGGTAAATTAAGAGCAATTGAGTTTGAAGAACAATACTACAAATTATTCATCTTTTCTCATCCAATTTGCCACATAAAATCGACAAGTTTGGGGGAAGAATTTTCTGTGCACACCAAGTGTTCGATAGTTTGTGTGAACCAACTTTGGGGTGGAGATACTGTTATTCAGGTTTCCGAGAGTCAATGGCTTCGCAACCCACATCGAAACGCCAAAGGGGAGAAAGTTCAAGGCCCACACAACCGACACGGACCTTTGATCGTAGGAAATTCGTAAGTGCCGCTACCGCCGACCGGTACGACTATATAATGACAAAAGCCCTTACACCAGAGCAGGGGTTGGAATCGGATCATGTCGATGGGGAAATGATGCAGCAAATTTATCAGAAGGGTTGGAACAAATTCACCGAGGAACCTGAGCCCGCCATGGTCAACATAATCAAGGAGTTCTATGCGAACGCCGAGGACAAGGTACCCTACAATTCTTATGTGCGGGATCGCTTAGTCCCGTTCAGTGCCGATGCCATCAACACCTTTTATCAATTACGAGTGCTTCGACAATGCCAATATGCCCACCTATGTGATTTTGATCCGGACTATGAGGCGATACTCAAGAAAATGACTAAGCCAGGAACAACATGGATCAAAGGTCGGAAGGTAGGCACAGTTTTTCATAGCAAAGATCTCAGTCGATATGGTAAAATTTGGTATGCTTTCTTATGTGCGAAATTGTATCTGTCCCAACACACATCGAACGTGACCAAGGAGAAGGCATTACTGCTATACGCGATTATGCAAGACTTCATTATTAATGTTAGGGCCATAATATATTTTTCCATCCGCCGGTGCTTACGAGGAAACTTTTCAGGCAGCTTGCCACACCCATCACTCATATGTGGGTTGTGTCGCCAAGCGGGTGTGAGATGGTCGAACAATGAACCCACACAGATGCCACTTCAGTTACTAGATTCCAAAATGATAGCACGGTATTCGGTGTGGGCCAGAGGTGATTCCCATCCTCGAGGTCTGGGTTTTACTTTTCCATCGACTTCGGAGGATGAAGTTGATACTGCAGACACCTTAGAGGATGAGGACGAGACTATGGGAGATCAAGGAACCGAGCATGTACCGCAGTCCGAGGCATTATCTAGTCCTTAGTTTCTTGACTTTCAACGTCAAATGGATGCGCACAACAAAGCAGCACGTCGGGAGATGCGACGACTCGCATTAAGACAAGACCACATATTTGACGCTATGAACACATCTTTCGCTTTAATCAGTACGACACTTCAGAGCTTCAATCCAGCTGCACAATTTCCATATCAGCAGCCCATGCCAATGCCAAGGTTTTCGCCCAGTGACTTCGAGGAAGAAGATCAACCACCACCTCCTCAGACTTAAGCGATTGTAAGGAAGTCCTCACACACTTAATTGCGATTATCGATCCAATGAGGGCATTGTATCACTTAAGTTTGGGGGATTTAATTACTTGTTTTCATGCATAATATCATTAGTTAGGTTTTCATGTGTCATCGCACTTTAGTTTTGCATATCAATTTAGGATTTATGATTTTGCATTCATGTAATTACATAGTTGCATAGTAACTTAGGTTATGCATTTTGTCATGTCATGTTATGTTTGCTTTTATATCTAAAGAAGAAAAAAAAAGTTAGTTACATATTGTGTTTGCATATGTCCAGCAGTGTTATAGTTTATGTTATATCGGGCCAATGATGAGATTGAGACTAAGTTAACAAATACAACATTGATTATTAGAATTGTGATATAATTTCTATTATAAATCGAATCTTGTGCTTGTTTGAAACTGGTGTAAAAAGTTTAGCACGCTAATAACATCTGTATTGACTGGTTAGTTCAAATTGATACATAAAGAGTTTCTAAAGGATAATGCTAGGGTGAATGAGAAAATGACAAGGATAGGCAGTGAAAATGATGAATTAGACAAGAACTTAAGTTTGGGGGAAAAAGCTAGGGTATATAAGCTTCAGAAAAAATAATTGAGTCTTGTGGTGGGTTGAGGAAAATATACTCCCCATAAACACGAGCGTGAGATGGAGCGTAAAATGCACTCACCAACCATCTATCTATGAAAGGGAAAAAAATGTGAAGAAAAGACAGTAAAATAAGAGCAAAGGGCCCCCGTCAAAGAAAAAAAGAGGAAAGAAAGCATGAATACCCTATTTGATCCCTTAATCTTGGTAAATGTCTGAATTCAAGTGGAACTTGTCTATTTTTGAAATTTTTAAGTTTGCGTTGAATGATTCCTTCTAAGAAATTGGTTATGTATTGAATTTGAGTTAGTATCAGTTATCATGGATGTTGAACACACACGCACACTATACCAGTGATAATGGTGTAAGATTTGAGAAGTAATACAGACTTAGTGATTGGTTTTGGTGATTAATATTATAAAGTTTGCTTGTTTTCCCTGAAGCCGACAAGTTAATTTTTATTATGTGATACTGTTGGACTTGTAATCATATAGATTATATACATTGCATTCCATTGCATTGCATAGTATGTAGTTTGTTTGTGCTCAAGGACTAGCATGGTTTAAGTTTGGGGGATTTTGATAAGTGGATTTCATATCCACGAATTGACGTTTATTTCAAGCTTTATCGTTGTTACTTGTTTTCATATTCGTTTTTACTTGTTTCGTGTTATTTTGTATGTAGGATAGGTGGTGTGGTGATTGAGTGAAAAAAGAAGCATTTGGAGTATTATGGTTGCAATTATGAAGATCAGCCAAGCCAGTTAGCAGAACCTACCCCCGCTGGGGTGGGCCCTTTTTGCCTATGTACCCCCGTTGGGGCGAGGGGTCTTCAATATCAATTTACATAATGGATGCCCGCCAGGGCGGGCTCATTATAGGAAAACACTCCCGCCGAGGCGGGGGGTCTCGACATCTGAGAGTCCTGTTTTGCTTACAACTTTGCTAGAACATGATGTGTTAGCATTTGGATGACAATTGAACTCTATTGGAGATGGGATTTGACCAGAAAAACGTGTGTTGGATGTATATGGAGCAATTAACAACGAATTGAACAACACACAAGGTTTATTACAAAGATTAATTCCAGATTCTTCATAGCAAGCTTTGGAGGGAGATTTTGAAGAGATTTTCGTGATGATTGCAGATTTAGGCTACGTGAAGGGTGTTTTTCATTATTCTTCATTTTAGTTTTATATTTGTAATTGGAAAGATGTTTTCTTTGAATTATTCAGTTATTATTTCATTCATGATTAAGCAATTCACTTGTTAGGCTTATGATGGATCCTTAAGTGAAACGATGATTTTGTAAACTTTGATTTCCAATTCAATAAGCTAATTTCCAGTTTATCTATATTAATTTGAGCTTGAATTTATGAATTGCCTGATCAACAATTCTTTGTGGATTTGTATGGAATCGAGAGAGGATATACGAATCTAGACTTAGTTAATATAGCATGTGTTCATGAATTTTGTGAATAGCAGAATCTTGATGAATGTTAAGGTAGAGATATGCTTAACATTGCATGTAATCAGATAGGGAACTTAATCTTAAATCTTCTTTAATTATAATTCACAAAGAGATTTAGTGAGTTAGTTGATTAAGGTGTTTAACCTGTTTCTATCTAATTTGTGGATTTAAGTTAATACGGTATTAGTGCATCGAGAGGTGGCTAGTACTACATTTGTGTTCTTGATTAATAAGTCTAATTCTCCATTAATTGTTTGAAATTTCAGTTTTAATTTTTGTTATTTTGTGATAGTATATTCATTAATAATTTAGTTTTTATAATTTTAATCATTAAACTGGTTAGTTTAATAAAATTAGGATTAATAGGGAATTGATAATTGTGAGGTTAAATTTCTTACTAAATTGTCTCTGTGGGAACGATACTCTACTCATTACTGTATTACTTGTTAACCACGTATACTTGCGTGTTGAGCGTATTTAGATTTTACCCAACAGTAGTAACTCGGGATTGCAGCTATTTGGTTCTTATAGGACACTGCTGTGTAGAATGTATGTTGAAATATATTGAGACAGCGTGCATGTGGGATCGAGGTGGCAAAATGATGATTTTTCCCCTCATCGGGGTTATCTCCAGTTTGGGCTGATAAAACAGTCGTTGCTTAGGGTTATCTTTGAGATTGGGCTGATGAAAATACTTGATGTCCTCAGGGTTGTCTCTGAGGTGTGCCTAACCTCCCAGGGTTATCTCTAGGTTTGGGACTGAGTGCCTCGGGGTTATCTCCGAGGTTGAAGATGATTACTGGGGGTTGAAACGAGCTTTTCTGGGGTTATCTCCGGAACTACAACTGCACTCTCCGGGCTTATCTCCGAAGTTGAGACTAAAACTCCCGGTGTTGTTTTCGGGATTGCATCCCATCTGAGATCGTGGTATGATAGTATGTCACCTCCAGACAGGGTGACTGTAGATCAGTTATTGCAGCATTCTATGACCCTCTTGATGTTTAAGGTTCCCGCAGGCTTTGTAGATGGTATGTTGGAGCACTGGATACCGGAGAGATAGGTTTTCTAGTTTGGTATCCATGAGTTGACTCCTAACTTAGAGGAGTATGCACGGTTGATAGCACTTCCCTTAGATAGACCTTGCGCGCGGATGGCTATCGACGACATGAGCCGGTAGTTTATGACCCTCATCGAGATAAGGCATAGAGTCGTACAGGATGAGATTACATCCGGCCATGTGATATCCCAAAGATTTTCGATGGGATGATTTGCTTTAGGGCGATTACATGCGGCACTCCGGGGATTTTACCATGCCGAAGGATCATTGGAGTCTAGCCAGAGTAGACATATTGTTGATGTGTGTATTGTCATACGTGTACATGCCACGGTATATGGATAAGCTGGATATTAGCGTCATTATGGAAGTGAGAGCTCTCAGGGAGGGTAACACCATTGTGCCGATGATTGTAGCAGAGACGCTGAGATCGACCACATATTGCAGCACCTACCCTACAGGGGTATTCACAGGTAGCTCAGTCATGTTGTACGTGTGGTTCATGTCACACCTGAGATTGATTGGCACTTTCCGACAGCACGAGTATTGTTTTACCCATGAGATAACTATGTCTTACTCCTTCCAGTGTATAACGCTACGTCTTGGTCAGTATTCTTGGTAGGGATCGCAAATCCATTTGACATTCTGCCATGTAGAGGGCTAAGTTCACCCTACAGCTTCATTACTCATGCTCCTGGCATGGATTATCTCCCTCTTGCTGGTTTGAGGGGCATGACGACTTACCACCCACTGGCTGTGAAGTCACAGTTTGACCAATTCTAGGACTTCCATCCTTTTGAGGGGGCATTGAGTCTGCTCTTGGCTTCTCACCACTTGTCAGCAGAAGACAGATCCAGGGTGTATGCCTATTGGGATTAGTGTGAGCTAGGTGCATTTTCTGTTAGATATCCGAGTTATTCGTTAGAGTATTCTGCATGGATGGAGACAGAGACAGCATCGACTGGGGTAGTATCCACAGTGCTAGAGATTAATTCTGATGATGGGGAGCCCACAGAGGACATTGATCTTCCCACCGAGGAGGAGCTATTCACTGAGTTAATAGCAGCTCTTGTAGATTCTCCTAGTACGAGTGCTACTGTGATCCATTATTCATCATAATATTTAGGGCAGAGTCTTCATCTGATGACCTTTGAGAGAGATCAGGCTAGGGCCTTGATGTTGACAACTCATGATGGGAGAGATACCGCTCTATTGGAGAGAGAGGAAGTTGTAGCTCATAGAGACACTGATATTGCTGAGCAGGATGAGGCCATATCTGCCTGGGATGTAGCCATTATAGATAGTAGTACAGTGAGATACCTTACTACTGGCATGCTTGCCGATATGAGTGCATATATTGATGAGAATCATGCCACCATACAGTTGGCTGTGGATCTGTTAGCTCGTGTAGATACCATTGGGCAAGAGCTTACAGCGTTGCCTCCTTCTTCGGAGAGAGATGCCATGTTGGACTTGATAATTCGTATATCCACGGGATTGTAGATAGACTTGTATTTTCCTACACAGACTAGCTTAGCCATTTTTTCATGTACAACACATATTGTATATATCAAATAACATTATATATGACAGGGAAATATATTTTGATTCACTTCCCTTTTACTTGTGCCTTGCTACTTGCTTGATATTTGCCTATTTATTCAGGGCTTGTGATCTTGATGTATTCTAAACTCATCCTTGATGGGTGGATATTAAAACATCACAGGATCTTTTAGAATGGATCGTTAATTTGTGTGTATCCCTACCCTCTTTGGTGTCTTGGGACTGGTTTCTGTATGTAGAGGTGGAGAGGAGTGTGACTTTTCCTCTCTGAGATTCACCGCACCACAGATGGTTGTTGGTACTCCTATTGAAGAGGAGATCCCAAATAGTTCCATCTCTTATGGATTGGTGTTGCTCTTCGAGGAATCAACAGAAGCTTAGATGGTCACTAACTCTCCCATTTATGGGGAGGCCAGGTAGTTCCATCCCTTTGGTCTGAAGCCGATGAAATGTGGTGGATTGAAGTTTGATCCCAGTACCGTTGACAAGTATTTGTTTTGGTAGGGGTAAGACCAAAACATAAATGGTCGCCACGCATCTCTATTGAAGAGAGATCGGGGTTTGCATAGTTCGAACCTGGTGTAAGAGGTTCAACACTGTATGTGAAGGGGTAGAAAGTGTAGGAATGTTTTTATGATTTTTGTTTGTATAGAAGGGTGTAGAAATGTTTTTGTTTTTTGTTTTTTGTTTTTTTTTATTTCGACCGGGCCACATAAAATTGTTGCCTACATACTCCCAGGTATCAGGGAGATCAATTTGATGTAGTTCCCCCCATGTTCAAGATGATTTGAAGCCGAAAAGGTTTGATCTCATGTTCAGGACAAACTGCGGGGGAAAAGTTTTATCCTATGTTCAAGACAAACTGCAGGAGTGAAAAGTCTAATCCATAGTGGGACAAAACTGCACGTGTGAAATTTTTTATCCATGGTGGGACAAAACTGCGAGTGTGAAAGTTTCAATCACCGGTGGGATATCCTGCGGGTATGAAACAAAGTGGAGTGAAAGATCTGATGATCTAAAAACCAGGTTGCTAGCTTGAGTGTGTTTCCCTGATGGGGCAGATGGGAATGAAGAAAGGGCTGTATGTAGAAAGGGGTTAGAAAACCTGAAGTGACTGGTGATCTGGTAATCCAAAACCAGGATGTTTGCTTGATGGTAACTTCAGACATAGTACCGTTTCACAGTGTCTAAGTTGATGACATGTGGAAATTCATCATCGTCCATTTCTTGTAATCTGAGAGCACCTCCTGTCAATACCTCCTTGACAATAAATGGGTCTTCCCAGTTTGGAGCGAATTTCCCTTTAGACTGATCTTGGTTTTCAATGATCTTCTTCAAAACCAAGTCATGTTGTTTAAACTATCGTAGCCGAACTTTTTTGTTGTAGGATCTGGCGATCCTCTGTTGGTATAACTGACCATGGAAGATAGCATCACTTTGCCTTTCGTCTATGAGAGACAATTGGTGATACCTGTCTTATAACCATTGGTCTTCATCTAGCTGAGCGTCTATTAACACTCTAAGGGATTCCATTTCCACCTCTATGGGGAGCACTGCGTCCATCTCATAGGTCATTGAGTAGGGGGTTTCCCTAGTGTAAGTACGCATTAAAGTTCTGTAGGCTAATAAAGTCAGAGGTAAGAGGTCAGGCCATCCTTTATGATTGGCGGACATCTTTTGCATGATCTTCTTGATGTTCTTATTAGCCGCTTCAACAACACCATTCATCTTTGGATGGTAGATGATGAAGTTAAGCTGTTTAATGTTGAATTTACTGCACAACTCCTCCATCATTTTGTTGTTGAGGTTCTTATCATTGTCTGACACAATTACCTCTGGTTGTCCATACCGACAAATGACATTATTTCTGATGAAAGCAATGATGACTTCTTTGGTAACCCTAGGGAAGGAGGTTGCTTATACCCATTTGGTGAAGTAGTTGATCATGGTGAAGATAAACCGGTGCCTATTACTAGCTTTGGGCTCGATGGGCCCGATCACGTCCATTCCCCACATTGAGAAAGGATACTGCTCCCCCGTATCGAATACTAGAACTGCTTCAGCTCCAGAACCTTCCATGTTAACAAATCTGTCAAAATACATTTTCCATGATTGGTGTGTATCGTACTGATGGTGTTGTTTGACTTCATTACCCCTTCATCGAGGAAGTATGTTTCCAGGGGTTTGAATTCCACTGAAAGTGCAGCGGCCAGTTGATCTGCAATTCCTTGACCTGTAATAGACTTTTGCGTCATGTAGACGATGTTAAATTGATGTAGTATCAACTGCCATCTAGATAGCTGATAATTTAACATGGGTTTACTGAACACATATTTGAGAGGATCCACGCAGGATATGAGATGGGTTGTGTGACCATGGAGGTAATGTTGTAACTTCATGGAAGCCCATGCTAAAGCACAACAAGTCTTCTCAATTAGAGTGTATTTGTGTTCACTGCTGCTAAATCTTTTGCTGAGGTAGTAGATAGCTTGCTCTTGCCCTCTATCGTCTTTTTATCCCAGCATGCAGCCCATGGCATTGTCATTAATGGACAGGTACATGAACAGGGAAACATCATACCTGGGAGGTACCAAAACAGGATCTTTGACCAGCTGCTCTTTGATTGTAAGGAAGGCTTTTTGACACTCATCGTTTAATTTCATGAAGGAGTTCTTCCTTAACAACTTGAAGATAGGCTCACAGGTTGCTGTGAGTTGGGAAATGGATCTTCGAATGAAGTTAATTCTTCCCAAAAATCCCCGTATTTCCTTCTCTGTCCGAGGAATGGGCATTTCTGTAATGGCCTGGATTTTGGTGGGATCCAGCTCAATCCCTTTGTGGCTGACTAGGTGATAAGTGGGTTTTTATACCCATTAATCGGTTCTTAATTCAAGCTTAATCAGTGTTAATTCCTTGCTTTTATGTTTGTTTTTACTTGTTTATTATTATTTCATGTGTAGGCCTGGTCGTGTTGCAAGTGATCAAAAAGGTGGATTTAAGGTGCATTGTGGCAAGCAAAGGAGCAAAACAAAGTCATTTTGCAGAATGTATGCCCGTCGAGGCAGGCATTTTTAAGCCTTACACCCCCGCCGGGGTGGGGGGTCTAGAACTCAGAAGTTAAAATGTATGCCTGTCGGGGCGGGCTAATTGCAAGGCTAAACCCCCGTCGGGGCAGGGGTACGGGGCAGAGGTACAGGACAGAATAATCTTCTAGTTGGTTTATAATGCTGCAAATGTGGAGTTTAAGTGATGATAATGGCTTAAGACTCATATTAGTAGGGAATTTCAATCAGAATACATGTCTTAGTGTTATGTCTAACATCAAACAACAAGATTAAGGGAGGATATACATCAGAAGCAATTAACAGAGCAAGAATATAGATTTTCAGAGCAAGCATTGGAGGAAGATAATTGAAGGATTTTTCGTATCAATTGTGAATTGGGCTGAAGAAAAGGGTGGTTCTGGATTTATTCTTTTCATTTAGTTTATTTGTAATTGAAAGGATGATATCTTTAATTTATTCAGTGTTTATTTCATTTATGATGAACCAATTCACGTTTTAGGCTTATGACGGATCTTTAAGTGAAACGATGGTTATGTAACATTGATTTTCAGTTTAATAAGCTATGCTTCAGTTTATCTATATTAATTTTTGCTTGAATTTATGAATTGCCTGATCAACAATTCTTTGTGGACTTGTATGGATTCGAGAGAGGAATTACGAGTCCAGACTTAGTTAACATATCATGTGTTCTTGAATTTTGTGAATGAACAGAATCTTGATGAATGTTAGGGTAGAGATATGCTTAACATCGCATGTAATCAAATAGAAAACTTGAATTTAAACCTTCTTTGATTGTAATTTACATAGAGATATAGTGAGTTAGTTAATTAATGTGTTTAACTTAATTATATCTAAATTGTGGATTTAAGTTAATATGGTGTTAGTGCATCGAGAGGTGGCTAATTCTACTTTTGTGTTTTTGATTAATAAACTGGGATAGTAAATTAAACTGGAATAAAGGGTAATTAATAGAGTGAAGCTTAAGGTGAATTTGTAAGCCTAATTCTCCAATACTTGTTTAGAAATTCAGTTTTTGAGATTTGTGATTGTTTTGTGATCTTAATATTCTTAATAATTTTAGTTTTTATAATTTTAATCATTAATTTGGATAGTTTAATAAAATTGGGATTAATAGGAAACTGGTAATTGTGAGGTTGGAATTCTTACTAATTTCTATGTGGGAACGATACTCTACTTACTATTATATTACTTGTTAACCACGTATACTTGCGTGATTGTGCGTAATTAGATTTTACCCAATAAGTTTTTTGCGCCGATGTCAGGGATGTTTAGTATAGATTTTAATATTTTGCGATATCAGTTTAATTAGTCCAATTTTACTTAAACATTTTTTCTTTTTGTTTTGTTCGTTCTTATTTCAGGTTTTTGAAGTTGGTTTATACAAACGCGGTCCAAAAATCCAGACTTGCTTCCTTTTGAGGACGACATTGAGAGACGGTTTCAAAGTCTAAGTAAGTGGATTAAAGAAACAAGGGAAGACTATGAAAATTCTAAAAAAGAAGAAGCAATGGCTGCCGAAGACAAAAAAACATTAAGGGACTTTGCTACACCCAAGGTGACTAAGCTGCAGTCAAGTATCACCAGGCCTGCTATAGCTGCGAACACATTTGAAATAAAGCCTGGGACTATTCAGATGATTCAAAATTCGGTTCAGTTTGGGGGTTTGGCAAATGATGATCCAAATGAACACCTAGTCAGCTTCTTGGATATTTGTGACACCTTCAGGTATAATGGGGTGTTGGATGATGCAGTAAGGCTTCGCTTGTTCCCATTCACCTTACGTGACAAGGTGAAGAGTTGGTTACACTCTCTACCGCCGGGATCAATAACTACATGGGAAGACCTCGCTCAGAAATTTCTTGCAAAATTTTTCCCACCAGCAAAAACTGCAAAGATGAGGAATGAGATAACTATGTTTGAACAACAACATGGGGAATCAATGTATGAGGCATGGGAAAGATACAAGGAATTGCTCAGAAAGTGCCCGCACCATGGATTGCCTAAGTGGTTGCAGATGAACACCTTCTACAATGGGTTGAACGGAAATTTCAGGACTAGTATTGATGCAGCTTCGGGTGGAGCATTTATGGAAAAAATTATGAGGAGGCATATCAATTAATAAAGATAATGGCAGCTAACAACTACTGGCCCACGACAAGAATGACACAGGTGAAGGCAGTTGGAGTGTTAGAGTTAGATGGAGTGACGGCACTAGCAGCGCAGATTTCAGCGCTCTCTAAGAATGTGGATACTTTGTCAGGAGTATAGACTCAGTAGGTTGTAGTTATTTGTGAATTGTGCATGGGAGAACATCCTACAGAACAATGTGCAATCAACCCTGTGTCAGTGAAATTTGTGGGTGGCTACAACAGGATTCCACAGAATATGTACCAGAATGCATACAATCTGAGGAATAGGAATCATCCTAATTTTTCATGGAGCAATAATCAGCATCAGCAAGCTCTATGACCATCTTATCCCCCAGGATTTCAGAATTAGCATCAACAACTAGCCCAACATCAACAGAGGAAATCAAATTTAAAGGAGTTGTTGTCAAAGTATATAACGAACAATAAGGCAGCCACAAAATCACAAGAAGTAGCCATCAAGAATCTATAAAATCAGATGGGACAAATCGCCTTAGCATTGAACAATAGACCACAAGGGATTCTATCGATTGACACCGAAAGAAATCTTAAGGGAAATCACGAACAATGTCAGGCAATCACTTTGAGAAGTGGAAAAAATCTAGATGGGAAAAGTGCAGAAAATTCAGTTAGACCAGATGACAAAGTGGTTGAGGAAAAACAGGGGGAGGAAAAGCAAGCTGAGCAGACAAAGTTAGATGACAAGTTAGTTGTGTATCCTCCACCACCTTTTCAGTAGAGAGTCCAAAAGCAGAAATTAGATAAGCAGATCGCAAAATTTTTGGTAGTTTTTAAGAAACTTCAGATTAACATCCCTTTCGCAGAAGCCCTAGAGCAGATGCCAAGTTATATGAAATTTATGAAGAGTATTCTGTTTAGGAAAAAAAAATTGGAAGATTTCAAAATAGTGGCATTAACAGAGGAGTGTAGTGCAATTTTACAGCGAAAATTGCCATTAAAGTTGAAAGATCCGGGGAGTTTTACCATTCCATGCAAAATTGGGAACACGGTGTTCAACAAGTGTATATGTGATTTGGGAGCAAGTGTAAATCTTATGCCATTATCAGTTTATACAGAATTAGGTCTACCCACTCCAAAGCCTACGAACATCTCATTGCAGTTAGCGGATAGGTCAGTCACGTACCCAAGAGTCATTGTGGAGGACATCTTGGTCAAGGCTGACAAATTTATATTCCCTGCGGATTTCATAATTCTGGATTTTGAGGAAGATAAGAACATCCCAATTATCCTAGGGAGACCATTTTTGGCTACGGGTAGGACGTTCATCGATGTACAAAAAGGTGAATTAACTATGAGGGTCTAAGATCAAAAAGTAAAGTTTAATGTTTTCAAGGCCATAAAATTCCCTACGGATGAAGAAGAGTGTTTTAGGATGGATATCATTGATCAGATAATCAGCGAAGACATGGGTAAAAGTTTGGTTAATGATCCATTAGAAATGACATTATTGGGAGATGAAGATTTAGATGATCCGGAGTTTGTGGATTACTTGCAGATGTTAGAGTCCCTGCCATGAGTTAGGAGATTTAAAGCACCATTTGAACCATTACACACGGAGGAAAGAGCCACAACAAGCATGAAACCTTCATTGGAGGAGCCACCTGTTCTTGAGCTAAAACCACTACCTAAACACCCCAGGTATGCGTATTTAGGCAATTCTAATACTTTACATGTTATTATTTCTACTGCGCTTAACAAATTGCAGGAAAGTAGGTTGTTGAGGGTGCTTAGAGAACATAAATCGGCTATAGGATGGACAATCGCAGATATCAAGGGGATCAGCCCATCCTTTTGCATGCACAAATTCTAATGGAAGAGGATGTAAAGCCAACGGTGGAGCAACAGAGACGACCCAACCCAATTATGAAGGAAGTTGTGAAGAAAGAAATACTGAAATGGTTAGACGCCGTTATCATCTACCTAATTTCTGACAGTAAGTGGGTCAGTTCAGTGTAGTGTGTGCCAAAAAAGGGAGGAATGATCGTGGTACAAAATGATGACAATGAGCTAATTCCAACGAGGACAGTAACTGGTTGGAGGGTTTGCATGGATTACAAGAAATTGAATAAGGCAACCCACAAAGATCATTTTCCTTTGTCGTTTATTGACCAGATGTTGGATAGATTGGTGGGCCATGAATTTTACTACTTATGCGATGGGTATTCGAGGTATAATCAGATAGTCATTGTTCCTGAAGATCAAGAGAAGATAACTTTCACGTGCCCATACGACACATTCGTATTTAGAAGATTGTCCTTCAGTTTGTGTAATGCACCCGCTACCTTCCAACGGTGTATGATGGCCATCTTTCCAGACATAGTGGAGAAAAATGTGGAAGTCTTCATGGATGACTTTTCTGTCTATGGAGACGATTTTGATGCATGTTTGGAGAACTTGGTGATGGTGTTAAAGAGATGCACAGAAACAAATTTGGTACTTAACTGGGAAAAAGTGCCACTTCATGGTTGAGGAATGAATAATTTTGGGTCACAAGGTTTCAGCAAAAGGATTAGAGGTTGATAGAGCAAAGCTGGAGATGATTGAAAACCTTCCACCACCAACTTCAGTTAAGGGAATCCGCAGTTTTTTTGGACATGCCGGGTTCTATAAGAGATTTATAAAAGATTTCTCTAAGATTGAAAAACCACTGTGCAGTCTTTTAGAGAAGGATTCGGTTTTTGAGTTTGATGAGGGTTGTAAGTTAGCATTCGAGCTATTGAAGAAGAAATTGACTACAACTCCATTTATCTTCGCACCGAATTGGACAATGTCGTTTGAGTTAATGTGTGATGCAAGTGACTATGCGGTTGGGACTGTCTTGGGTCAACGTCGAGAGAAGGTATTTCATGCCATATACTATACAAGTAAAACACTCACAGAGACCCAAATGAATTACACAACTACAGAAAATGAATTGCTTGCAGTAGTATATGTATTTGATAAATTCCGGGCATATTTGATCGGAACAAAGGTGGTAGTTTATACAGATCACTCGGCTATTCGGTACTTAATTTTGAAAAAAAATGCTAAGCCACGCCTTATCAGATGGATTCTCCTTCTACAGGAATTTAACTTGGAAATAAAAGATAGAAAGGGGATGAAAAATCAAGTTGCAGATCATTTATCGAGGCTGGAAAATCAGGTTAAAGATGAAGAGGATAAATGTGTAATTAATGATTCATTTCCAGATGAGTACCTGTTTGGAGTCAATGCGAAATTTCCATGGTACGCAAATTTCGTTAATTATCTAGTGAGCAATATACTTCCCCTGATCTTACACGTCAGCAGAAAAAGAAATTCCTAAATGACGTTAAATGGTATATGTGGGATGAGCTATACCTATTTAAACAGTGCGCCAACAAGATGATTAGAAGGTGTGTGCCCTATAGCCAGGTGAATAATATTTTGCATGAATGTCATTCGTCTGCATACGGGGGACATTACAGTAGTGAGAGAACAACAACGAAAGTTCTTCAAGTTGGGTTTTATTGGCCTACATTATTTAAAGATGCCCACGGTTCAGAAAAAGTCGTGGCCGGATGTCAAAGGTGGGCAATATATCAAAAGGAATGAGATGCCACTACAAACAATCTTAGAAGTTGAGATTTTTGATGTATGGGGCATGGATTTCATGGGACCATTCCTGTAATGAATAAATTTTTCGAGCTGTGATTCTGGGGACAGAATCCTTTTAAGGAGTAATTTAATTTAATTTAAATATTTATTGAATTAAATAAATATTTTAAATAATTTATTTATTGAGGAAAATAAATAATTGATGAATTGTGGTGAATTAATTTAGTAACTAAATTGATTAATGTTAATTAAATTGAGTATTGATTTTTTATTAAAGGATTTAATTTAAGGAAATAATTAAATTAAATCAATTGCTTAATATTTAAGAAAATAATTAAGCTAAATAAATTATTTAATTTAATGAAATAAATAAATTAAATAAAGTGATGTGTCTAGTTTATTAATTAAATTAGATATAAAATTAATTATTATTTATAATGGTAACTATAAGAGAAATTATTTTAAATACTAGTTATAAGTTATTTAAATCAATTAAACTAAGTTATTTAAATTATCTAAAGTGTGACAATTGGAAACTATATAATATAATAATATAAAAATAATTTAGTTTTATAAAGTGGTTTGGTAGCCAAACAAGGCCTTATGGCCTTTGGTTTATTATCAATTGGCGCCTTTTTTTTTTTTTTTTTTGAAGAGTACGTGGGTTTATTATATACATATTATCTTATTTTCTCTAGGCTTAGCTTAGCTAGATAACATGAGAGTGAGAGAGAGAGCTTGAGAGAGAGTTTCAGAGAGAGAATTGAGAAAAGTAAGGAGTTGTGTGAGTTATCAAGAGAAAGAGAAGATTCTAATTCTTCTTGCTAATCAAGGTATAATCACTTTAATTTTAGGTATAATTAATTTTAAATATCTAAGTTTTAGTATTTTATCTAAGTTGAAAATGAATTTGGTTTTTGTGGATTTTTGAATTAAGCGTTATATATATATATATATATATATATATATATATATATATTATATATATATACATGTTATTTGTTTGATATCAATTCATGAGAAATTGGGTTTGAAGAAGAAAATGAAATATACACGGTGTTTATGTTCATATAAAATAGCTTAGAAAGTACAAATACCAAATTATGCCTTATATATGTGGAATAATCTTGAATTGAAGTTGGATTGTGATAATATGTTAGAAAAAGAAAACAATGAAGTTTAAATCATGTCAATTGATTAAGAAACGAGTTCGTGGCAATCAAATTCGTTAAAAGTGTAAAAATGAAGAAAATTTGGAAAAACTATGGTTTTGATTCCTCAAAATGGTGTATATGTAATGTTTTGTATATAGAATGGTGTTTAGCATGTATAACTATAGTATGTCAAAGTGTTAGATGTTGAAGTTGGGAATTTTACGTGAAATTGGGATTTTTGGCCTATAATGAGTATTAGTTAGCGTCTGTAAAAAGCGAGAGTGCAGTGCATCTTGCAGTGCCTTGCTTACTTTGTCTTGTGATCATCATGTATGGCGCATGTAATATTTGAGCGGGCGACATATCAGTCGTGGTGCGATAGCTTAATATATAATACTCATACTGCCATGTGAGTAGCCGATCCTGAACAGTGAAGTCTGCTTAATTGCAGGTCATGCGCAACGGACTTGGGTTAGTTTAACATGCATGTAAAGGATACTAAAACATTAAGTGGATTACAATAACAGATTGTAATGTGTTGTAATGCAAAGTGTAAAGATTTGAAATAATTATTTAAATAAGTTATAAAATGAAACCAAATGTGATGTTTTCAAAGGTTAGAGATGAACGGTTAGGCTATGTTGGCTCGTAATGAGATTTCAGATTCGTTAAGTATGTTAACCAACATGGTTAGATGCTAAGTTAAGGTTATGACCTAAATGATGGGTTAAACCCATAAAGCTAATATTCATACAATTAATTGTTGTTGCGATTTCAATGATATATGTAGGGTAATTGGAGATTATTTTAAGTTTGTATAGCTTACAATCAAGGCAAGTTCCTAAACCTTAACTCTTTACATTGAGCAAGCTTTCGAACTGCATTCTTTTCATATTGAATTCATGTTCCCATTCATAAATCGTTATTGTACAAGTTCCTAAAATTCTTGTAAGGTTGAGCAAGCCTAGTTTATCTTGAGTATGTTTGTGCAAGCTCTTGTAACCTAATTCGTTACATCGAGCGAGCTTTACTTTCCTTATTATCATTCGAAGCATATATTGTTCTAATACATTGATTCATAGAAGATTGTTCTAAACTCCTTTGAATATAGCACTTTGCATGTATATCATATTTTATTGATTATATATATTGTTGATATCAGATCTTTGACTTTAATAGCCTTGTTCGGTTATACATTCTTGTATTAAACCTTTATTGATGGAAAGTTGAATAGTGTTCTAAAATTCTAGAAACAACGATAAGCTAGTTTCAAACTAAACTTTCTTTAGTGCGGAAATTCTAAATTCAAATTGAGACGAACAACCCTAATATAGGGATTTTTTATGCGATGTAACGTTTAGATGTTTGTGCACAATACATGGTACAAAAGGTTGATCCCCTAAATGCGCTAAGAAGGGTGCATGCGGTCTAATAATGACTATTAAGGTTAAGGTAATAATACCTATATCTCGGAGACATAGTTAAGTGGTCTTAAGACCCTCGGACATTGATTTTGAACTTGTGTTTTATTCTTAATTCTCAGAACAAGTTCATTATTGCTAGCACAGTTGTTGTTCATTCTTATGTTGTTATTATTACTACTTTCTATATCGGTGAGCAATTGTTTGCTCACTCTTGCAATTTAACTTACTATGACTAAAGTTGAGAAAGTCGATGAGCCATCTACTAGCGAAAAGGAAAGGGCAAGATGTCCAAATGTTGAAGACTTATGAGAATTTTATTTTAATGAATTATGTTAAAGACTTGTTTTAATATATGATGTATTCGCAAACTTATGTAATAATTTTAAGGTTAGATTACAGGATTTATTTTGAGATGATGATGTAACCCTTTAATGGGGAAGATTATTGTTTAAGTTATTTAAATTATGTCTTTATCCTTTGATTATGGGTAGTTAGATGTAATAGTTTTGATAAGTGAGCACCAAATCTGTGGGAATGAAGTACGGATTTTGGGGGTGTCTGAGTTAGTATCAAAGCTTTAGGTTATGAACCTTAGGTGGGGAAACCTTAGGAAGTAACCTTTAAGGAAATAGAAAACATAGAGGTGTTTAACTTTTATCGAGTTTTAAGGAATGGATTAAGGTATCCATTGAAGTTAAATAATAAAAGACATTATGTGTTATGTGTTAATAACTTATCTGCTCGCGAGTATAAAAAATATTAAGTAAAACTTAAAATATTTTGTTGTCGGGATGTCTAACGAAGGAGGATCCGATCCGACTAGAGAGGTGATACCTCGGATACCTAGAGGATGAACCCCGGGATATTCATGTAGTGCGGGAGGCGATTGATCCGGGAGGATGAGCTGTGGCCGATCCAGAGGAGGATAGTTACGAGGAGGTAGAGGAGGAGGATGATGAAGAGGATCACGAGGAGTTTCCACCAAACTCCATATCGGTGAGAGATATATATGATGCTCTGTATGCCGTAGTAACATAGAATTACGGGGATGAGGTTGAGGAGGTGAAGGAGATGGTTGAGATGCATCATGCTCGATGGAAGCGAAGGATGCGAGAGATTCGGGAACTTGACTCAAAACTTGGAAACACGGAGTGGGATCTGGTTCATACCAAGGGTCGACATGAAGACATTGGCGGTCTACTTGAGAAGATGAAGGTGACATGGAGAAATTGAAAGATGATTTCAAGGAGGAATCGACTAAGCGTGCAAGAAGCGAGAGGATGCTTGGATGAAGGCGACTCAGCGTGCGAGGCCGTCTTTGAGGCTAAGGTCCAAGTGAAGAAAGCCAAGATGAAGGAGATGGATTATGCTTTTTAATTGGCGATTGATAGGGCCGAGGATCGAGTCTATTATTACCCACCTCGGTTTGAGAATTCATAGTGGTTCGTGATGGATCGTAGAGCGGCGTATCGTATCATGGAGGAAGAGCGTCGGGAAAGCCTACGACGCGTCTTAATATGCCTAGATAGAATAAGATATGATAATAATATGTGGTTAATTATGTGAATAAATAAATTGTGAATCCCTTATTTTGAGATAAATAAAGGGATAGTATGAGTATGTAATCTGGAACTTGTTTAGTTTAGGAAAGTGGATGTTGATAGCGATTATGCTATCTTTAGTATATTTTAAAAGCGTTATGAATGAATAAAATATCAAAGTTTATTTGAAATGTTATGTGTTAAAGCTTTAATCTTGGAATGTTTAAGTTAAACTTCAAATACCCAAGAAGTTGAGTAATGAGCTAATAAGCGTATATTTTAACGAGAAAGATGCCTCTGAAGAAGACAACCACGTCAAAAAGCACCTCGAGAGGGTCTACTAATAATAACAATGAGACCAGCGCTAATCGGTTCGTTGGTTGGTAGCTCTATTGATGGGTGCACTTGCGAATCAACCGCAAGCTCAAGTCACGACTTTTCAAGGAATCAAAAGCGGTTGGACCTTGAGAGTTTCAAGGGTCTATGAATCTAGTGGAACCCAAACACTGGATCATGGAAATGGAGAAGGTGTTCGACGTTGCTAGAGTTAATGAAGATCAGAAGACTGCGTTCGCAACGTTCATGTTGAAGTCTGAAGCTAGCTACTGGTGGCAAGCAAATAAGGTTCGTGGAGGACAAGGAGTGATAGCGTGGGATAGATTCAAGGAAATGTTTTTTGAAATGTACTTTCCAGCGAGTTCTCGGAATCAGTTGGAAGTGCAATTTCTGGAGTTGAAGCAAGGAACTATGACGGTGCCGGAATATGCTGCGAAATTTAATGAGTTGGCAAGGTTTGCCACTTATCAAGTCAATCTAATGAGCGTAAAGCGAGAAGGTTTGAACAAGATTGAAGCCACGGCTTTACAACAAGGTTTCAATGTTTTAAATTTGAACACATTTTCTTGTTTATCTTTGGAGAAGGCAATTATCGCGGAAGGTGGAAGCGATGCCTTGACCAAGTACAACCAAAAAAGAAGAAAAAGAAGAATGAAAATGAGAAATTTGGTGGAAGTAATGTTGGAAGTAATAATCGAGAAGAGGAAATGGGCGAGAATTCATTTGGGGGGAGGACAACAAGGAAATCGTGAGAAGAAAAAGTTTGAAGCTTGCTTATGACTTGCGGGAAGAACCATCTTGGGGTATGTTTGAAGGAAAAGAGTGTGTTTCAAGCTGTGGTGGGGAGGACACATTACCTTGCAAACTATTTTAGTCAGAAGAAAGGGCATGTTTTACCTGCGGTTCGAAAAGGATCACATGGCTCGTGATTGCCCTAAGAAGCCGGTGAAGGAAGTGCAAGTGGTGGAAAAGGAAACAACAACGGTGGTGGTGGTGCATTGACTATCCTTTGGACCGACTCGGATCAATCAATGAAACCTCTGCGAGGACTTTCAATATGGCCCATGCGAGGATCTTTGTATGATCTAAGGATGTGGTGTCGGTATCATTAGATTAATGGTATTAATGCTTATGTACTATTTGATTCGGGTGCTACTTGTTCATTTATATCAGATGAATTTGCTCGAGAATTTAGATTTGCCTCGGGAAGAATTAGAATTTCCCTTAAGTATAGAGATTGCGAATAGGAAGTGATTCTGTTAGATTTGTATATAGGAATTGTAGAGTGGATATAAAAGGTCACGAGATGATGGTAGATTTGATACCAATTAGACTTGGTGAGTTTGATGTTATCTTTGGGAATGGATTGGTTATTCAATTACGGGGCGATAATTGATTGCCAAAGGAAGTGTGTTAACCTTATGACTCCGTCAAAGGTTGTGTTTTTTGGCGACAAGTCACCTCGACAAGCAAGTTGTCAGCGGTGATGCAAGCCGAAGTTGTTTGAGACAAGGATGTGTAGGATACTTAGCCTACATAGTCGATACATGAAGAAAAAAGAGTGCGAAGTTAGAAGAGATCGATCATAAGAGATTTTTTTGGGCGTATTTCCAGATGATTTGTCGGGTCTTCCATCGGATCGACAAATCGAGTTTCGTGATTGACTTACTACCGAGAGCGACCCCGATATCTAAGGCACCATATAGAATGGCCCCGGTAGAGATGAAGGAGTTGATGGTGCAATTGCAAGAATTGCTCGATAAGAAATATATATTCGGTAGAGTGTTTGCCGCCATGGGGAGCACCGGTGTTGTTTGTTAAGAAGAAAGAGCGGATCGATGCGGCTCTGCATTGATTCTGAGAGAATTGAATAAAGGTCACGATTAAAAATAAGTATCCATTACCTAGAATCGATGACACATTCGATCGATTTGAAGGAGCGAGATATTTCTCTAAGATAGACTTGAGAAGTGGTTATCATCGAGTTGAAGGTGAGTAGGAGGATGTACCAAAAAAAGCGTTTGAGGACTTCGGTATGGTCATTCTGAGTTTTGGTTATGTCTTTTGGTTTAACCAAGCACACACTGCATCGTTCATGGACTTGATGAGCAGGTGTTTAAACCATTCTTAGACAAATTTGTGGTGGTGTTTATTGATGATATATTGGTATATTCCAAAACCAAGGAGGAACATGTGGAACACTTGAGATTGGCGTTGGAGAGCGTTGAGAAAAGAAGTTATGCGCTAAGTTCTCAAAATGTGAATTTTGGTTGGAGCGTGTCTGATTTCTCGGACACGTTATTGATAAGGATGGAATTTTGGTAGATCCATCAAAGGTTAAAATTTGTAATAAAGCTGGGATCGGTAGAAGACACGTCGCGTCGAAGTAAAGAGTTTCTTAGGATTGGCGGGGTTCTACTGAGCGTTTTATTCAAGACTTTTCAAGATCGCGACTCAGTTGACAAATTTAACTAGAAAAGCGGTTAAGTTTGTTTGGACGAGAGAAGTGTGAGGAAAGTTTTGAGAATTGAAGAAAGAGGTTGAGTTCGATTTTATGTTGTCATTGCACTTTGATGATCTAGGAAATTTTGTGGTGTATAGTGACGCATCGCATAAAGGACTAGGCTGTGTGCTTATGCAGAACGGCAGAGTTATTGCGTATGCATCACGTCAGTTGAAAGATTACGAGAAAGGGTATCTGACTCATGACTTAGAGTTGGCGGCGGTGGTGTTTGCCCTGAAAATTTGGAGACATTATCTTTATGGAGAGAGGTGTGAGATATATATCTGACCATAAAAGTCTGAAGTATATCTTTACACAAAAAGATTTGAACATCGACAAAGAAGATGGTTGGCTGATCAAAGATTATGATTGCGAGATTTTCTATCATCCCGGAAAAGCGAATGTTGTTGCTGATGCCTTAAGTAGGAAGGGACGGGAGAAGTTAATGATGTTACCGCGATCAAGAGAAGCTAGTGTCGGAAATGGCTAAGATGGAGTTGGAAATTAAATATCAAGCGAGAATCGATGAAAAGTTATTCGGATGGGAAATAGTTCAACGTTGGTAGATAAGGTGAAAAATGCACAACTTCGAGGATGAAAGGCTGCGAAAAGATAAAAGCAGAAAATATCTCGAAGGTGAGGAAAACAAATTCAAAATCGATTTGGAAGGGTTACTTGATTGAAGGGAGAATTTGGGTTTTGCAAGTACTAGAAGTTAAAGAAGAAATTGCGAGTGAAGCTCATAATTCAAGATATTCGATTCACCACAGGAGTACAAAGATGTACCAAGATCTTAAACATCATTTTTGGTGGCGAATATGAAGAGGATGTGGTGAGTGTGTGTGGAAAAATGCTTAGCGTGTCGAGAAAGTCAAAATTTGAACATCAAAGGCCAAGCGGATTATTACAATAGTTGGAGATACCAGAATGGAAATGGGAGCATATCACAATGGATTTTGTGGTAGGTCTTCAATGACTCAACAAAGGTTATGATGCCATTTGGGTGATTGTCGATCGATTGACGAAGTCGGCACACTTTTGCCAATCAAGATTGATTTACCCTAGATCGGTTAGCAAAATTATACGTGAAGAAATTGTTTCAAGAGACACGGTGTACTGTGTCCATTGTATCGACGAGAGATCCACGTTTCACATCTAATTTTAGAAGCGATTACAAGAGTGTTTGGGAACACAGCTGAGAATGAGCTGACGTACCATCCTCAGACCGACGGACAAAGTGAGAGAACCATCCAAACACTAGAGGATATGCTCAGAGCGTGTATTATGGATTTCAAGGGAAATTGGGATGACCATCTACCATTGGTGGAATTTGCTTATAATAATAGTTATCACGCGAGTATTGGCATGCCGCCTTACGAAGCGTTATCGAGAAAGTCTGAGAACTCCGTTATCTTTGGGATGAGGTAGGTGAGCGTCGACTATTGGGTCAAAATTGGTACAACATTGTCGAGATCATCAAAGTAATTGAGCAAGATTAATAGCAGCACAAGATAGACAGAAGAAATATGCTGATCAGCATCGACAAAATCGGGAATTCGATGTCGGTAGTTATGTTTTCCTGAAAGTGTCTCCCTGGAAGGGAAAAATTGATTTAGCGAAGAAGGAAAATTGAGCCCTAGATTTATAGGACCTTTTGAAGTCTTTCGTCGAGTTGGTGAAGTGGCGTCTGAGATAGCTTTACCTCAGGAGTTGGAGCATATTCATAATATTTTCCATATATCGATATTGAGGCCATATAAGCTGATTATAAGCATGTTATAGAATATGAGCCCTTACAGTTTGAGAAAGATTTGTCATATGAAGAAGTCCACTGTTCAAATTGTTGTGAGAAAAGAGCAAATCTTGAGGAATAAAGTGATACCTTACATTAAGGTAATCTGGAGGAACCACAATCTTTGAAGAAGCTACGTGGGAACTTGAAGCGTTATGATGAAGAATTATCCTCGGTTGTTTGCTTGATTTTTTGTATAGCGATTACGAGGGACAGAATCTTGTTAAGGAGGAAGAATGTAACGAATAAATTTTTTGAGTTGTGATTACGGGGCGAGAATCCTTTTAAGGAGGAAGGATGTAACGATCGAGAAATTTGTAATTTAATTTAAATATTTATTGAATTAAATAAATATTTTAAATAATTTATTTATTGAGGAAAATAAATAATTGATGAATTGTGGTGAATTAATTTAGTAACTAAATTGATTAATGTTAATTAAATTGAATATTGATAATTTTTATTAAAGGATTTAATTTAAGGAAATAATTAAATTAAATCAATTGCTTAATATTTAAGAAAATAATTAAGCTAAATAAATTGTTTAATTTAATGAAATAAATAAATTAAATAAAGTGATGTATACAGTTTATTAATTAAATTAGATATAAAATTAATTATTATTTATAATGGTAACTATAAGAGAAATTATTTTAAATACTTATTATAAGTTATTTAAATCAATTAAACTAAGTTATTTAAATTATCTAAATTAAAAGTGTGACAATTGGAAACTATATAATATAATAATATAAAAATAATTTAGTTTATAAAGTTTTTGGTAGCCAAACAAGGCCTTGTGGCCTTTGGCTTATTCAATTGTGAGCCTTTTTGTTTTTTTTTTTAGCGCGGAGAGAGTGGTGGGTTTATTATCGCATTCTATCTCTTTTCTAAGGCTTAGCTAGATAACATAGAAGTGTTGAGAGAGAGCTTGGAAGAGAGAATTTGAGAGTGAGAATTTGGAAAAGAAAGGAGTTATTTGAGTTGTCAAGAGAAAGAGAAAGATTAACCTAATTGTTAGCTTATAATCAAGGTATAACCTACTTTAATTTTAATTATTAAGTTTTGATATTGTTGTTGGAAGTATGTAAATTTTTTGTTGAAAATGTTATTCATATGTATTGTTTTTGGTGTAGATATATTATTATTATATAATATATATATATATATATATATATACATAATTATTGATTATCAAATACACGTGAAATTGGGTTTGAGGAAGAAAATGAAATAACAGTGTTTATGTTCATATATAAATGGCTTAGAAAGTACCAAATTTGATGATTTATATGTGTTGGAATATGAATTGAAGTTGGATTGTGATAATATGTTAAGAAAGCGAAAACAAATGAAGTTTAAATCATGTCAATTGATTTAGAAAGCGAGTTAAAGTGGTGATCAAATTCGTTAAAAGTGTAAAAATGAAGAAAATTTGGAAAAACTATGGTTTTGATTCCTCAAAATGGTGTATATGTAATGTTTTGTATATAGAATGGTGTTTAGCATGTATAACTATAGTATGTCAAAGTGTTAGATGTTGAAGTTGGGAGATTTTCTGTGAAATTGGGATTTTTGGCCTATAAGCATGAGTATTAGTTGAGGTCTATAAAAGCTGAGAATTGGTGCATCATGGCAAAATATGCTTTACTGGCCTTGCATTTGTGAATTGTGTGTGCTTATGACATTTGGGCATGGTGATGGCGTGATGGTGACGCGATAATGATATAATACTCATGCTAATGCATGATGATGAGTAGCCATCATGACGATGAAGTGCGCTTAATTGCGCGGTCATGCGTAACGGACTTGGGTTAGTTTAACATGCATGTAAAAGATACTAAAACATTAAGTGAATTACAATAACAGATTGTAATGTGTTGTAATGCAAAGTGTAAAGATTTGAAATAATTATTTAAATAAGTTATAAAATGAAACCAAATGTGATGTTTTCAAAGGTTAGAGATGAGCGGTTTAAGTTATATGTTGGCTCGTAATGATTTTTGATTCGTTAAGTATGTTAACCTAACATGGTTAGATGCTAAGTTAAGGTTATGACCTAAATGATGGGTTAAACCCATAAAGCTAATATTCATACAATTAATTGTTGTTGCGACTTCAATGATATGTGTAGGGTAATTGTAGATTATTTTATGCTTGTGTAGCTTACAAACAAGGCAAGTTCCTAAACCTTAACTCTTTACATTGAGCAAGCTTTCTAACTTCATTCTTTTCATATTGAATGCATGTTCCCATTCCTAAATCGTTATTGTACAAGTTCCTAAAATTCTTGTAAGGTTGAACAAGCCTAGTTTATCTTGAGTATGTTTGTGCAAGCTCTTGTAACCTAATTCGTTACATCGAGCGAGCTTTACTTTCCTTATTATCATTCGAAGCATATATTGTTCTAATACATTGATTCATAGAAGATTGTTCTAAACTCCTTTGAATATAGCACTTTGCATGTATATCATATTTATTCAATTATATATATTGTTGATATCCAGATCTTTGACTTTAATAGCCTTGTTCGGTTATACACATTCTTGTATTAAACCTTTATTGATGGAAGTTGAATAGTGTTCTAAAATTCTAGAAACAACGATAAGCTAGTTCAAACTAAACTTTCTTTAGTGCGGAAATTCTAAATTCAAAGCTAAGGCGAACAACCCTAATATAGGGGATTTTTGTGCGTGTAACGTTTAGATGTTTGTGCACAATACATGGTACAAAGGGTTGATCCCCCCTAAATAGCTAAGAAGGGTGCATGCGGTCTAATGATTTATTAAGGTTAAGGTAATAATACCTATATCTTGGAGACATAGTTCGTGGTCTTAAGACCCTCGGACATTGATTTTGAACTTGTGTTCTATTCTTAATTTCGAGAACAAGTTCATTATTGCTAGCATTCATTTGTTCATTCTCATGTTTTTATTATTACTACTTCTATATCGGTGAGCAATTGTTTGCTCACTCTTGCATTTAACTGCTATGACTAAAGTTGAGAAAAAGTCGATAAATTAGTCTTTATCCTTTGATCTACTAGTAAAGGAAAGGGCAAGATGTCCAAATGTTGAAGACATTATGAGAATTTTATTTTAATGAATTATGTTAAAGACTTGTTTTAATATATGATGTATTCCATGCAAACTTATGTAATAATTTTAAGGTTAGATTACAGGATTTATTTTGAGATGATGATGTAACCCTTTAATGGGAAAGATTATTGTTTAAGTTATTTAAATTATGTCTTTATCCTTTGATTGATGGGTAGTTAGATGTAATAGTTTTGATAAGTGAGCATACGGATGTCGTCGCAATCACACTAGTCGACGATCAAAAGCGAGGAGTAGTCAGTGAAACGACTTAAAATCAAGTGCTAATTGGGAGGCAACCCAATCGTACTTTTATTCTGTGTATTTTTATTCATTTTCGTCAAATTATAGTTTAGAATAATGATTAATATAGAATAAGTTAGTAAATAGTTAGTTGAGTTGCATTTCCTAAATACTCTTATCACCATGCTTAAAATTGCTCAATAGTTACTCACATTTATGTTTGATGGTATTTTAGGAACCTAATATGCTCATGGGTCGGAATCACAGGGAAGAAATAAGAAAAACAAAGGCAATTTGCAGAACACTAGCTTGGCACGTAAACCCCCTCACAAGCCTAAACACACTGTAAGTAAGGGTCTCCCATTTTGTTAATAAAGAATCATGCCCACTGAGGCGGGCTTATAAGGCATAGTACCCCCCGCTGGGGTAGGGGTCCTGAAGTTGAACCAGCACTTTTTGGCAGTTACATCAACTTTGCCACTACTACTTCTTCCTCAAATAAAACTCCCACTCCAATCCATATTCTCCACTCTCTACCCACGTTTTGGGAATTGACTCTCCATCACCCCACGCAATTAAACTACCCACTACTTCAATCCAATACTCCACTTCACAACTATATACATCATCCCATCTCTATAAAACCACCCCCTCACCAAACCAATCCTTCACCCCACGCACTAACAACATCAATTTACACTACTCAAAAGTCAAGGTTAGAGTTGAGCGAAATTTTTTCAGCCAATTTGGAGATACACTAAGAGTGTGTAAGTTGTTTTTCAATTCTTCACTTTCTATCACCATAGTTGCCACAAATTTAGCAAGTTTAGGGGGATAAAACATTATGCACACCAAGTGTTCGACAGATTACGTAAGTGAAGTTTAGGGGGGATATTGTTGTTAAAGCTTCCTGATTTCAATTCAATGGCGTCTAAACCCACATCAAAGAGGTAACATGGAGAGAGTTCCGGAACCACACCACCATCACTAACCTTCGACCGACGCAAATTCATAAGTGCAGCCGCCGCCAACCATTTTGATTACATGGTGTCAAAAGCTTTCACACTGGAGCAGGGGTTAGCACCGGACCATGTTGACGGTGAAATGATGCAACAAATATATCAAAAAGGGTGGAATAAGTTCACGGAAGAACCCGAGGCTGCAGTTGTAAGTGTGGTCAAAGAATTTAATGCTAACTCCGAGGATAAGGCTCTTTTCAACGCTTTTGTGCGGGGAAGATTAGTTCCTTTCAGTGCCGATGCCATCAATATATACTACCAGTTACGAGTGCCTAGACATTGCCAGTATGCTCACTTACGTGATCATGATCCGGATTATGAGGTTATTATGAAGGAAATGACAAAACTAGGTACCACATGGATCAAAGGTCATAAAGGAGGCACTATTTTTCACAGCAAGGATCTCGACAGGTATGGAAAGATATGGTATGCATTCTTGTATGCCAAATTGTTTCCATCCACACACACGTCAGATGTGACCATGGAGAAAGCATTGCTCTTATATGCCATTGTACAAGATTTCATCATCGATGTAGGGGCTATAATCAACTTTTCAATCCGAAGATGCTTACGAGGACCATTCTTGAGCGGCTTGCCACACCCATCACTCATTTGTGGGTTGTGTAGGCAAGCGGGAGTTAGATGGTCCGATGATGAGATCACTTAGATGACGCTTCAGACATTGGATTCAAGAATGATTGTAAGGTAAGCGGCATGGCCCGGAGGCGAGTCGCATCCTAGAGGTTTAGGCTTTATATTTCCATCATCTTCGGAGGATGAGGCTGACGCTTCTGAAAGCTCGGATGACGAAGAGTTCCAAGGGGCTCCACCAATGGGAGAGCACGGGACAGAGGCAACACCACAACCCAAGGCCATATCTAGCCCTCAGTTCCTCAACTTTCAACGATAAGTGGATGAACAAAACCAGGTAGCACGAAGAGAGATGCGGCGACTAGCAGCGAGGCATGACTACATGTTTGAAGCCATGAACCTATCGTTCACGCTCTAAAGCTTAATCCCAATGCACAATTCCTATACCAGCAGCCAACACCAATGCCAAGGTTCCCACCCAGTTATTTTGATGAAGAAGAACACACACCACCACCCCAGGCTTAAGTGATTATAGGGAAGTCCTCATATTTTTATTGTAATATTCAAGTTTGGGGGATTTAGTTTCATGTTTGCATATTTTCATGTTTTCATATTTAATTTCATTAGTTAGGTTTGCATAGTAGTTCATTATTTAGTTTTAAGATTATTAAATGTTGCATTCATGTAATCATGTAGTTGCATAGTAGCTTAGGAGCATAAATAGTTTTTATTTATTGTTGCATTCATGTTATGTTTATCATACATAAAAAAAATAGTTAAGTATTGTGTTAATTTGCATATGTCTAGCAGTTATTGTAGTTCATTTTATTTTGGCCAATGATGAGATTGGGATTAAGTAGACAAGTACAGTACTGAGTATTAGAGCCTTGATGTAGTTTCTGTTATGAATTGGATCTTGTGCTTGTTTGAAACTGGTATGAAAAGGGTAGCACGTTAATAACACATGTGTCGACTGATTAGTTCAAATTGATACATAAGAAATTTTCTAAAGGATAGTGTTAGTTTAAATGAAAGAATAATGAGGATAGACAGTAAAGACGAAGAATTAGGCAACCTAAGTTTGGGGGAAAAAGTGGGGTATATAAGCTTCTAAAAAAGTGAATAATTGAGTCTTGTGGTGGGTTAAGAAGAATTATGAAAAGCAATCCCCATAAACACAGGCGTGAGATGGAGTGTAAAATGCACTCACTATCTATGAAAAAAAACAAGAAAAGAAAAGAAAGCATAAGTACCCTATTTGGACCCTTAATATTGGTAATTGTTTGATTTTAGTTGGATCTTGTCTGTTTTTGAAATTCTTGAGTTTTAATTGTATGATGCCCTCAAACAGAATTATTATGTATTAAATTTGATTTTGTATCAGTTAGCATAGATGTTAAGCACACACACACACACACACACACACACTATACTAGTAATAACAGTATAAGATTCAATGATTAGTGAGGGATTATTGATTAGCTTTGATATGACGTGTCTTCGTGTTTACTTGATTTCTCTGAGGCCGGTTATAAACTTTGATTTTATGATGACTGTTGGATGCGTAGGCATATAGATTAGATGCATTACATATCATCGCATTGCATTGCATAGTATGTTAGTTTGTTTTGTGCTCGAGGACTAGCACAATTTAAGTTTGGGAGAGTTTGATAAGTGGGTTTTATACCCACGAATCGATTCTTAATTCAAGCTTAATCGGTGTTAATTCATTGTTTTTATGTTTGTTTTTACTTGTTTATTGTTATTTCATATGTAGGTTTGGTGGTGTTACAAGTGATAAAAAAGGGTGGATTTAAGGTGCATTGTGGCGAGCAAAGGAGCAAACCAAAGTCATTTAGTAGAACATATGCCCGTCGGGGCGGGCATTTTTAAGCCTTACACCCTCGCCGGGGCGGGGGGTCCAGGACTCAGAAGACGGAATGTATGCCCGTCGGGGCGGGCTAATTGCAAGGCTAAACCCCCACCGGGGCGGCGGTACGGGACAGATTAATCTCTTAGTTGGTTTATAATGCTGCAAACGTGGAGTTTAAGTTATAATAATGGCTTGGGACTCATATTAGTAGCAAATTTCAATCAGAATACATGTCTTAGTGTTATATCTAACATCAAAAAACAAGATTAAGGGAGGATATACATCAGAAGCAATTAACAGAGCAATAATACAGATTTTCAGAGCAAGCATTGGAGGAAGATAATTGAAGGATTTTTCGTATCAATTGTGAATTGGGCTGAAGAAAAGGGTGGTTCTGGATTTATTCTTTTCTTTTAGTTTATTTATAATTTAAAGGATGATATCTTTAATTTATTCAGTGTTTATTTCATTTATGATGAACTAATTCACTTTTTAGGCTTATGATGGATCTTTAAGTGAAACGATGGTTATGTAACTTTGATTTTTAGTTTAATAAGCTATGCTTCAGTTTATCTATATTAATTTGTGCTTGGATTTATGAATTTCCTGATCAAAAATTCTTTGTGGACTTGTATGGATTCGAGAGAGGAATTACGAGTCTAGACTTAGTTAATATAGCATGTGTTCTTGAATTTTGCGAATGAACAGAATCTTGATGAATGTTAGGGTAGAGATATGCTTAACATCGCATGTAATCGAATAGAGAACTTGAACTTAAACCTTCTTTGATTGTAATTCACATAAAGATATAGTGAGTTAGTTAATTAAGGTGTTTAACTTAATTCTATCTAAATTATGGATTTAAATTAATATGGTGTTATTGCATCGAGAGGTGGCTAATTCTACTTTTGTGTTCTTGATTAATAAACTGGGATAGTAAATTAAACTGGAATAAAGGGTAATTAACAGAGTGAAACTTAGGGTGAAGTTGTAAGCCTAATTCTCCAATACTTGTTTAGAAATTCAGTTTTTGAGATTTGTGATTGTTTTGTGATCTTAGTATTCTTAATAATTTTAGTTTTTATAATTTTAATCATTAATTTAGATAGTTTAATAAAATTGGGATTAATAGGAAACTGGTAATTGTGAGGTTGGAATTCTTACTGATTTCTCTATGGGAACGATAATCTACTTACTATTATATTACTTGTTTACCACGCATACTTGCGTGATTATACGTAATTAGATTTTACCCAACACTAGGAAGCCTAGCAACTTGCCTGATTTAACGCCAAAGGCGCACTTGGCTGGATTCAACTTCAAATTGTACTTATGCAACCTATTGAAGATCTTTTTGAGATGGTCTATATGGTCTTCTTCCTTTTGGGATTTGACAATGATGTCATCCACGTAGATCTTTATCTCTTTGTGTATTAAGTCATGGAAAAGAGCCATCATTGCCCGTTAGTAGGTAGCTCCGGCATTTATGAGGTCGAATGACAACCATCTATAGTAAAAGGTTCCCCAAGGTGTGATGAATGCAATTTTCTCACGATCCTCTTTAGCAACCATAATTTGATGGTACCCCGCAAAATAATCAGCAAAGGAGTACATGTCGTATTAAGCAGTATTGTCAATGAGAATGTGGATAAATGGCACGAGAAAGCTATCTTTAAGGCAAGCTTTATTCAAATCCCGGTAATCCACACAAACTCGCACCTTTCCTCCCGGTTTAGGCACGGGGACTATATTGGATAGCCATTCAGGGTATGTGGATACCATGATGATGTCGGCTTAAAATTATTTCACAATTTCTTCTTTAACCTTTAAACTCCACTCAGGTTTTAATTACCTGAGCTTCTGCCTGACTGGCTTAAATCCCACTTTAATGGGAAGACGATGGATGACGATATCAGTGGACAAACCCACCATGTCTTCGTGAGACCATGCAAACACATCTTAGAATTGGGCTAATAGTGAAACCATGTCATTCCTTTAGTTTGGAGTGAGGTCTATACCAATCTGGATTAGCTTAGGGTTTTATAAGGTTCTGAGGTTAAATGAGGTGGTTTGATAAAGATTTGGTTTGGGTTTATCCTCGACCCATTCCTTGATCTCCTGAGGTATCTCAATGTCCTCTTGTATTTCCATCAAGTCTGAGTTTAACTTTTCATCAAAGTTATAGTCCTTGTGGAGAAAAGGCACCTCATCAGCAAGTATAGGCACATCTAAGTTCAAAGTCCTGAAATAAAATATGCTTTCACTGAATATATAAAATTGTTCAATCATACAAAATGTTAACATGTACGGATAAAATAACTGCTAATACTGTATAGTAAGTAAGCAGTTAAAGTTATCTACAGGGAAGAGGGGGGGTTTTCCCTTTTTACCCTTGGCGATAAATACAAGGAGTGCTGCTCCAATTGTCAAGGGTGAACTCCTGATGGACAACATTGATGAAGTGGCTATCATCGTCCTTCTTCTCCTGAATAATGACCATAATGTCAGGACAATCATCGTCTGGAGTATATATATTTGTATGCTCATCATGTAAAAGGATGTGTAAGTGAGACAAACTCCGGGCGATGTCTTGTTTATATCTCCGTTCCTTTTTGTCCACTTCAGGATCAGGAATCAGGACCTCTTTTGCTTTAACCTGTATCGGTTTGGGAAATAACATAGCCATTAAATGGGCAGGAACCTTTACCGGAGACTGTATAGGTTCAGGATCTGTAGGTGGAGATAATCGATGTATGGCTGAAGATGAAGGAATTTGTTTGTGCTTGTAAGGATTCTTGTGGATCGAGAGTGGCGAATAGCCTAATCCAATTTGTCCTGTTTTGATCGGGAACTTGAATTGGGCGATTAATGCCCTGATGATCTTTTCCCAACCCTTGTCCAGGTTGATGACCCAATGACATCATCTCTTGAGTGGCCGACATTACCTCGACAGAAATCTTGGGTGTGAGAGGTGGTACCCCAATGGGATGGTAATGAGTGTTGCTCACCTCCAGGGCATGGAAACTGACCGGCTCAACTTCTATGTTAAAGTTGATGAGTGGTATGTCACCTTGTTCAGGACATTCCGGCTCAGCATTAATAGTAATTAGGCTATTATTGATAATGCACTTGAGTTTCTGATGAAGGGTGGAAGGGACAGCTCTAGCCATATGAATCCACGATCTTCCTAAAAGCAGGTTATATCCTATGGAGATTTTGAGCACATGAAACGATACACGGAATGTATGTGGAGCAATCTCCACAGGTAGCTCAATTTCCCCAACATCATTTCGTCAGGATCCATCAAAAGCTTTGATAACCATATGGTTGCTTTTGATCCTCTTAGGGTTGATATTCATCTTCTCCAAGGTGGCATAAGGGCAGATATTCAAAGATGACCCACCATCTATCAGAACTCCTCCCACCATATATCCGAAGGACTGCACCGCTATGTGCAACGGCTTGCAGTGACCAGTCCCTTCGGGAGGTATGTCATCATCAGTGAAAGATATCACATTGTTGTTAAAAATGTGATCAACCAAATGTTGGAATTTTTCCACATCCACTGATTTCGGCAAATGGGCTTCTTCTAAGACCCTTAGCAAGATTTTCCTGTGATCGTCAGAAGAGAAAACCAAGTCCAGTATGAAAATTTGTTGTGGAGCTTCTCTCAAGCTTAAAACCACCTTGGCTTCATTATGGCCTATAGTACGCAGGAACTCTTCAATTTTTTGCATGGGAACTTTCCCCTTTGATTTGATGATAGGCTTCATCACCCGGTGGGGAAGATACAGTGGATTCTCCTTCGACACTGCAGCAGTTGTGTGTGATGTAGATCCTTCAGCCTCTATAATTCCATGAAATTTTTTTTAGGCTAACAATAGGATACTATGGCCTAGATGGCAATGTAATGGGCTTCGGTGCAGCCACTTTCAAAGGATTGTTAACACCATTGATTTGAATTGATTGTATTGTGGGTGGTCTGCTAGCCAAATCATCCTCAACGGATATAACTGCTACGAGGTCCTTCCATTTTGTTGGACATGTGTTCCCACTCTCGAGTAACAAAGTGTCGTCACCTGCTATCTGTAGGACACCACTGTCAATTAAATTCTGAATGACGTGGTGGAGTGCTCAACATTCTTCTGTACTGTGACCGCAAGAGTGGGAGTGATACTGACATACTCCATTCGAATTGAACCGTCTTGAATGGGGATTGATTGGAGATGTATAAGGGATGTAATTCTTCCTTCATTGATCAGCATCTAAAATATCTCCTCCATAAGTAGGCCCAGGTATGTAAATTCCCTCTTGTTGGCAAAATCCCAACGGGCTTTAGCACTTGCTCTTTTTGCAACTTTATCCTCCAGTGTTTCACTTTTTGAAGGCGATGATGGAGTATTCATAACAAAAGGAAGGAGACTAGCATGCTTCTGACTTACTAATTGGCGTCTGAGTTGTTGTTAATGGATCACCAGTTCTGCCAATTAGTTTATTTGCTTACAAAGAGCTTTCATCTTTCGTTCCATCAAAAACTGGAACTATGCATAATCCCATTTGTCAGTACCGTCCTTGTTGGTTTGGGAAGATTCAACAACATAATTGGAACTCTGTCCACTGCTCCAATTAATCATATTAACCTTTTCTTCTTTGTGTTGATGAAGAGGGTTGTCTTGCATATGAGGTTGGTCGGTTTAGTCACCACAATCTCCCCGTTGTCGATTAAATCTTGGATCTTGTGTTTCAAGGCCCAACAATCTTGAGTATTATGTCCTGGAGCTCCAGCATGATAGGCACATTTTCAGGTAGCATTGAAACCCTTCCTATTCGGGTTAGTCGGTGGAAGAAGATGTGTAATTTACTTCTGAGTAGTCAGAAGATTGAGAATATTCTCGAGTGAGTCCCCTAGGGGTGTGAACACTCGACTGTGTCGAACTTCTCCACCCTTTGGCAATGTAGGGTTGGAAGACTGTGCTTGAAAAGGGGAGTAGTTTCTCCTCCGGATAGGCATATTCTAACTGCATTTCTGACCTTGTAGTATCAAGGAAACATCTTCCTCTTCCTTTTTATGGACCCTCCGAAGGTTGTTTCCATAAGTTTAGGACTGGATGTGCTCAGCAACAGCTTTTAGAGCAGCTAGGTCATGGATCTTTCCCGACTTCAATTCCATCTCAGCCATCTCTCCGTATTTGATCATTTTAGAAAATGGTTTACTAATGCCAACTAAAACTCTCTCATAGAAAGGAGCTTCTTGTATGTCTATGAACGTCATCACCATTTCTAATTCTGTTATAGAAGGAATAACTTGAGTGTAAGACCCCAAATAATTAATAAATGAAATTTAATTTCCTCTAATTATTATTTTGAAATAGTAAGGGTTGATGTGATTAATGTGGATAGTTATGGGTAAAATACGCAAATATTTCAAAATAAGTAAGTGGTTATAAAATATTCATTGTTGTTGGGGAATATTCATTTGGTCGTGGAATATTAATCTTGCTTTGGAGAATATTAAATGCGACGTAGCGCTTGACCATGTGGGCCCCATAACGGAAAGCGATTGGAGGAAGAAAATGACAAATATAAGTTGTTTAAAAATAACGGCGTAGTTATTACAGATTTAATTGTTGGAATACCGGTGGTTAAAAACACGATGTCTACGCGTTGTTGCACAAAGAAGACACTGCAGTATTGCACCAATTATTGACTCTTACGTAAGAAGGCACTACTCAATAATGGTTACAGTAATTACTGTTCGGTATTTTATTTTATTGGTTCAATAATTGCTGCGTTGATATTTTATATTGCTGTTGTTTCAATAATTGTCATTACACAAGATTTTTCATTATCGAAGCAATAATTCATATTATCTCTGAATAATATTATTAGATAACATTATTGGCAATGTCTATAAAGTTCATCTAAGGAGAGGTTTGGTCACCTAATTGCGGCGCCCAAGAAGGAGAAATTCTTATTGGAAAGCCCCTCTTTCCGAGAAGCGCACGGTTGTCGATATTGTGATTACGTAATATTATTTGTGAATAATTAATTATTGATTCATATGATGAGAAAAATATTGATTTTATGTGGATATAGATGGAGAAAATTTTTAATGTGACAATTGTTGAAAATTGAAATTTTATCTTTTTCTGATAAAATAATTCATTTAAATATATATATATATTATTATATTTTAATAATATAATAATGGTGATATTTTTACAACGAATGTGGGATATATGAGTATACGAGGAGGAAGAGTATTTTTGTTGCAATAAATGTTTAAAACATGTTAAACATGTCGGTGGACCCCATTTATTGACTGAAATTTGATTATAGCCTCTAAAATTGGCCGTTTATAGATTTCGGTCAATTTCTGTTTAGAATTTAGAAAAACTTTCTTCTGCAAAGTTGTAGAGAATTGAATTTCCTATAAAAACACGCAAGATTCAAAATTTCTAATAAAAGGGCTATTTATTATGAATTATTGAAGTTTCAAAGCTCCGAAATAATTAATTTTTGGAAGTTTAAAATAATTTTAATTACAAAAACGTTTTTTTCATTGTTGGGACTCATTTAACATGTGTTAGGATGGCTGAATTTAGATTTCTAGTATGCATAGGAAGATGTGGAAAATTAATATTATTAATTTATTAAATTTTCTGCTTTGGTGTTCTAAGCATTTTCCTATAAATAGGGTGCTTAGGTTAGAATTGAAAATCACACCGAGCTCAAGTTTTCTCTCTATATTATCGGCGTATTCTTGTGAGTATTTTGAGTATACTTTGAGTATTGCTATCGATGAAAGTTCAAGTTATAGCCTATATCCAAAAGATTCCAATTAAAAGTATTGTCTTTCCGAGGTAAGGGATATTATTTTTTCGTAATGATATTATTTTTTCAATATCATTATCTTTGAAATATTGATCTCAAGTTTTTATCAAATTTAGAACTTTTAGTGTAGGGGGTTACTATTCACGATATGCAAGACTTTATTCACGATATCTGGTATTATTCACGAATCGGCTAAGACTATTCATCGAAAAATGAAAATTTTTCTTTTTCGTCAAAATATCTATTCGGATACTAGCTTTGATTGTATCCATGTTTTGATCATTCTTGAATTTTACACCACTATGATTATTTTTGAGGTATTTTTGGACGTGGATAAAACAAAGTACTAATCCTTAATCCTTAATCCATGTCATTTTGTTTCACTTTGGATTCGTTTCTTTAATAAAAAAAAAATATTTTCATCATCCTCGCCTTAAATGATGATATTATTGAATATCTTTGGCAGTGTAGTGCAAAGATGAATGATTTCTGGTGAATATATTTGACCTGTAGTGCAAAGATGAATGAGTTCTGATGAATATCTTTGGCCCGTAGTGTAAACATGAATAGGTGTTTAGATGAACATGACCAACTGGTGAATGTCCTTGGCCTGTAGTACAAGGATGAATATATGATTCCAGATATATATTGATTGATGTTACAGGGATAAAAATATTGATGATGGACTGTTAAATTCATAGATATTAGTAGATTTCATCCTCTACGTAACTCTTCTATGAATTAATATTTTCCGCTGCGAGTATTGATTTAAAACTTGTTGTCTATTGTATTCTATTAAATTTTTCCCTGTTGAAGACTAACGATAACTTGTTGAAGACTAGTTGAGCTCACCCTTTTTCTTTTTGTTCCATTTTTCTTCTCAGGAGGCGAGAATGTAGCGAGTACGAGTCGGGGTATGGAATGATGGTTTTAGAGAGTTGTTTAGTAATCCTCATCATTTTTGTAAAATAATGTATCAATAATTATGATGAGGATTTATTTGTATGTGGATATTGTTTAGATGGCAATATCTGTATTTAAACTCACAGTTTTACTATTGTAATAATAAAGTTGTAGTTGTTTCTGTACCGTGTATTGACAACTCAGAATGGGTGATGTATACCTATTTTGGGGGTGTCACAGTTGGTATCAGAGCTTAGGGATATGATCTCTGGCGGAGATCGGGGAATAGAACTAGGAGGGGAGAGACGAGTAAATCCTTCGCTAGTGTGTCCTACCTAAGCTTATTTGTTAGTTGGTCAGTATATAGGGATATTATGTGATATATTGATTTCCTTAATTAACCCTTGTTTTATGACAGTATTTGAGAATGTCGACTGAGAATATTAACAATGGAAATGAGACCGTGGAGACGCTCAGACTCACTAACGAGGAGAACGCGCAACAGTCGTGGCAATGTTCCTCCGTGAACAACACCACGGAGCGAGATGATGAACGAGGGGATATTTAGAAGCTTTTGCGGTTCATGCAAAATCGACGAGGAGACTCGTGTTTAAAACATAGGAGGAAATGATAGCAATTCACGGGTTGTCACAAATGCAAGATTTCAAAGAGTTGGGACCACCGAATTTAAGGGAAAGCCAGATCCGATCATGGCGTAAACATGGGTCAAGCAAATTACCAAGATATTCGATGTCTTGGGATGCACAGAGAACAGAAGGTTCCATTCGCCACCTTTATGTTTTGGTGAAGCGAGACTATCTTGGTGGGAGTCTTTGAAAGCGTACCCATCCAAATGCACTCAAAGATGTCTTGGGATACATTTCAGAAACTATTTAATGACAAATACTTTCCGAAAGTGTTCAATGCATATGAAGGAAGTGGAGTTTATTAGGATCGAGAGAACAACATGGCGATTGTCTCGATCGAGGCGAAGTTTGCAGAGTTATCGTGTTTGCACCTCATTTGGTGGAGAATGAGGAACGATGACGCGGATGTTTCGAGAGGTTTGAAACCCAAGATACGTCAATATCTCATCTCTCATAAATTTTCTCTTTATTAGGATGTTGTTAATAGGGCCCAATTGTTAGAGCGAGATAACGAGTACGGTCAACCGAGGTACCACAATCAAGATCATACGGGAGATAGTAGTCAACAAAACAACAATAACCGGTGGAGAAAGAAAAAGACGGACAAAAATGGTAACCACTCTAGTGGTAATCATGGCCATGAAAATAGAAGAAAGCGAGTCGGGAGGAGATTTTAAAAGAGGAGATTCAACAACGACTATGTGAAGGCAGCGATTGCAATGACAAGAATCGGTTCCAAGGGAGGAGAAACGACCACGGTCATTATATGCTATAAATGCGGAAAGAGGGACATATCGGTCAAATTGCCCACAACAGTTCTGGTGTATGCTATAATTGTGGAAAGGAAAGACATATCATTTCGAGATTGCATTTCAAAGAGCGAAACCTAGTTCAATGGGGACGGTGACTCAAAAGATCATCCCCGTAAAAAGTCAAAGTCAACGGTTCACGGAAGAGCGTTTGTTGTGATTGGTCAAAATGCGAGGAACCCAAACGAGGTGATCACGGGTAAGCTAATCATAAATTCTTGTGAAGTTTATACTTTACTAGATCTGGGTGCTACCCATTCATTTATCTCTCCGCTTGTGCTCAACGTTTAAACTTGACTCAGGAGAAATTAGACTTTGACCTATCTGTGGAAACTCCGTTAGAGAAACTTTCATCACATCCATCGTTTATAAATCTTGTTTGATTCGAGTTGGCACCATCACACTTACCGTTGACCTTATCTCTTTAAAGATACTTGCTTTTGATGTGATTTTAGGGATTGATTGGTTAACTACTCATCATGCCAAAATTGATTGTTTTTCGTAAGGTTGTTAGCTTTCATATTCCTAAACAACCTGTTGTACAAATTCAAGCAACTAAACCATTAAAATCAATCACTGTCATATCTAATCATAAAGCTATTCGTTTATTAAAAAATGGATGTCAAGCTTTCTTAGCCCATGTTATGGATTTGAATAAAGACACGTCAAATTTGAATAATATTCCTGTTGTTATTGACTTTCCTGACGTATTTCCTGAAGAACTTCCCGATTCTACCCCGAGCGTGAAGTTGAATTCTTTATTAACCTTGAACACAGTACAAAGCCCATTTCTAAAACCCCATATCGAATGGCTCCTATTGAACTTCAGAGTTAAAGGTCCAACTACGAGGAGTTGTTGGACATCGGTTTCATTCGTCTAGTACATCTCCTTGGGGTGCTCCTCTGTTTTATTAAGTAAAGAAGAAAGACGGGAGTATGCGACTTTGTATTGACTATCGGGGAATTGAACCATGTCACCATCAAGAATAGGTATCCTCTACCTCGTATTGATGACTTGTTTGACCAGTTGCAAGGAGCACAATTCTTTTCAAAAATTGATCTTCGTTCTGGATATCATCAGCTGAAAATTAGGCGAGGATATTCCAAAGACCGCCGAGAACTCCTCGGTATGGGCATTATGAATTCTTAGTTATGTCTTTTGGATTGACTAATACTTCTGCGGCTTTCATGGATATGATGAATCGAGTATTCAAGGAATATTTGGATCAATTCGTTGTTGTCTTTATTAATGACATCCTCATATATTCCAAAAGCCGTGAAGATCATGAGCACCATTTGAAGCTAGTACTCCAAAGGCTTCATGAAAACAAGCTATATGCTAAGTTGAAGAAATGCGAGTTCTGGCTTGAGGAAGTTGCATTCCTTGGGCACGTGGTGTCAAAACATGGAGTATCTGTTGACCCGGCGAAGATTAAAGCAATACAAAGTTGGGAGCAACCGAAGTCGGTTACTGAAGTACGTAGCTTTCTGGGCTTAGCTGGTTATTATCGGAAATTCGTGGAAGGGTTTTCTAGAATCGCTACTCCGTTAACTCATCTGACTCGAAAGGATACAAAATTCATATGGAGCGAGGAATGCGAGAAGAGTTTCCAAGAGCTTAAGAGGAGACTCATTTCGGCACCTGTTCTAACAATACCATCTGGTACGGATGGATTTGTTATCTACAGCGATGCTTCGGGCAAAGGGTTAGGATGTGTTCTCATGCAACATGGGAAAGTCATAGCCTATGCCTCATGATAACTTAAAGAATATGAGAGGAATTATCCTACTCATGATCTAGAGTTAGCGTGATCGTTTGCTGCTAAAGATCCGGAGGCACTATCTATATGGGGAGAAAGTGGAGATATATTAGGACCATAAAAGCCTTAAATATTTCTTCACTCAAATAGAACTCAACATGCAAGCGACATTGGCTCGAGCTATTGAAAGACTACGACCACACTATTCAATACCATCCCTGAAAAGCGAACGTGGTAGGCCGACGCGTTGAGTAGAAGATCATATGCGAGGAACGAAGTGCGATGATGTCAAGTATACGCGATAGAGCCAACTTTAATAGAAAAAGTTAAGGTTGCTTCAAGCCACCCAATCCGAGGTGATTCATATGAAGAAGAAAGTATAAGAAGGTGCTATTCCTAAGCGAGAATTGATGAAGAAGGAATACTTGAGTCCACTCCGGACTTTTGTGTTCTAACGATTCTAATTTGAAGTACAAGATCATGATGGAGGCACACAATACACCATTTGCAATCCATCTGGAAGTACTAAAATGTATCGTGATCTTGACATACATTTTGGTGGAACAATATGAAGAGAGATTGCAAAGTTTATCTCAACATGTTTAACTTGTCAACGTGTAAAGGTGAGCATCAAGTGCCTAAGGGACCATTGCAACCACTTGAGATTCCGAAATGGAAGTGGGAACACATTACCATGGATTTCGTTACGGGTCTTCCCACGGTTTCTCAAGGCATAAATGCTATTTGGGTTATTGTTGATAGATTAACCAAGTCTGCACATTTCTTGTCGATACGGGAGACTTATTCTCTTGAACGTCTTGCTAGTATGTATGTAAATGAGATTGTGAGGTTGCATGGCATGCCAGTATCTATAGTTTCGGATCGTGACCCAAGATTCACTTCAAGATTTTGGGTTAGCTTGCAAAAAGCTATGAAGTGCGGATTTACGATTGGCTTTGGCATACCATCCTCAAACGGACGGACAATAAGAGAGGACTATTCAAACTCTTGAAGATTTATTAAGACTCTGTGTCCTAGACTTCAAGGGCAGTTGGGATAAGTATTTACCATTGGTGGAATTCTCCTACAACAATGCAGATTATCGTGCAAGTATAGGTGTGGCTCCATTTGAAGCATTATATGGGACGAAAGTGTCGCTCTCCAATATGTTGGGATGAGGTGGGTGAAGCAACATTGTTGGGACCCGAGTTAGTACGTATGACTACCGAAAAGATCCAAATGATTCGACAACATATACAAACGACACAAGATAGACAAAAGAGTTATGCAGATCTTCATCGAAAGGACGTGGAATTTAGTATAGGGGATCATGTATTATTGCGAGTTGCTCCATGGAAGGGAGTTACAAGATTTGGGAAGAGAGGAAAGCTCAATCCACGATTTATTGGTCCATTTCAAATTCTTGACCGAGTAGGAAATGTAGCCTATAGACTCGCGTTACCTCCAAGTATGTCTCGTGTTCATAATGTGTTTCACATATCTGTCCTTCGTAAATATGTGAAAGACCCGAACTACGTTATTGAGTTAGAACCGGACGAGATAGCCGAAGACATAACATATGAGGAGGTACCTGTCAAGATCTTGGATAGGAAGGAGCATGTCCTACGCACGAAGGTCATACCACAAGTTAAAGTTTTGTGGAGGAACCATGCTATAGAGGAAATGACCTGAGAATTGGAAACCGAAATGAAAGCGAGGTATCCTCACCTTTTCGAAACACCAGGTACGTATGTCAATTTCGAGGACGAAATTTCATAAGGAGGGGAGGTTGTAAGACCCCAAATAATTAATAAATGAAATTTAATTTCCTCTAATTATTATTTTGAAATAGTAAGGGTTGATGTGATTAATGTGGATAGTTATGGGTAAAATACATAAATATTTCAAAATAAGTAAGTGGTTATAAAATATTCATTGTTGTTGGGAATATTCGTTTGGTCGTGGAATATCGTGACATCGCTTCTGGAGAATATTAAATGACGACGAAGTAGCGACCCATGTGTGGGCCCCATAATGTAAAGCGATTGGAGGAAGAAAATGACAAATATAAGTTGTTTAAAAATAACGACGTAGTTGTTACCGTTTTTTAATCGTTGGAATACCCGGTGGTTAAAAAATACGATGTCTGGCGTTGTTGCACGAAAGAAGCACTGCGGTATTGCACCAATTATTGACTCTTTACGTAAGAAGGCACTACTCAATAATGGTTACGAGTAATTCTTTATTCGGTATTTTATTTTATTGGTTCAATAATTCTGCGTTGATATTTTATATTCTTTGTTGTTTCAATAATTGTCATTACGGTATTTTTCATTATCGAAGCAATAATTCATATTATCCGAATAATATTATTAGATAACATTATTGGCAATGTCTAGAAAGTTACGTCTAAGAAGAGGTTTGGTCACCTAATTGGCCTTGAAGAAGGAGAAATTCTTATTGGAAAGCCCCCTCTTTCCAGGAAGCGCACAGTTGTCGATATTGTGATTCTGTAATATTATTTGTGAATAATTAATTATTGATTCATATGATGAGGAAAATATTGATTTTATGTGGATATAGATGGAGAAAATTTTTAATGTGACAATTGTTGAAAATTGAAATTTTATCTTTTTCTGATAAAATAATTCATTTAAATATATATATTATTATATTTTAATAATATAATAATGGTGATATTTTTACAACGAATGTGGGATATATGAGTATACGAGGAGGAAGAGTATTTTTGTTGCAATAAATGTTTAAAACATGTTAAACATGTCGGTGGACCCCATTTATTGACTGAAATTTGATTATAGCCTCTAAAATTGGTCGTTTATAGATTTCGGTCAATTTCTGTTTAGAATTTGGAAAACCTTTCTTCTGCAAAGTTGTAGAGAATTGAATTTCCTATAAAAACTCGCGAGATTAGAATTTTCTGATAAAAGGGCTATTTATTATGAATTATTGAAGTTTCAAAGCTCCGAAATAATTAATTTTTGGAAGTTTAAAATAATTTTAATTACAAAAACATTTTTTTCATTGTTGGGACTCATTTAACATGTGTTAGGATGGCTGAATTCAGATATCTAGTATGCGTAGGAAGATGTGGAAAATTAATATTATTAATTTATTAAATTTTCTGCTTTGGTGTTCTAAGTATTTTCCTATAAATAGGGTGCTTAGGTTAGAATTGAAAATCACACCAGAAACTGAAGTTTTCTCTCTCTATATTATCGGCGTATTCTTGTGAGTATTTGGAGTATACTTTGAGTATTGCTATTATCTGGTGAAAGTTCAAGTTATAGCCTATATCCGATTATTCCAGTTAGAAATCTTTGTCTTTCCGAGGTAAGGGATATTATTTTTTCGTAATGATATTATTTTTCAATATCATTATCTTTGAAATATTGATATGAAGTTTTTATCAAATTTGGAACTTTTAGTTCTCTGGGGTTACTATTCACGTATACGGCCTTTATTCACGATATCTGATACTATTCGAATCACGCCACTATTCATCGAAAAATGAAATTTTTTCTTTTTCGTCAAAATATCTAATTCGGATACTAGCTTTGATTGTATCCATGTTTTGATCATTCTTGAATTTTACACCACTATGATTATTTTTGAGGTATTTTTGGACGTGGATAAAACAAAGTACTTAATCCTTAATCCTTAATCCATGTCATTTTGTTTCTTGGATTCGTTTCTTTAAAAAAAAAATTATTTTCATCATCCTCGGTCTTAAATGATGATATTATTGAATATCTTTGGCTGTAGGCAAAGATGAATGATTTACAGTGAATATCTTTGGCTCAGTAGTGCAAAGATGAATGAGTTTCGATGAATATCTTTGGCAGTAGTGCAAAGATGTTGGTGTTTAGATGAACATGACTAATGGTGAATGTCCTTGGCTTTTAGTGCGAGGATGAATATATGATTCCGGATATATATTGATTGATGTTACGAGGATAAAAATATTGATGATGGATTTTAAATTCATAGATATTAGTAGATTTCATCCTCTACGTAACTCTTCTATGAATTAATATTTTCCATCGCTGGTATTGATTTAAAACTTGTTGTCATTGTATTCTATTAAATTTTTCCTCGTTGAAGACTAACGATAATTTGTTGTATATTATCTTAGTCATAATATTCTTTCTTGAGCTAGTTGAGCTCACCCTTTTCCTTTTGTTCCATTTTTCTTCTCGGGAGGCGAGAATGTAATGAGTAGCAATGCAGTGAGGTATGGAATGATGGTTTTAGAGAGTTGTTTAGTAATCCTCACCATTTTGTAAAATAATGTATCAATAATTATGATGAGGATTTATTTGTATGTGGATATTGTTTAGATGGCAATATCTCGTATTTAAACTCATGATTTCTTGTTGTAATAATAAAGTTGTAGTTGTTTACATGCAGGTGTATTGACAACTCAGAATGGGTGATGTATACCTATTTTGGGGGTGTCACATTGAGCAGCAATGCTCCTCCACCTTTGAGCATACTCTCTGAAAGACTCATTAGATTGTTTCTTGACCTTGGTAATTTGGTACCAGGTGGGGGCCATCCGAGATCGGAAATCCTACTTTCATTGAGGAAGGCACGAGCTAGCTCTTCCCAGCTACGGATCTTAGAATTGTCTAATCAGGTATACCATGAGCGGGCTTTTCCAATTAGACTCTTTTGGAACAGCTACAATCTAAGCTTTTCATCCTCAACATAAGATCCGAGTTCTCCAATGAATACCTTCAAATGTGTGTAAGGATCTCCCAACCCATCATACTTTTCAAAGTCAGGAGTTTTGAACTTCTCTAGATAATGGACACCAGGGAATATACAAAGGTCAGTATATGAGACACTCCCATGTGCTCCAATCCCTTTTATAGACTGAATGGTCTCTTCCATTTGAAGGATTTTTTTCCTGATATCACCGGTGTCTGGATCTTCTTTGAGATGGGTGTTTTCAAGAATTTTGTTAGACTTATCCAACTGAAGCTCGGGTATTGGATTTGCTTGATCCGCACCCTTTGTTCCTCTATGGCAGAGGATTCTGTATGTACGGGTATACGTAGACCCTGAGTATACTGGTGTAGTTCTTTAATCAGAACAGCCAAATCTATAATTTGTTTGCTTAATCCATCAAACTCCTCACGAGAGACAGGAGTAGGATTAGTTTGATCAGATGAAGACATAATTGGCTATAGGCTCGTGGCCTTCTTGGACTTTGAACGTGTAACAGGCCCAATTTTTTCCCTACAAAAACTTATGTAGATTAGTTTTAGGGAATGTATCAATGTTTACATGCTATCATAATTTATCCATTTTTAGGAGTATTATCCTGCAAAATGGATGTCAATTGTTTGTAAGATAGCATGGTAAGATCTAATATGCATGTACACATATTCTTCATATTTTCCATTACATAGAGATTGATATGGAATGAAATTACAAGTAATTGTCTTTACAAGTAATTGAAAATGGAAAGCATGAAGAGACTTTCCTCTGCGTTTGGTTTATCAAAGGCTGGCTTATCTTAGCTTACTCTCGCAGATTTTTGGCATGAATGTTCCCAGATCATCACAATTTACTTAACGAGAAGTTAATCCGGTCTTTCAACTGGAGCGAATCTAGGTGGTGCCTTTCCTGAGCCTCGTTGGAATTAGTCTCCCTACGAGTCTAGTAATCAAACACCGACAGGATAGCCTCCTAATGGAGGAACCACACAACATACATTCACATGCAACGTGTCTCACCGTTATGGGAATGATGACATGTGCCAAGCACTAATATTGTTTGCAAATATATACTGTAAAGCATTAAGTGCAGTAAGTAAATGCATTTGTACACATTCATCAAAAATGTAAATGCAACATCCACACACAAGCATATAACAGTTTTTGAAAATTTTGTAGTAGCGGCTTAAGTCCTCTTACTGGCGTCCCCAATAGAGTCGCCACCTGTCGACGTTGGGATTTTTACTGTCCCTTTTCTGTTCTTGTCTTTTGGTGTTCTCATGTTAGGTGAGATTTGTTTGAAAAAATAAGTTGTGAAAAGGTCTGACATTTATATGTCGACGATTGGACTGTAAGAGTCTCCAGTTAGTATTTTTAAATGGTTGCACCAACTCAACCAAGAAAAGGTTTTCACATTGACCACGTGATGTAACACTGTTAAACTGGTCTGTGAAACCAAGATTCATTAGGGTCCGGGGACTTGCTTATGCGGAGGAAAGGTGTTAGCCCCAAACATCCGTGTTACCATGGTGACTGCCACTTTTTAATTAAAATGTTATATAAATGTGTGTGTGTGTGTGGGTCAATGTGTAATTATTTAAAAGTTGTGATATGCCTCGTTCGCACCTATATACAAAGGGTTTAAATTTATGTAAATATTTAGTTTTAACAAGATATAGCAGTGATGTTTTGTAAAAGAGGTTTTTTAAACCCTTATGCTCAATAGTAATTGAGGCATTTGATACTTCCATTTTATTAAAGGTTCGGCTTGATTGCTTTTATTTTCCAGATGCGAAACATCTTCGAGAAAATAAGATATATAGTAGTGCCGAACTCCTTGTCTTTATGAGAGCCATCTAAGGAAATTCAGACACCGTGAATAATGTACAAGCTATTTACAGCCAAAAATGTCCATTACGGGAACCGAAATTAGACTTAGGAGACTGAATTTGTGATCACATGATTCCTAGGCTCACATGATGTAGCAGTTTATATGAAAGTTGTAAGAAGTTATATATATATATATATATATATATATATAAATTTAAATATATATATATCTGATGTCAACAACCGCCAACGAACTCATGGGGACCTGGAAATGTAAATATATAAAAGCGGTAAATATATATAGAGAGACACGATCAACCACCACGAAGCACCTCCATGGGGGATCGAATATGTAAATAAAGCAGTAAAGACGATCAACCTCCATGAAGTAAACTCCAGGTGGGACGAAATGTAAATAAAGCAGTAAAAACGATCAATCGCCATGAAGTAAACTCCAGGCAAGACGAAATGTAAATAAAGCAGTAAAAGGCCACAAAGTAAACTCCAAGCATGACATAAATGAAAAAATATATATATATATAAGCGGTAAACGCACGGGATATTATATCTAGGCTTAATCAAACATAGTTTGATGGGTATAATATATATATGTATATATATATATATAAGTATTTATATATATATATAAAAGCAGTAAATGCTCCGGATATAAAATTCAGGCTCATCAAACAAAGTTCGACAACAGTTTATATATATGTATATATATATATAAAAGCAATAAACTCTCCAAATATAAAATCTAGGCTCATTAAACATAGTACGACAACAGATTTATATATATATATATATATATATATATATATATATATATATAAGCAATAAATGCTAGGACGTGAGTCTCAAGCGAGGCATAACTCGATAATGTTAGTCTATATATATATATATATATATATATATATATATATATATATATATATATATATATATAAAAGGAAATAAAAGCCATGGATCAAGAAATTAAGGGCATACATACCAATAACATGACTCTCAACATAAAGAGCGGTGTATGCAAGATGTGGAAAAAAGGCTTTGAAAGGTGTACGAAGGCTTACAAAGGACTGCCAAAGAAGACTTCTATAGCTTTAAATGGATGAACACTCGGTTCCTACCGGTAAAAATATAGAAATATATGAGCTAACAAGTGTTTAAAATGAGAAAGCACTAAATTTATAGTGTGTACAGAGCAAATTGGATAGGGCTTCCTCGCCATTTTCTCTTTCAAAATGGCCACCCAAAGCCCTCTATTTATAGAGGGGGCCAGCAATGTATGTACTGCAGTGCCCGTGGTGCCCAGTAAAAGTGGTCCCGCTTATCTCAAGCACGTCACGCGCGTGCTGATGTGATGTCCGCTCAAACTTTCAAAACTTCAATTCGGGCATCCGATCAAGGTGTATAAGATATGTTTTGGAGTGCTATTGTCAAGAGCTACACAAATGACATGGGATTAGAGGTTGTAAGAAGTCAGGAAGATGGGACCATGCCCTTGGTCTTCAAGCTTCAAATTCCATCCGGTGTGCTGTCTTGTGTAGTAGTCACTCGGGATTGCAGCTATTTGGTTCTTGTAGGACATTGTTGTGTAGAATGTATGTTGAAATGTGTTGAGACAGTGCGCATGTGGGATCGAGGTGGAAAAATGATGATTTTACCCCTCACTGGGGTTATCTACGGTTTAGGTTGATAAAATAGTCGTTGCTCAGGGTTATCTCTGAGATTGGACTACTGCAAGTACTGGATGTCCTCAGAGTTGTCACTGAGGTGTGCCTAACCTCCCGGGGTTATCTCCGGGTTTGGGAATGAGTGCCTCAGGGTTATCTCCGAGGTTGAAGCTGATTGTTGGGGGTTGAAACGAGCTTTTTCGGGGTTATCTCCGGAACTATAACTACACTCCTCGGGGTTATCTCTGAGGTTGAGAATGAAACTCCTGGTGTTGTTTCTGGGATTGAATATCTCAGGGTTATCTCCAAGATGGAAAAGGCTTCTTCGATGGGATTTTTGGAACTGGAACTATCTTGTCCTCTAGGGTTATCTCTGAAAGATGATTTTGCCCTCCTACAATGTTAGTAATAGGAATGAAAAATTTTGAGTGTCTATAAACGGTTCATACTTGATCACATGTTTGTAATCGGGTTTATACGGTCTCAACACCAACATATGAAAAATGTTGTGAACATGTTCTAATTCTGGAGGTAAAGCTACCTCATAAGCTACTTCTCCCACTCTTTGAAGTACCTTGAAGGGTCTAATGAACCTCGGGCTTAACTTTTCTTTCTTGCCAAAATGAATTTTCCCCTTCCAAGGAGAAACTTTTAGGAAAACAAAATTTCCCATGTCAAATTTGCGATTTTTCCTGTGTTGATCAGCATACTTCTTCTGTTTATCCTGAGCAGCTACCAGTCTTGCTATGATGAGTTTGATAATTTTAGCGGTCTGTTGTACCAGTTCTGTTCCTAATAGTTGGCGTTCACCAACTTCATCCCAACATAGTGGAGTTCTGTATTTCCTGTCGTATAATGCCTCGTATGGCGGCATGCCAATGCTTGCATGGTAACTGTTATTGTAAGTGAATTCTGCCAACAGTAGATGATCATCCCAATTTCCTTTAAAATCCATGATGCATGTTGTAAGCATATTTTCTAACGTATGGATTGTTTGTTTGCTTTGGCCATCGGTTTGCGGATGATATGTCGTGCTCATCTTCAGTTGTGTTCCCATGCATTCTTGTAGTCTCTTCCAGAAGTTTGATGTGAATTTTGGATCTGTATCTGAAATTGACACTGGAACTCCATGTCATGAAACGATCTCCTTGACGTACAGTTTTTCCACCTGATCAAGATTAAATCTAATCTTTATTGGCAAAAAGTGTGCTAATTTTGTTAGTCTATCCACTATGACCCATATCACATCGTATCCTTTCTGCGTTGTTGGAAGACCTACCACAAAATCTATTGTGATATGCTCCCACTTCCATTCTGGTATGTCCAATAGTTGAAGTAATCCGTTGGGTCTCTGATGCTCAGCATTTACTCTCTGACATGTGAAGCATTTCACAACACATTCTGCAACGTCTCTTTTTATATTTGGCCACCAAAAATGTTTCCACAAATCTTGATACATTTTCTTACTTCCTGGATGGATCGAATACCTTGAGTTATGAGCTTCTGTCAAGATTTCTTCCTTAATATCCGGTACTACTGGAACCCAAATTCGTCCCTCAAATCTTAGTACTCCTTCGGTATCAACCTTGTATTTCATCTCACTACTCACAACCATACTTTCCTTTATTTTTCTGCATTCTTCATCCTGTAGTTGAGCATTCTTTACCTTATCCACCAAAGTTGGACTAGCTTTCATTTGGTACAATCTTTCATCAGATTCTTTTGGAAACTTGATTTCCAACTCTAGCCTTGCCATTGCTGAAATGAGCTCCTCCTGGTTGGTTAACAACATCAACTTTTCTTGACGTTTCCTACTCAAGGCATCTGCAACCACATTGGTTTTTCCCGGATGATAAAAGATTTCACAATCATAATCTTTTATTAATTCCAACCATCTCCTTTGACGCATGTTCAGGTCCTTCTGTATGAAAATATACTTCAGACTCTTATGGTCTGTGTAGATCTCACACTTCTCTCCGTAGAGATAGTGTCTCTATATCTTTAGAGCAAATACCCCTACCGCTAACTCTAAGTTATGAGTCGGATACCCTTTCTTGTAGTCTTTCAATTGCCTTGATGCATACGCAATGACTTTGTTGTTCTGCATAAGGACATAACCCAATCCTTTATGTGAGGCATCACTATATACCACAAAGTTTCCTGTATTATCTGGGAATGGCAACACAGGTGCTACACTGAGCTTTTTCTTCAAATCTTGAAAACTCTCTTCGTACTTCTCCATCCAAACATATTTTATAGTTTTTCTCGTCAAATTTGTCAACAGAGTGGCAATCTTGGAAAAATCCTGCATAAACTGTATATAATAACCTACCAGTCCCAAGAAACTTCTTACTTTTGATGGAGTTCTTGGTTGTTCCCAATTTATCACAGCTTCGACTTTTGATGGATCCACTGAAATTCCATCTTTGTCAATTACATGCCCAAGAAATTGTACATGTTCCAGCCAAAATTCACATTTAGAGAATTTCACGTACAACTTTTCTTTTCTTAGTGTCTCCAGCGTCAGACGTAAGTGTTCCACGTGATCTTCCTGAGATTTGGAGTACACCAAGATATCATCAATAAATACCACCACAAACTTATCTAAAAATGGTTAAAACACTTTGTTCATTAAATCAATGAATGCAGCAGGGGTGTTTGTCAAACCAAAAGACATTACCAAAAACTCGTAATGTCCATACCGAGTTTTGAATGCTATCTTCGGTACATCTTCCTTCCTTACTTTCAATTGGTGATATCAACTTCTCAAATTTATTTTTGAGAAATATCTAGCACCCTTCAATTGATCAAACAAGTCGTCTATTCTTGGCAACAAATATTTATTCTTAATAGTGACTTTGTTTAATTCCCTATAATCAATACAAAGACGCGTTGACCCATCCTTCTTCTTCACGATAACATCGGCGCTCCCCACGGTGACACACTTGGTTGAATATATTTCTTGTCTAGCAGTTTTTGCAATTTCACCAACAGTTCCTTCATCTTTATCGGAGCCATTCTATACGGGGCCTTCGATATTGGAGTAGTTCCTGGCGCTAAGTCGATCATGAACTCAATCTCTCTGTCAGACAGAAGTCCTGGAAAATCTTCCAGAAACACGTCCACAAAATCCCTAACCACTGGTATCTCATCCAGTTTCACATCCTTCTTCTTCTGAGCATCGACTATGTAACCTAAGTATCCTACACAGCCTTGTGCTCAATTAAAGATTAGCGTAAGGAACTTGCCTCGTGCGTAAGCTATAAATTACAACTCACGTTCACCTACACACAATATTAGAATCATAATATCTATTAGATATACTAACATCCACTTTCCAAAATAACACTCACTTTTTGTTAAACTTGTTACTTTAGTACAAGTTTTACTTTACCATATGTATTTCAAAAATCACAAGTGTTAACTTCAAAACACTTATTCCCTACTCATGTATACATTACATCATAGTGTATCGCTTTCATAACTTACTAATCTTTTTACAACTTTAGAACTACTAATTATATGATACAGTTCTGTTTTAATCTCTTCATTTCATGTTTGTCACATTAACATATCATTAGACTAAGTTACAAAAAGTCTTCAAAGGTGCAGTATAAGTAACGAGCATTATCGCCTCTAATCGGGGTATAAGCTGTGATTCGCTTATACTTAAGCTTGAGGACAGTAGCAATTTCTGTAGCTTAAGCCCAGCCACTTTTGGTAGCATTCTGTTTGTGCATGATAAAAACTACTGTGATCTATTTTAAACACTCTGTTTAGCCCAACTATCATGAATTTCATCCACAAAACAGTAAATTTAACATATCCAATTGATATAGGACTCATACAAACATGATTCCTCACATATATACTAACTTAGAACAATTAAACAACACTACAACCAATTTAAATCTTTTAAATTCCATGTTTTATACCCAAAAACTCTATTTTTGACATCCTTGACAAAAATTAACACTATGATCACAATTTTACACCAAATTAACTCATTCAAACTATGTTCTCTTTGTTTCTTACCAAATTAACATATTCAAGGCTCAATTTACAGATTTGTTTACAAATTAACCACCAAATTTGGTACTTTTACAAGCCATATATATAAACATGCACTTTAAATAATTTTCTTTCTTTTTAACGTAATTAGCACACTAATTCTTGTCTAAATACAAATTCGAACACCACAATTACACACAATTTCAACAATTTAGTTTATATAACAACAATTCACCTAACGTGAATTCATAGAAAACATAAGTCCCGTGAATATAAAATATTCATATATATAATATTAAGGTTTTAGAAGTATACATTCTCTTACTTGAACAATCCTTGCTAAAATACAAAAATTGTTTTGGAATTCTCAGGATTTTTCTCTCAAACTCTCTCTCTATTCTCTTTGCAAACTATCTTCTTTTCTCTTCTTAGGCTTAGGCCAATTCCAGACCTTTTACGTAAGAATAAAACAGACGCACCAAAACGTATGAAATTGCCGTATAATTATTATAATAATTACATATCAGTTATAAAATATTTAATATATTTTATTTATATTCTTATTTATTTTATTCATATTATTTATTATAATTCAAATTCAAAATTCAAATGTCATAAGGCTTTGTTTGGAAAAAAACACTTTTAAAATAAAGTCTTAACATCTTTAAGCCTTGTTTGGTTAAATCCATTTAAAACTACTTTAATTTATTTTAATAAATCATTTATACTATAGTTTATAATCCCATATTATCTATTTGGATTCCCATATTCAATCTTAGTTAAATAAACTAATTACAACATACTAAATAAATTTCTCACTTAACCAAATATCCCAAAATTATAATCTCATTATAATTTTATTTAATAATTTAACATACCATTTTAAATTATTAAATTAAAAAATCAATATAGCCTTAAAACAACAATATAGCACTTCATGTTACCTTTAACAACTCTCTAAGTATTAAATTAAATTAGAGTATTATCTAATAAATTTAATTCACAATTATCTACTAACAACAACCACATAAATAAAATATTCAACAAAATATTTATTTAATTTAGTAAATATTTTAAATTACAAATAAAATCTTAGATTGTTACAATCATTCCCATATATATATATATATATGGAGATATTATTGTATGTCTTGGTTAAGTTGACTAAAATTACTTAATAAAATGACGTAGTTTTACCTTTAAAGCTAAAATTTTTATTTTAGAATTTTATAGAAATAAAATTATTTGTTATAAATAAATTATTAGTCATAAATTTAATATAGAAGTATGTCATTTTATTAAGTAATTTTAGTCAAACTAGGTCATTTTATTAGTTAGATGTCTGAAAACAATGAATTTTTATAAATTTGATGCTGATAGAATCAACTTAAAACTAGAAAATAAAAGATGTCTTAAAATAGAAAACTTCTAATTTAGGGATGGAACTGGGGGTGGCAAGTGAGAGGGCTACAGTCACTACGTACTAGATTGGAACTGGGGATGGTAAGTGAGAGGGCCACAGTCACTATATATATTTAATTTTCTTGATTTTTTTCTTTTTTGATCTATGTGCATTTTTGTTCATGAATTTTTATATTATCTAATATTCTATAAGTCTCAACTCACATCAGTTTGGATAAATAATTTATATAGGCTTGATACTCTATTTAATAATTTTACAATTTTTCTCATAATTTTATGTCACTGTGTTTGACATAAATCATACGTGCCACCCTAACTATTAAGTTTTTGAAATATGCAAACGTAAAGTACAAAATGGGAGGCCAAATTAATCTGAACTGACCATTTATGAAGTGCGGAGGGTAGGCACACATTATAAAGTGGATGGAAGATACTCACACATACTGTTAGTTCTTGATAATAGATTGCAAAGCTTAATGATTCTCATTGAATAAACAACCGTATAAATACAAAACCAAGAGTAATTGAAGATCCTACAAATTAGGAAGGTTACAACTGAATCCTATCTACTAATGACAGCTAAATACATTTGAATATATTTGAATAATACAAACTGATGAGAAAGACTCGGTCAAGTAACTGATTATCTCTATTATGCCCCCTCAAGATGGAGCTCGAGAGAGAAGTTCAATCATGTGTTTAAGTTTGAGAAAACATTGGCGTGGAAGTGGCTTGGTAAAAGCATCTGTTAGCTGATCTTCAGAAGAGACATAAGCTATACGAAGAGATCCATTTTGAACTTGATCTCTGATAAAATGAAAATCTATAGCAACATGCTTCATGTGGGAATGAAAAATTGGATTTGAACAGAGTTGAGTTGCCCCTATATTATCACAATAAATGACAGGATAGTAGGGAAGCGAAATACCAAGATCAGTCAAGAGATAACAAACGAAATTAAGTTCAAGAAATTTGTATTTGCAAGCGGGCGATACTACGCGCCTCGATTGGAGGATCTAGCAACTGTCCGTTGCTTTTTAGAGCTCCAGGAGATAGGATTTTTACCAAGATAAACAACATAAGTACTGGTGGAGCAAAAAGTGTCTTTGTCTCCTGCCCAATCAGCGTCAGAAAAGGCTTGTAAACTGAGAGAAGTGTTTGAGAATGCATGTAAACTGAGATTAGAGTCTTTGTAAAGTTGCAACCCATCATCAACAGTACCAACAAGATAACATAGTAGTCGTTTGACAAAGGACCAATGTTCAGTTGTGGGGCAGTGCATATATTGAGACAATTTGTTGACAGCAAAGGCAATGTCAGGTCTTGTTATTAGTAAATATTGAAGGCTCTCCACTACCTGGCGATACTCAATAGGATCAGAAAGAGAAGAACCTGAGGTGAGCGTGAGAGTGGGGCTTGTTGGTATGGGAGTGAGAACAGTCTTTGCTTCTTGCATCTTGGTTTAAGTGAGAAGGTCCATGATATATCTCCTTTGTGAGAGTAACAAGCCATGTTTGTTTGGGATAACTTCCACACCTAGAAAGTAAGTGAGGAAACCAAGATCTTTGATGGAAAATCGTTGAGCAAGAATGGAAATGAAGCGATTAACCGTGGTATCATTGTCTCCTATGAGAATTAAATCATCAACATAAACAAGAAGATACATTGTGTGGCCATCAGCATGAAAGATAAAGAGTGATGTATCAGCATAAGAATTTTGAAAATCAAACTAAAGAAGAAAGGTTCTGAGTTCATGATACCACGCCCGAGGGGCTTGTTTCAGGCCATAAATTGCTTTGTTGAGTTTGTAGACATAAGAGGGGTTGTCTTTATCAACAAATCCTGGTGGTTGTGATATGTATACATTCTCTGATAAATGTCCTTGAAGAAAGGCATTGTTTACATCAAGTTTCCTTAAGGACCGACCACATTATTGCTATACTTAGAAACGATTAAGGCGTTAGTCGGTTTTACTCTTGAGGATGAAGCGTGTCTTGGTAGTATATTCCAGGACGTTGGTGGAATCCTTTAGCAACCAATTGGGCCTTGAACCTGTCAATAGAGCCATCAGATTTTCGTTTAGTTCTAAACACCCACTTACAGCCAACCAGATTTTGACTGCTATCTTGTGGAACTAGAGCCCAAGTGCCATTCCTCACTAATGCATCAAATTCTTCAGGCATGGCCCGACGCCATTTATGGTCTTTGAGGGCTTGGGTTAAGGTTGTTGGTTCACGATCATCACCTTTGGTTAATTGAGTGTGAAGATTCATTTTGGTGAGAGTTTTGCGAATATTGTTTTTGGCTGAGGCTCGGGTGGGCTTATTTGTGGTGCTTGTTGTGGAGAGTTGCTAGTATTTGAAGGTTCACGTGTTTGTGGTGGACAAAAAGTGGCAGCCTAGTCTAATGGAAGTGAGAGGTCACGTGATGCTAGTTGAGTAAATGTAGCGGGCAGGTCCGGTGGTAATGAAGCTTCACGTGGGGATTGTTGTTGGGTATCAACTGCAGATGACGAATTGAGTGGTGGTATCACATGCAAGATGGGAACTCGAAGTGGTGACGGAATCCAAGTAGCAATGGAATGTAATGGAGAACAAGAGGCAGGAGTAGAGAGATTAGTGAAGGGAAAGACAGTTTTCAACAAATCTGACATGCCTAGAGATATATATTTTGGAAGTGGATGGATCAAGGCAGTAATAGGCACTCTGAGTTAAAGAGTAGCCAAGGAAGACACATGGTTTGGATCAGGTGTCCAATTTGTTGGTAGTATATGGTCTTAGCCACGGATATCATAAACATCCAAAAATTTTGAGTTTTGAGTAATTGGGAGCTGTTGTAAAAAAAAAATCATAAGGAGAGGAAAGGTTCAAGGTGGGTGTTGGCATACGATTTATGAGATAAACCGATGTGGCTAATGCATAAGTCCAATAACTTAAAGGAAGAGATGCATGAGAGAGTAATACTAGACCAATTTCTACAATATGAATATGTCTACGTTCAGAAAATCCATTGTGTTCAGGTATATGAGGCGGTGTAGTGAGGTGAGAAATACCATTCGTTGAAAGAAAATTGGCAAGGGCAATGTATTCACCACCATTGTCGGAATAGAGTGTTTTGATGGTTTTATCAAAGTGTTTTTCAACAATGGATTTAAATCTAATAAAAATATCCTTGACTTCTGACTTTTGTTTAAGAGGGTAAAACCAAATATATCAGGTGAAATGATCCACAAAAATGACATAATATTTAAATCCATTATTTGATATAATTGGAGATGTCTAAACATCAGAGAAGATAGTTTCAAGGTGTTGAGAAGATATAATGGTGGACTGGGAAAATGATAATTTGTGAATTGTATTACTCAAACAAGCATTACATGAAAAGTTGTTGGAAAATGAAGAAGAAAAATCAAGTTTATTGTTGGAAACAATCTGTTTCAGAATATGAAAAGCTGGGTGTCCTAATCTTTGATGCCACTCGGATAGAGTTGTTTTGTTGCTGGAAAAAGCAAGCAAGGGTGGAGATACCGGCCACTCATAAACGCCATCTTTAGTTTTTCCCTTCAGAAGAGTTGCCCCCGTGCGAATGTCCTTTACAAGAAATGCAGTTGGTAAGAATTCAATGGAGACATTATTTGAGGTGCAAAATTGAGAGATGGAAATAAGATTCTTTTTCATAGCAGGAACACAGTGGACATTGTTCAATTTAAAAGTTTTATGAGTTGTATGGAGTGAGGAAGAACCGGTATGAGTAATGGAGAGACCCGAGCCATCACCAATCATAATGTCATCGGAGCCATTGTATGGAGCATGCATGGAGAGATTATGTAGGTCAGCTGTAACATAGTGAGACGCTCCACTGTCCAGGAGCCAAGATGTGTGGCTGGGGTTATTGGATGCATAATGGGCCCTTGGTTGCCATGGGGTGACAGAGTGAGTGGTTGAAGCAAGAGAAGAGCTATTGGATGTGTTGACTGGGACTACCCGAATGGAGGGGCACCTTTTCTTTGTATGTCCTTGTATCCATAAATTTGGCAATAACTTAGTATGGTCGAGATGGGCGATTACCTTGAGGTGTGGATTGACCACTTGATTTGGTTTGGGTAGGAGTATACTTGTTTTGGTGGCTGTTGGAGGGGCACCATGTATGAGTGTTGGTGCACGATGGGGGCGGGGGCGCCTTGAGTCTTTGGGTTCTACTTGTGGGATTAGCGGTGATAGGAAATTGAGGAGGTGCGGTTTTGAGGTGATCACCGAGGCTTTAAAATTGAGCAACTTCTCATGTAGTTCCTCAAAGGTTATAGGCTGGTCTCTGGCTTGGATAGCACGTGTGAGTTCTTTGTATTCATCACCAAGACCATCAAGTATCTTGTCGGTGAGATCTTACGCATCTAGTGATGCCCCGAGAATGCAAGCTCATCGGTTTTGCCTTGATGGTGCAGTAGAAATGTTGTGACCTTTGTCGAGCCTTTGGTGATCATTTTAGTTGGGTTTTGACTTTTGTTTGATGCGGCCACGAAAAGGCTTGGCGTGGGTGGTGGCTAGGATAGTCCGTGCTTCACGGAAATTTGTCTTGGCGTGTGCAAGAAATGGTATGATGGTGTGGGAGATGGAACGATGATTGCATTCAAGATCAATTGGTCTATCGGATCAAAATTGTGAGCGAGGTTGGATGCGGTTGTATCATTTAGTGTGAGTGGTGGGAGGGGACATGGCTTGGAGCCATCTATATATCCTAAGAGGTCATATCCAATTAAGAGAGTATGGAATTGTAATTTCCATGAGAGGTAGTTGGTGGAGGTGAGTTTTAGAGGGGTTTGGGCAGCAACATTAATGCTGATAAGGGTGTTGTGAGAGTCATTTGTGTTGAGAATGGAGGGGGAAGGGGTAGCCATGGTTTGTGATTAAAGAGAAGAGAGATTAGGGAGAAGAATAGAATATGTTACCTCTAATTTTGCTCTGATACCATAATAGATTGCAAAGCTTAATGATTCTCATTGAATAAACAACTGTATAAATACAAAACCAAGAGTAATTGAAGATCCTACAAATTAGGAAGATTACAATTGAATCCTATCTACTAATGATAGCTAAATACATTTGAATATATTTGAATTATACAAACTGATGAGAAAGACTCAGTCAAATAACCGATTATCTCTATTACTTGAACCATAGCTTAGCTTTAATATCATGTTTAAATATCTATTAAAATTTAATTAACAATAGGTATATATAATTTCTCCTCTCTACGTTGTAAAACGCACAAAAAAATGGGTTTTAATTGTGCTCCAAAATAAATACACAAAATAAATTTTTGAAAGAACAAGTGCTTGATTGATTGATGCAATTTTTAATATATTAATATTTTTTTTAGCTTAAACACTCCCTTGGGATAATATAATCAAACACGAGCGTGGTAAATTAATTTCTTAATTATCTATATATAAAGTCGGAGGGGGACTTTGTCTCTCCCTCTATTTTGATCTGTTTTATGATAAATTTTAAAAATTGCTATATTTTAATTAAATTATCTATTTACAATGGTAAACTTATAACAACTTCACTCCACCAAAACCTTATTACCAGTTTCTTATCTTTCTCCTACTTTCTATCCCTAGTTTCTCATCCATCTTTTCTATGGTTGTTTGCAGGTCGTATTCGAATATTTTTTTTTAATTGCAGTGTGTGTGCCACATAGACTAGTAATTAATAATTAAAGAGTTGTTAGACACGATGACAAATTTATGACGCTAATAAATATCAACATATGTATATATGTGATATGTAGAAATTAAAAATGACCCAACTATAATTTACTTTCTTTATTTTTTATGCTACATTTGGATTGAAGGAATAGAATGGAGAGTGGAATGATTCATTCCATTCTAGTTGGAATGAGTTATTCCATACTCTCCCTCCCCTAAGGAATAAAATTCATAAATTTGGGAGAAATAAGAATGATTGATCAATTCGAATCGTGATACGAAACACAATATTTTTCATTCTATGGAAATAAGTGATTTCATTCTCACTTTCATTACTCCAATCCAAACGTAGCATTAAAGTTTCACGTTAGTTGTAATTCCACTTCATCATAAATAAATTCGTCGACATATAAATTATTTTCCTAATTAGGGATTATGATCACATCTATTACACTTATCTTTCATCTAAATACATATTTAAAGACATAAATATTATATTTAGTGACGGTTCATGCGACATATATAATAATTTACTAGGAATTTTATTATGCCGCTAATTAATTATTATAAATTTTATTATGTCAATAAATAAAATATTTGAGTCGTTGAATGTGTATTACGAGAAATTAAAAGATATACGTAATGGTGGAATTCTAATCCAATATGTATAATGTTTTGAGTTTTATGACTATTCAACTGGTCTAGACTATTGGCTGAGCAAGCTAAGGGTATGGACCAATTTTACAAAAATGGATTCCCACTTTTCCAACTTGATCTAGCTAGTGCGATCCACCAAGCCTAACCTTCTATATCTCTAAATCCTGAAACCAACCATTTATGTAGTATTAAAGATGTGATTTTTTGAGTTGGATTCGATTTTTATGAAACTCTTACAATGTAATAATTTGGATTAAATTTCGAGTCCGAACTCAACAAAGGTGATAATTGAATGTATTATTAATAGTAATTTGAATTCTTTTACATATCAACTAACTCACATGTTTTGATATAAAATTGATGTGTTACAATTAATCATATATTTATAATTTTTTATTATATTTATTATAACTATATATAAAAACTTGTGTCTAAAGAGTGATTCATATATTGCATACTAAGTCTCGCTTCTTATGTTTTTTTCTTTTTTATAATATTTGTGTATAATTTATGTGCATAATATTACTCTTATAACAAATATTGTTGGATTCGCACTCTCCCATAAAATGGCATTTAATGACAAAAATAATAGGTGTAACTTTCGTTGTTGCATATATAAAAAATAAATTACAAACTTACATATAATCCAGTGTACATATTAATGGAATCCAAACCCTTGTCAGCTGTATGCCACCTAGAAAAATTAGAAAAAGAAAGAGTTAAAATAGTTTCTACAACTACTTCCTCCCTCTACCACTATATATATGTATGTCCATAGACCCTACTTTAATTCTACTACAACTACTGCCATTCCCTTCTTTCCTCTGTCTCCCCTCTCCTCATACACCATCACATCCTTTCCAACTAGCCATTTGAATAAACCATGACGAAGAGTTTTAACAAGTCTCAAATGCTAAAGCTCTCTCTCATAGCTGCCCTTCTTGTCATTGCACCACTTTTATCCACCTCACTTAGGCCTACTTATTTCTACTTCATCTTTAACCTTCTTATCATTGCACTTGGAGCCGAAGCCGGCCTTCTTTCTTCCTCTAAACCCCAAGAAGACAAAAAAACCCTATCTATCGCTACTCCTCCGGTTACTAATACAGACGTTTCCCTAGAGAAAAACGCTGAGATATTTCTCCAAAAGAAGACATTAAAGGTGGTGGAAAAATGTTCTTCTGAAAAACTTGTTAGTTCTAATGTGATGGTAGTGCATAAGATCAAAAAGTGCCCCTCCACACCTAGTCTTTTCTTTATAGGAGGTGGCGAAATGGAAGCTGAAGAGGCTGGAAATGATTCTTGTTATGATGAAGAAGAGTTTGATGAGGTTATACCTAGTGGACAAGAGCTGTTTAACAAAGCTGAGACATTTATTGGGAACTTCTATAAGCAATTGAAGATGCAAAGGGAAGAGTCATGGAAGAGGATTCATGGATTTTACCACAAAGCCTTTTAAGCAGTAATAATAATAACAATCTCTTTTAATTTGTTCTATATTTATATAATCTACCGTTTTAGGTTCATTGATTAGACGGGATATATGGGGATTCTAATTTAAAATAAGCAGTCTGTTTGGTCAATTTATAGAAACAAATTGCATTGGTTTAACAAAGAGTTGCATTTCATATGATTTTTATTACTGAATTAGTATAATTGCAACTCTAACATAAATGCAATTTGTTTTTATAGACCGTACAAATGAACTACACATTTTGAATTGTTTGTAATCATGATATATATAATGGTTGAAGAATTAAGGGGAAACATTACATTCTATCTATGTTTCCCCCATTTATACTTGAGGTAGTTCTAGTTGGACATCTCCAGCATACCTATAGATGTTCTACTTCCCTTTTTCCCTCTCTTTTTATTTCTATTCCTCAATATTCACTACTTTCTTTTGGTGTGCACCTCCCACTCCAAAGCGTTTCTATGGAGATTTGAATCAATGACACCTCTTCGATGCACATATATCATAACGTTGATTACAGCAATCTCTTGGGAGTTTTATAGATGTACTGTTAAATGTTGTGTAAATCACTTTGTACAGGCTTCATGAGTCATTAATAGATTACAAGGTTTATGGATGGTGATGTATTCTTAATTAGTTCCATATATCTATCTGTGGTTAATCCTTGTCCAGTTTACTCATCTTCTTTTACCCTTCTGAGAAAATTTCTTATTTTAACAGTTTAACTTCAGGAGTTGATCATTTACTACATAATTAGAAAACCATGCTTGGTTTCACAAATTTTTGGTTCTATCTTTTTTTCTTTTCTATCCTATTTAATTAATATAAGTACTATTCAAATTTGTTAAGCAATAATATGTAAAATGTGTCAAAAAATTTGTCCAACTTTTTCTTTCTTATCTAAATTAATTAATATAAGTATTTCCCAAATTTGTAATTAAATACTATCTAAATTTATAGAGTAAAATTATTTTAAATTTTGATATCCACTATATAATTAAAAACACAAATTAATTTCACAAATTTTTAATTTAATATTTCTTATATTATCTCATATTCACTTATTATTAGTTTAAATATTTAATGCACGTACATACTTAAATTCTATTTAAAAAATATCCACACATTTGTTGGTGTTTCATGGGATTGTTGAGCTTGTTGAAACTAATAGGAAAGAGATTTTTAAATCTTTGTTGATACACTTGTAACTCAGATAATATGGTAAACCTTATCCGTGTAAATTTTCAGAATCCATTGGGAGGTAAGTGTTTTAAGTTTTCTATATTATAAGTCTATTACTAAAGGTAGGTATAGATTACGTAAACTAAATAAGGAAAATATATAGAGCTAATGAATAAGTTGGTGATTTCATGTTTCACTTATTCCCTAGAAAAGGGCAGAGATTCATGACTCAAATTTATTTTTATTATTATTAAAATATAAATATAATTATTCGAGTTTAGGTAGAATTTTATTAATACTTCATGGTGTAATTTTAAAATTTAACAATTTCGAATGAAGAATATCTTACTGAATATTAATAAATTATTAATATATATATATAATATAAATTTAATGTTATTATTATACTTATTATTATTAATAATATCAACCAGACCAACTCATCCAGATTTTAAAGGTTTTTGCAATATGACCAAATATGTGACTCCGTAAAATTGGTATGGAACCTGAGATTTATAGAGTTCGAGGGCTTGCTCACTGGTATAGAAATAACTTTTGGATAAGGTTTTAAACCGTGACTATTTGCTTTTAGATACGAGTTTTCATTTCACATGTTGTGTGTCTATAGGCTTCGTGACAAATTTTGGTCACGGTGAGTCCACCGTTTCGATTTCATTCTTTAAACCGTATCTAATTTCACCCCCTGACTAAAATGATGATTGATAGAGAATATATGTAGGTATTGGATACGTAGGTAGTTATAACATTGTGACCAATATCTACGTTTATAATTGGTTTGTCACGCGAATATTATAAAAATCGTATCTAAAAAAAGTTTGTTGTAGGCTTGAAGTCACAGTTTAGAAGTTCAAACCAGGATCAATACTAATGTACGAATTTTTTTTCGTCATGTGGGGTTTATAAAACTGTATCTAAATTACAAAAATGGTCACGATAATGAATTAAAATTCATGTCTAATGGTTGGTAATCAATTTTCAACCATGACGAATAAACATTAGTTTCAGTTTTTCACCGTGTCTAAAATGTTCCATTTTTTTAAAAAAAAATTAATTTTTGTGGCACAATGCCAATCGCCAATAACAACCTACAAATGAACATGAATCCAAAAGCGAACTATATATATAAACATGTAGACACCTTAAAGTGAACAATATATATATATATATATATATATATATATATATTTTGTCGACGTCGGGATTTTTATTGTCCCTCTTCTGTTCTTGTGTTTTGGTGTTCTCATGTTAGGTAAGATTTATTTGAAAAAACAAGTTGTGAAAAGGTCCGACATTTATATGTCGATGATTTAGTGTAAAAGTACTTGAGTTGGTTTTTAAATGGTTGTACCAACACAACTGAGAAAAGGTTTGCACATTGACCCAGTGATGTGACACTGCTAAACGAGTTTGTGAAACCGAGATTCATTAAAGTCCGGGGACTTGCTTATGCGGAGGGAAGGTGTTAGGCACCCCCCGACATCCGTGTTACCACGGTTACCGCCACTTTTCAATTAAACTATTATATGAATGTGTGTGTGTGGGTGGGTCAATGTGCAGTTATTTAGAAGTAGTGTTATGCCTCGTTTGCACCTATATACACAGGGTTTGAATTTGTATAAATTCAGTTTTAAACAAGATATAACATTGATATTTTGTAAAAGAGCTTTTTCAAACCCTGTGCTCAATAGTAATTGAGGCCTTTGATACTTTCATTTTATTAAATGTTCGGCTTGATTGCTTTTATTTTTGAGATGCGAAACATCTTGAGAAAATAATATATAAAGTAGTCTTAGAACTTCTCATGAGCATGAAAGCCATCTAAGAAAATTTAAACAAGTGAATAATTTACAAAGTTGCTTATATTTGAAAATGTCCATCACGGAGACGAATCTAGATTGATGGAAGTGAATCTTGTGATCACATGATTCCTAGGCTCACATGATCATAATTTATATGAAAGCGATGGCGAGTTATATATATAAAAGTTGTAAATATATATATATCTGAGACATGATCAACCACCACGAAGCACCTCCATTTGAGGATCGAAAATGTAAATATATAAAAAAGCGGTAATATATATATATATATATATATATATATATATATATATATATATATATATAGAGAGAGAGAGAGAGAGAGAGAGACATGATCAACCACCACAAAGCACCTCTATGGGGAATCGAGGAAATATAAATAAAGCAATAAAGATGATCAACCGCCATAAGTAAACTCCAGGCGGGACTAAATGTAAATAAAGTAGTAAAAGGCCACGAAGTAAACTCCAGACTTGACAAAAATGTATATATATATATATATATATATATGTATAAGTGGTAAACACACAGGATATATATCGATCCCGGCTCGGTTTATCATTTCAGCAATTTGAGTAGTCAACACACATGATATATATCAATCCCGGCTCAGTTTATCATTTCAGCAATTTGTCGCTATATATATATTTAAAAGCGATAAGCATATATGGATGTAAAATTCAAGCTCATCAAATAGAGTTAAGACAACGACTTATATATATATATATATATATATATATATATATATATATATATATATATATATATATATATATATATATATATATATATATATAAATATTCTAAATGTAAAATCCGGGCTCATCGAGCGAGTTCAACAACAGTTCTTATATATAAGTGTATATATACAAAAGCAAATAAACGCTCCGGACGTGAGTCCAGGCTCAATCGAGGCATAACTCGATAATGTTAGTCCATATATATATACAAAAAGAAATAAAAGCCACGGATCAAAGTCTGGGCATACACACGCAACACGACTCTCAATGTCAAGAACAGTGTGTGCAAAATAGAAGAGAAAGGCTTTAAAGTGTGTAAGAAGGCTTACAATGGACTGCCAAAGAAGACTTCTATAGCTTTAAACGGATGAACACTCGGCTCCCGCCGGTAAAAATATGACTAAATATAAGCTCACAAATGTTTAAAATGAGAAAGCACTCAGTTTAGGGTGTGTACAGAGCAAATTAGACATGGCTTCCTCATCATTTTTCTTACGAAATGGCCACCCCAAGCCCTCTATTTATAGAGGGGGGAGCCGCAGGTACACCTGCGGTAGCTAAAGATGTACATGCGGCTGCCCGGGGTGCCCCAGGCTCCGCGGGTGTCGCCGTCTCAAAGTATGTGCACGCATGAAATGTGTTGTCCGCTCGAACTTGCAGAACTTCAATCCGAGCCACCGATTGAGGTGTATAAGACCTTTTACGGAGTGCTGTTGTCGAGAGCTACACAAATGACATGGGATTGGAGGTTGTTAGAAGTCAAGAAGATAGGACCATGCCCTTGGTCTTCAAGCTTCAAATTTTATTCGGTGTGTTGTCCTGTGTAGTAGTCACTCGGGATTGCAACTACTTAGCTCTTGTGGGATATTGTTGTGTAGAATGTATGTTGAGCTGTTGTTGAGACGGCGCAATGTGGGATCGAGGTGGCAAAATGATGATTTTGTTCCTCTTGGGGTTATCTCGGTTTGAAGGTGATCAGCGATCGTTACTTTCGGGGTTATCTTTGAGATTGAAATTTGTTGTAAATGCTAGATGTTCTCAGGGTTGTCTCTGAGGTTTTCCTAACTTCCTGGGGTTATATCCGAGTTTGGAGCTGAGTGCCTCGGTGTGAGTCCCGAGGTTGAAGCTGACTGCATACGTTGAAATGAGCACCTCCGAGGTTATCTCTGGAACTGCAACTGTACTCCTTGGGGTTATCTCAAAGGTTGACATTGTCTTTCCCGGTGTTATTTTCGGGACTGAGACTGTGTGACACCCCAAAATCCGGTCTATCTTCACACCCGAATTCCGTACATCACGATACCATCTTCTTCCAAACATACATCATTATATAGCTAAATATAACAACATATACTCTCACATCCCAGGTTCTGGAAACCTTATAACCTTTTTCATTTCAAATAATGATAAATACATTATTCATTTCATCTTACAAGAGTGACTTTTATCCGCCACCAAGGATACATGCATGATTCCTTAAACTAGTCTATAGTTCAATTTCATCTTTCTATATTATAAATCTTCACTTGATCTTCTAAGCTTATTCATATTTTGAATAGCACCTCATCTGAATCTGTCATCTTGATCTTTGCGGGATCCTTAAGTTCTTCTAACCGTTCATTTGAAAATGTTTTTCATTTAAAAGCAAGTGTGAGCATTCAATTGCTGCCAAGTCATAGCGATTGAACAAACATAAATCAAGAATTCAAACATTTCTTTAGAACTTCAATAACCAAACAAAGGTTATGAAGCAGCTTGAATAATAGGAATAATCTCAACTCCTATCATTTTAAAACATTATTCACATGCACTTTGAAATACTTTCATTCTTCTACCTTTTTCATACTCATCATGTCTGGCTAGAATCATTAACACAAACTTATCAATAACGGATCATGTATAAATAGAACATACTTGTATTGAACAGCTCAATCACAGAACAGTTCATATCATAGAAACACCGAAGTGTTCACATTGTGGCTCAAGGCCTCATACGTTCTATCACCTTGTACAAAAATCGCGCATTCACACATAGACAGAACTTCTCAAGTTCAACATCTGAGAAGTTCAAGAAACTAGCATTCATTTGAAATATGAATGAAGTTAAGAAACTTGCCTTACGCCCAGCTACAGCTTACGCCGAACTATTCATTTCAATTCCTATATAACACATAAGAAAACACCACATACACCAATTAGTCATACGTCTTTGACTTATCACGATGGTTTACTTAACTTTACTTCTTAGGGTTGGCGTTCTTGCAACCTAAGTTTCTGCGACCACTTTCATTATCGTTCTCTGACTTCATGACATACGGAGATGTCTTACTTATCGTTCATCATCTTTGATGTTTTACATTCTTATTTTCTTCTTATAACTTCTCTAGGACTCGGTACACATCACTTCTCCGCTAGTAGTCCATATGGTTTTCTGAGTGGTTTTCCACCTGAACAACCAACAAACAAGTTCCCATCTCATCTACATTGCCCATGTGATGAGTTAGATCGGTTGCCAGTTTTATATATACCTTCACTCTCTGAAGGAATTGTTTAGCCCAGCTCCCATATGTCAACCATCAAAGGTTACGATTGTACCACAACCTAAACTTATCATAACTTATCCGAACCATTAAACAATAATGTTCGCTAAGTCAATTTCTTATTCCTTATGGCTTCCTGGCAACTAAATGTCATACCTTAGAATACATTCTTATTCGACTCACATTCGGCTTTCATTAATCTTATTACCGTTTGTTACGGTTTTCTCGATAATTCATATCTTACTTACTACCGTTGTCAATGTCTACGTCATACAACCAGGGTGTACTTAGAACGTTCATCCAACGCGAATACGATTCACGAAGATCGTTTACGTATTCAACGTTCACGTTGCTTTTCTTTTAATCTCCTATTCAACCTTTACTCAAGGTTTTAATCGCTTTTGATCGTCAACCATCCCATGAACCTCATGTTCATTATTCTTTCTTATCGAAGCCATACTGTTTATTGTATGCTAAGACTGCTTGTAACTGCGTTACGTTTACGTTTACTCTCTTATTGATCTTTTAATCTCTTTTGACCATTTCGTTCAACCTATACTAAAGGTTTAATTAACTTGTTTAAGTGCTATATTAGTTGAACATTATGTTCTTTATCTTCCCGTACGTTTCCCCCAAGAGTTGAGCAGTTAAAAGCTCTTCTACGGCTTTTTCCCTACTTGCACGCTCTTGGCGCCACTCTCTTCTTTATCTCTCTTCTTGGTATGAGTTTGTAATCTACGGCTCCTGATGCGGAACTACTGGCGCATACATTACAAAGGCATGGTTGGCGCCGCGGCGCCAAGCCCTAATTCTTGAAAATTTCTTCTAAGTGTTAGCTTCAGTTTTGAAACGCTACTTCCCGATCTCATAACTCCTTCGTTATAACTCAGAATGAGGTCGTTCCAAAGCCATTCTCTTTCTTATCTTAAGTACTTCAATACCCCTCGAATATAATTTCATTCTGAATCCGTTAACATGATATTCGATTGGCTTGATCATCATCCTTCGTTCATTTTACATTTTTAACGCTTTTTGTTCGTTCATCCGTAATTCGGTCATCCAAACTCGGAACTCGATCGTTCATGAGTCCACGACTCATGTTTTCAACATTTTCTTATATTCTTATGAAGCCCTACACGTTTGGGTTCATTTACTAACTTTCTAATTCTCGTTTGTATTTTACGAAATTTTCGCCATAACTTCGTTATAGCTAAGTTTTATCGTTCTTCATGAGCGTTTCTCTGAATTCTAACCAAGAAATATGCATCAAACTTATACGTGATGGTTTTAAACTTGTCCATCAACAACAATTATCCTACGATGGTTTTAAATTTGCCATCAACAACGTTCTTCGTGTTCTTCACGTGTTCTTCGTGTTCTTCGTTCGTTCTTCATTTTTAATCAATATTTTGGATTACGATTTCACTTTTTATTGGAATTTGATGTTATAGAACATTATTCCATACTTATTTCACCTACTTATTCATATAATCCACTTGGATCGTTCTAATTCATTACGAATCTTATACTTCCTTAAGAAATTTATAAACTAAACTTCAAATTCTTATTTTCATTATTTCTCATGATTTCAACCATATGAAATCATCCCTAACATCATCTACTTCTTATCTTCATTAAGTTATGTTTCTAAACATATAAACTTAAAGAAAATTTATAAAAGACTAGGTTTCGGATTACCGTTCTCCTTTAATCTCCTTCCGTCGGACAAAGTTTGTTCATGAGAAACTTTTCCTCCTCCTTTTCCTCTTCTCCCTCATCCTAAATCTCTCTCTCTCTCTCTCAAATGTTTGAACAATTTTCAAAATCTCATTTAAATGAAAGTTAGCTTCCTATTTATAGAAAATCCAAAGCTAGGGCAAAATAGTCATTTCACCCCCTTAACCTCCTTACTATTCATTACTTAAGGACTAAGTTAACTTACTCCTTAAGTTTACTTAACACTTAAGTCTACTTAGCCTTTAAGTTTGCTTAACTCTTAAGGTTATTTAACACTTAAGTTTACTTAATACTTTAGTTTACTACTTCCACCTCCTTAACACACCTCCTTACTATTCACGTAGCTTCCCTTGGAAGCTTCGTGGTTCCATCTTTCGGGTTTTGGTCCGACAGTTTTAAAAACTGCGATTCTTGGAATCCAAATATTTTTGGATATTTCGTCTTTCCTTTCTGGAATTAATTTTTACGTATTCTTTGGATTTACGAAAAAGCTGAAAAACACTTTTTTGGCTTTAGCGTTTTCCTTCACGTTTTACCTAACGTAGCTAAGCGAATAAAATTACATAGCGATTACTTTTCGTCATTTTTATTTTATCAGATTTACGCGTTTTTGAGAAAAACTTTTAATAAACTTACTTAACTTTTCAAGATATATAATCGTCAAATCTTTGACGAAATGTCATTTCGACATACCAAACTCTCGAGCGACTTAGGTTATTTCAAACCCTAACCCTTAGGTTTCATCGGGTGAATAGTGCATATTTCGTCTTTTTCCCTAAAAATATTTTTGTTCCCAAAAAATTTTCATTTTCATCTTGAAAATTCTTAATAAACTTAGTCTAGCTCATGCGAGAATCCTCGACTTATAATCATCCTAGATTCTAGAGCGATTAATAAACACATAACACATAATATTATTAATAAAATTTATTTTATTAATAACTAATTCTTTTAAACTTAAATTACGGAAAATCCAAATTTTAGGAGGCGTTCTGGTGAGTGTCTAAGGGGTTATCTCAAGAGATCAATTGGCCTTCTAGGTTTGATTTCTGTATTGGAATTGCATCCTCGGGGTTATCTCCAAGATGGGCCGACACTTAGATGTTATTTCGAGGAATTAATTGGAAACATCCTCGAGGTTATCTACGAAGGCGATTGTGCCCTCTGCTGTGATGATAGTAGCGGTATGTAGAAATTTACCGAGTGTCTCTGATGCCCCTCTTTATCATATTCACGCAATGCAATGGCATGGATAGGATAAAGAATACTAGACACTTGAAATACAACTAGATGATCATGATGCAATGTACAACAACATGATGCAAATGTATGTGGTTTGTTGGATTGTTAGAGTAAGACCCCGAATTTTATGAAATAAAAGTATTCAATTTTTCTTATAATTATTATTCAGTAAATGGTTAAATTGATAAAAGTTTAAAGTTAAGGGTGATATATATATATATATATATATATATATATATATATAAAAATTTCAAAATATGCAAGTGGTTATAAAATACTCATTTCTGTTGGGGAATATTCGTTTGGTCGTGGAATATTCTTGTTGTCGTTTAGTCTATTGGATCAACCAAGGATATTTCTCTGGACATATGATATCTATCATAACTTAGATTCATGGCCTCCTATTTACGAATGTTTCCTTGAGCACTTCCCAAAGATTTTAATTTCTAAAATAGTTATTGACTGTACCTTTATGTAATGTATCAATGTGAGGTGATGTCCATAGTTGGGACATGAGTTCTGATTGGTATTAAAACACCACGATATATGTGTTGTTGTATTTTGCCACGATAATTGTAGTAATAAAGTTGTAGTTGTTTCACATACCATGTATTTGGCGACTCGAGAATAGGTTGGATGGATTGGACCTATTTTGGGCGTCATGATTAATATCGAGCTTAGGGTATGATCTGCGGAGGAGATCCGAATTAGAACTAGGAAGGGAGAGGCGAGTAATATCAGCCCATTAGTGTGTGTCCTACCTAAATGAATTTTCTTACTTAAGTTGACAAATTGTGATGTGTCAATTAACCTTTGTTTTGAATTTGTATTCTAGAATAATATCGAAATCGAGGAGATGAGCAATGGAGCAATCATGATGGCGAGGGGAGATGAAATGAAATGAAAGCAAGGTATTCTCAACTCTTTGAAATACCAAATCGTAAATTTCGGGGACGAAATTTCATAAGGAGGGAGATTGTAAGACCGAATTTTATGAAATAAAAGTATTCAATTTTCTTATAATTATTATTGGTAAATGGTTAAATTGATAAAAGTTTAAAGTTAAAGGGTGATATATATAAAAAAATTCAAAATATGCAAGTGGTTATAAAATACTCATTTACATTTGGGGAATATTCGTTTTGGTGTCGTGGAATATTCTTGTTGTCGAGAGGGAATATTTATGCTGCCAGTAGCGACCATTTGTGGGCCCATAACGAGAATAAGCGTCGGATGAACAAAAGCGACAAGTTTGAGTTTTTTATAAATAACTTGGCGTAGTTATTCTGAGATTAACCTTATTGGAATACCTAGTGGTTAAAATCTGATGTCTGGCGTTGTTGCATAGTAGCACATGGTATTGCGGTATTTTTGAATTATTGATTCTTACGTAAGAAGGCACTACTCGATAATTATTACGATAATTCTTATTCAATATTTTATTTTATTGATTCAATAATTCTTTGCGTTGATATTTTATATTATTGTTGTTTGATAATTGTCTTTGCAGCTGATATTTCCATTATCGGATCAATAATTCATTTGAATAATATTATTAGATAACATTATTGGCAATGTCTAGAAAGTTACATCGAGGAGAGGTTTGGTCACCTAATTGGCGCGATGAGGAGAAATCCTTATCGGAAAGCCCCTCTTTCCTCGGAACTGCATGGTTGTCATTATTGTGATTCTGTAATATTATTTGTGAATAATTAATTATTGATTTGTATGACAAGGAAATATTTATTTGATGCGGATATAAATGATGGATTTATTTGTGGTTATAAATAAAGAAATTAATGTTGAGGTATTTTATCAGTATTTTGTCGGATTGGAGGCATTAAAAGATCAAATAAGTGTTCTTAAATCTCTATTACGTGATTTATAATTTTAATCTGACCGTTGGATCGTTGTAATTTTTGGATATGTTATACATATATAAGTTGAGTATATGTCCACAAATTTTGAACCGTTAAAAATTAACGTATGATTTGTTATGAATTTTAAAAGGTGTTGAAAATTGTCCGTTTTTGGATTTCAAATATTTTCTGTCTGGAATTTGGAAAAACTTAAATCTACAAAGTTGTAGAGAATTCAATTTCTTATGGAATGGACATAAAATTCGTATTTTTTTGATAAATGGGTTATTTTCTATGAATTATTGAAGTTTCAAAAATTAAAATATTTTTATTAAATTATTGGGTGAGACCCACTTTTGTCAATTGTTGAAAACATGTGCTGAATTCTTGTTCAAAAGTGATGGATGGCTGCTGAAATTTCAAGAGGTTGGTGTGTAGAAGAAATGAAAAGAAAATAATAATATTTTATTATTTAGTCTCCTTTGGCGTTCTAGCATTTTCCTATAATTAGGCGCTCAAGTTAGAATTGAAAATCACACCAGACACATAAGTTTTCTCTCTCTATATTATCGAGCTTATTTTTGTGAGTATTTAGATACTTTACGAGTTTCTATTCAGTGCAAGTTTCCTTCGGCTTTACATCCGATATTCCAGTCAGAAATACTGCTCTTTTGAGGTAAGGGATTTTAAGGGTTATTATGTTTTTCAGTTTCGTAATTTTTCCGACCTTCAAAAATTCTGAAAAAATTTGAAATGATAGTTTGATGAGTTTTCTTGATTGTGTCCAAAAATGGTGATTTTTGGATGTATAGATTAGGAGTTATGAATTTTATGAGAAAAGACTATTTTAAAAGTAAACCCTTATAACTCCTTGTGGTTAACTCTAAAATTGGTGAAATTTTTATTGAGAGTACATGTATATAACAGTAGTATACTCTGTAAATTTCAGAATTTTTGGACAAAAGTATAATTTATGATAAATGTCTAAATATTCGGCAGTTTTGACCATATGAAAAATAGTAAATAAATTTTAAAAATTCTAAGAAAAATATATGTTCAATATGGGACTATATTATGCCAAATCTCAGAAAAGAAATATTTTTGGGACTGATTTGGTATTTTTTATGAAAATAAACTAGTTATGAGTAAATGAATTAAATATGTTATGTGAAGTAAGAAAATTGGAAAATAAGATTTTATGGCTTGAGAATCCTATATAAGGTATATGCAGATTTTTGATGAGGGTTTTGGTTATTGGTGATGAAATCTTATGAGTTTGGCATTTTAGGATGATTAAATACATTAATTAGTAAAGTGTAAACAATTAAAATAAATTGTTTATAAGTTTAAGAAATGATTAAGATATTGTGGTAATATTAATGATATTAGATTATGAGATTATTAAGTGATTTATAACATTTAGATTAAGGTGTTATGAAATCATTGATTTATGAATCTTACTTTTGAAATTAAATACAGTTGTTGATCATATTGTTTTTATTATCATATATAACATTTTTATAATTCCGGTGATGAAATTTCTCTTTGACTGAAGTGTAACGATGGGTAGATTATTGGTATGATCATGACTATGGGTTCTCTTTAGCCAGTGGTGCAAAGTTGAATCGTGGACTGGTATGATCATGACCATTGAATTTAAAATGGAATATTTTTAGCTTAAGTGCAAAGGTGAATCGATCAACATGATTATAATTATGGTTTATATAAATTCTGAAATGATTGTATGTTTCTTTGAGATATGAATATCTTTGGCCCGTAGTGCAAAGATGACTTTTGTTATTGAAAATCTTTTGGCGCGTGTCAAAGATTACTTGTTGTTGAATATCTTTGGCCCGTAGTGCAAAGATAAACTGTTGAGGAATATCTTTGGCACAGTGTAGTGCAAAGATGACCTGTTGTTGAATATCTTTGACCTGTAGTGCAAAGATGAAGCATTAATGAATATCTTTGGCCCGTAGTGCAAAGATGAATTTATTAGTATGATTATAAGCGAGGAACTTTGATTTGGTATAACCATGATCTTTGATGTTTCGAGGGTAAAGGCGGTGATGAAAATTATCTTCGATCACTGGTGCGAAGAGAAATTAGAATCACAATTATGATTATGAGTTATTCATATGATTGTGGAAAGGCTGTTGATGGATATTACGGAGAATAAAATATTGTTAGTGGACTTTTAACATGGAGAAGATAATAGACTCTATGGTCTATTTGACTCTTCTAATGGATTGCTCGTTCATTTGCAACTATGGTTGAAAAGTTTTATTATCTACCGTATGTTCTAAATCTACGATTTATTCTTGATGAAGGCTATTGATAATTTAATTATCTTTAGTCATGATATTCTTTCTTGAGCTAGTTGTGCTCACCCTTTTGCTTCACAATTCCTTTCGAGGTAATAAGAGTGTAAATTTGGGTTGAGCGGGGATAATGAGAAAAATAGAGCGGTGGTCTATAGGCATTTGTTGAGGTTCTCCCTAAATAGTATGGAAATAATTTTATTGAGAACTTTAGATAAGTGTGTGCCGTATTGTATCGTCATTTGATATTTAATTTTGGTGAAGCCGAATAGGGTGAGGTGAACCCAACTTTGGAAGGGTGTTTTGCTACTATCATTCAAGATGTCTAATGACATATAACCTCGTGTTATCATAAGGCGAGGGTTGTGCATATCCACTTCTTTGAGTATATCTACGAGCACTACTATATGATCTTGGAGTTTGGTTGAAACATAATGTTCAATTGGAGCCGGTGGAGATAGTTATATGTCAAGAGAAGACTCGCCATTGGAAGGAACATGATAGTAATCTTCTCGTTTTTCTTTGGGGTCTATTGGATCAACCAAGGATATTTCTCTGGACATATGATATCTATCATAACTTAGATTCATGGCCTCCTATGTACGAAGGTTTCCTTGAGCACTTCCCAAAGATTTTAATTTCTAAAACAGTTATTGATTGTACCTTTATGTAATGTATCAATATGAGGTGTTGTCCATAGTTGGGACATGAGTTACAGTTGGTATTAAAACACACAATATATGTGTCGTTGTATTTTGCACGACAATTGTAGTAATAAAGTTATAGTTGTTTTCTGTACCATGTATTTGGCGACTCAGAATAGGTTGGATGGATTGGACCTATTTTGGGGGCGTCACATTCTCCAACATGGTGGGATGATTGTCGGCTCCCCTTGACTTCTACCGGTATTGATAGTTATTACTGACAACCCTGATGAACTTTCTTGGACGTGCAATCCAATGCTCTCAGGAGCTTCCAGGATGTTGACGTTGGGGTTATTACCAAAGTCCTTAATCCTTGATAAAGACTTCACACTGAAGATGCATCTCTCATGTACAAGAGACTCTATGGGGATAGAGCTTTATCTGTTGAGGATGTGTATAACATATTCCACCATTGGTCCTCCCCAATGAGGATGTTCTTCCTTGGTTTGTACCACCAAGTCTTTCCGCTGCTCTGTTACTGCCAACAGTCGGTGTTGTCAAGGTTGCCTGACCTTCATTGACATGTGCATCAACGGATGTTATCCCTGCTGGGGATAATGTCAAGGCTGCTTGACCTTCGTTGACGTGTGCATCAATAGATGATTGTATGAAAACCCACTAGGGAAAAGGTTTTAGGGCTACGACCGTGAATTGACGGCATCGAACCTTCGTGAGGTATTGCCGAATGTAGTTTGCAATGGCTGAGATCATTGGTATAGTGTACCCTGTGTTTGGGCGAATTCCAATGAGTGATGTGTAAAGCCACAATTTTAGGTTATTCTGCTCAATCGCGTAGCGTTTTTATTCTTGATTTGGCCTTTTCAGCTTGTAAGAACTCCTTTGCAACTCGAACTAGACCAAGACGGAGGGGTGGGCCCCACCCAAGGGAGCCGCAGATACACCTGCGGCCAGCCGTGGGTAGATTTAAGCTATCTGTTGCTTTCATAAGTCATTTTCACGTTGCGTCGCAAAGGAAATCCAAGAGCTCTTCTTCAGATTTGCTGAATTCAGGCGTTTTTCTTCAAATTCTGTCACCGTACAAGTGTTCTACACTATCCTGGTAATGTATGCATGTCTTCTTTTTCAGTTTTTATCCGTTAGAAAATGACTTATGATATGAAATGCGTCTAAACACATAGTAGTGTATGCATGCTCATATGATGTGATAAAAAATATTCAACATAGCAAATGTTAGTATTAAACTATGCTGAACATAATGATGTGAAAAAATTTAACTTTTGAAACAGTCAAATTGGCACCTTTTTCTGCTATTTCTTATCCTATATGAGAACAAATGAGCAAAGGTGGTAAAGTAAAGTAATCTTGGTAATTAGGCTACCCTTACGAATTTTGACTTTGATATATGTATGCATGTATATGATGTTTATGACTGTGGGCAGGTGTAGACGTATGTTAAAATAATGCATGCATGCATGTAGTCATAAAATTACATTTTGAAAAGCTCCAGGTTAGAATTGACCACACCCTTTCTGAGGTGATTTGGAGACTTGTTGTCCAGATATATGGATCTGGATCAGCCAAGTAGTTCTGGCAGGACCACTTCAGGTGTGTGGAGGAGGGCTTCTGAAGTGCCTCGACCCCGTTCTATTAGACAGCCTCGTCGTTTGGTAGAGGCGGTGATACGTCCTGTCCGGGTTGACGTGCCGGACGTTGAGGACTAGGAGGAGGATGTTCCGATTGTGAATCTTGCTCCTGCTGCACATGTTCCCCGTAAGGATTTCCAAAGCATTCAGGTGTCGATCATAGAGCTTCTAGGTGATTTGAGTAGACACCCCTCGATTTACTTGCATGCAAATGAGGTAAAAGCTAGGTTTTGATCTCCCCCCCCCCCTTTTTTCTATTGATGAGGAGTAAAGGATTTTGATGTTGATCTGCTTTATGATGTAGGTTCCTGGCTTTACACATCCTAGAGGGAACTGGTTCAGTATTCACTCCACATACCAGGCTCTGCATCCTTATTATAGAGCGATTGTGCATTGCTGAGGCTTTGGAGAGTTCTTTTCCATCATTCCCCGTCGTTGTCCACAGGGTTACCTCGAGAATTGTCTGGCGTTGGTTTCACGGACTCGGTCTCTCTCGATTTGTTGGGTGTGAGGTGATGATGGCCAGATGGATTGACGATTTATCTTAGGTATGGAGTTTGGAGGGATCGATTGTCATGTCTGGCGGATATTACCCGGTGTCGTTCGATCCTTGCTAGGAGTTATTTGAGTATTTCAAAGGCGGGATCATTAAGTATATTTAATTTAATTTATGGTGATAGAATAAATTAAATAATTTAATATTATTATTTAATATTTTGGAAATGTTAAATATAAATTAATAAGAGGAGTCTTATTATTATTATTATTATTATTATTACTATTATTATTATTATTATTTAATTCCTAAAGGAGTTTGAGAATTAATTAATAAAAGTACTCTCATATATTCCTAATAAGATTATGAGGTTAAATTAATTAAAAGAATTTAATTAATTATCCCTAATAAGATTAGGGAGCTTAATTAATTAAAGGAATTTAATTAATTAAATAATACCCTTTTTTCTAATTAAATTAGAAGGGTTAAGTGATATCTTTATAAGAGGAGTTTTATATCAGATATCAAAATAATACGTGATTTCAATTGTTGGAGAGTACGCTTTTTTTCTATGAGAGATAAAAAAAACTAGGGTTTTGTCAAACACCCATCTTCTTGAATCTTATTCTTCCTTGGTGGATCATCTCTAGAGGCCAAACACTTGGGTGGCTAACGTTGATCAAAGAAAGGAACCAAACCCGGTGGATTCAAGTTGAACGCGAAAAAAATTGGAGGTGAACTTGTACCTGAGGAAGCTCAAATCTTCAAGGGTATGATTCTTGTTCTTCATATTTTCGTTTAATTAATAATTATGCATAAAGGGTGATTCGGGTATATAGTTAATAAAATTTTAACACTCTGTTTTTCCATATTTCCGCTTATTTTGTGTAATTTGATTGCGTTCATGAATATTACAAACCTAACAGTGGTATCAAAGCCAAACCTTTATGTAAATTATTAATTATTTTAATTTGATATGTATATTAATATGTGTTTAGAATAATTTAATTGAATATAATTTTGTTGTATAAAATTAAAAAAAAAAACGTGATGATCAATTCGCGAAACAGTTTGTAAGCGTGATATCCTGATTCACGTGATATCACCTGTTAGTTAATATATATTATTTCCACACGTGGGTTTTATATGTTTCCTGCAAGTATGTTACTTTGGTGATTTTATATATATATATATATATATATATATATATATATATATATATATATATATATTATATGGGTTTTGATTTACGTGAATCAGTATAAAGTTTTTATACGGTTAACATATATATATCTGTTAAGTATTATATATAATATATACGGATAATATATATAATATTATTTTAACCGTACAATTATTATTATATATATATATATATATATATTATAATATTTTATTTATTTTATAATTAAAATAATTTTTTTATTTTAATCTTAAAATAAAGGTTTATTTTAATATTAAAATAAAAAAAAAGTTTATTTTAATTTTAAAATTGAATTTCATGCTAACTAATTAGAGTTGGAATTGGATTCCATAATAACTAATTGGAGTTGAAATTGAATTTCATGTTTTCTTAAATAAAAGAGTTTATTTAAATATGGAATAAGATTTCATATTATTCAAAATAAATGAGTTTATTTGTGAATGGGAAAGAGAATCTGTGTTTCTGTGACGACCCCAAATCCAGGTACTTGAAACCCGAACTCGGTTCTCCACGATACCATTTCTTTAAGCTGAATAATACTAAATAATAATACATTCGAACTTAATTTACATACATCAAAGTTTACTTCCCCAGGTACGTGACCTTCAAATACATTCCTTACAATACTTGAATAGATACCAATACAACTATAACCATTAACTTCATAATACACACTTATTCGATCGACTTTCCTTTTCCTTTGCTGCGTGCACGAGCCTTGGGTTGCTCATACATAATCGAAAACATTTAATTTAAGCAAGGATGAGCATTTAAGTGCCCGACAAGTAATAGCAATTATATATAAAATTTGAAAGAATATAAGTATTCTCTTTACATAACACTTCTACAACGAATTGAAAGTTGTGAAGTAATATGTCTTGATAAAAATTCACATAACAACTCTCTTTCAAATTCTTTAAATTTGGCTCTGGCTCTACCCTTGAATAGGGTTTAAGAAACATACTATGAACATTCTTTTCATTTTTGAAAAGGTTTAGTGAGAAATCCATCCGCAAACCATCATAACTTACACGCGACGGAGGTGATCGACCCAGTTGTACCTTGTATTGATCAATACTACATAACTTAAGCGAAATTCATCGCTCACTCTATCCGCCTTGCAAAAAATCTTCCCATATAGGGATGTTCATACATGCACAGTTCCAAACCCAGAAGGTTTTAATCTTGCTCAACAATAATATGTAATTAACATACATATATATATATATATACGGGTAATTGACAAAGGTATATCAACATGTGAATAAATGCCATGATTATCCAAGTGGGGACACTTGTATAACCATTTAGAAATCAACTTAACAGAATATATATCTGAGCTAACATGTTGATAATCAAAGCGTACATAATCATGCAGGGAATAGAATAATTCTGAAACTTCTTACTCATGTCCATTGCATAAAGAAAATGCAAAGGTAGGATACTTGCCTGATTCGCTGATTACAAATCTCAACTTAGGTTCTCTTTATCACAACCTATCAATAATCAGATCATTCGTTCGATTAGAACAATATATCTTAACACATAGTCTTTGCTCTATTCTGATTGGCCACGTAGTCTAATCACATAATCACAGTGATCATACTTTTAGTTCCTATTCTATACTTGAAATATTTTTATACATTTTTCAAATATCTCATCCATGCTCTTATAGTAGTCTTTTCTTTCTTTTATAAGATACGACATTTTGTCGGTCGTCTGAAAGCTGACTTTATCGGAAATCTTGAGTCTAAGACTCTTATTCTATACCTCAACATACAGTAAATATCGGACATCTTATTTTTAATCATTTTCGCAATTTCCAGAAATTGAAAAATTTAAAATAATTCAAATCTGTCACTAAAGGGCCTATAGTGATATAACTGTTACTATAGGTGTTCTTCTTCAAATTCAGAACTTCATAATCGGTTCTCAAGTTGACTAGTTTGGTAATTTATAACTTTCAAATATCGGAATCATAATTAAATGATTTAAACATTAAACAATTCCATTATCATTAATAGTTTAATTAATACTAAACTATTAATGAAACCATTTATAAAATATAAAAGTTATATATAATAACTCAAACTATTTTTAAAACATTTATATTACCCAAATAATTACCATTAATATTTAAATATTAATGTACTATTTATCAAATATTAAAAGTCATTAATTATAACTTAAAATATTTTAAATCCTTAATATCCTCTTTAAATGGTTTTTAAATAAGTAAAACCATTTTTAAACTATTATTTAATATTAATCATTAAATAAATTAAATATCATTAATATTATCTTAATATCATTAATATTTAATTATTAATGAAATTATCATTTAAATATTAAAAGTTATATTTTATAACTTAAAATATTTTTAAATACCTTATTTTCATTTAAAATAATTTTTATAATATTAAAATCATTTTTAAACTAAATTATTTAATATAATCATTAAATAACTTTAATATCATTAATAATTATTAATTAATGAAATTCATCACAAAATATTTAAAGTCATCACAAATAACTCATTTACATAATCAATTTCAAGCCAAAATAAACATAGTAAACTAACTAGTTTATTAACAACACTAACTAAACTTCAAAATTCAAACTTTAACAAACAATTAAAAATAATAACATTACAAAAATTAAATAAAAACATACAAAATCACAATTCCACAATTTGAATCGCACTTCCACGCCTAAAATTTAACTAAGGAGATCTTTATAAAAAGTTCTCCCACAACAAAACCTTTCTCAAAAATTGGAGGCCTTATTGTTGGTGAATGAAACAAAGGCCAAGCCCTTCTATTTATAGGTTTAGAAAATGGTGAAGTTCTCAATTTAGTCGATGTGGGACTTGGTTTATACTAATTTTCAATAGCTCACTTTGCGATTTTCTAACGCATTGCTCATAACTCCGATTAATTTGATTTTTGGATATGTTATACATGGTATGTAAGACTATTTTTTAAAAATACGAATTACCCAATTCGGGTTCATTAGGTAGCCCAAGCGGTCGTCAAAAGTGGGACGTTCATAATAGTTTTCAATCTCGTTTCAGCTTTACCCTCTTTCGCTAAAACAGTCATAACTCTGTCATTTTAAAACATTTTGGCGATTCTTGAGCCCTGTGAAGCTAACTTCTGCTGGGGCTACAACTTTTATTCTTTGACCATTTCCAAATTCCTAACACATCAGCCCGTGAAATTCCGTTCAAATGAACTGCACCGCACTTGTTGGGAAGTTTTGACACTACTACTTTGAAATGTCATAACTCTCTCCTCCGATATCGGATTTAGTCCGTTTTGGAGTCTATGGAAAGCTTATTCGGTTTAATATAACATACCAAAAGCCCAGAAGGTTTTGGAAACATTAACTGATCGAAGCGAGTGTCCCGAATAGCACATCCATTAGCTGACTTTCGGTTTTGAGAAATTTGACACATTTCCTTCCAATCATAGTAATTCCCTCATCCGAGGTCGGAATGAGGTCATTCCAAAGCCTATGGCTTCCTAACTCGATGCATTACAACATATCAAAAGCCCAGACCTTTTAAAGCACAAAAGTGGACGATAATGCCCCCATTACTGATTTGCCCAAAAGCAGTTTATCATGATCGATCAACCATATTTGACCATCTATAACTTCTAATCTATACATGATATGGACTTGATTCTTTTTGCAGATTAAAGACCACATATCAGGCTACACATAACAACTTTTGAAGAACAAAACTCATGATCGAGCAAAGAGTTATGGCCTCTGACATTTGGTGAAAAAAATAACAGAATTCGATTTTTCCAACTTGCTTAAATCTTCAAATTCGTGCACTTTGATGTTATGGGTCTTTGATTTATCAACCCATATCATCAATTAACATTTTATTACACAACTTTAAACAATCAATTGCATCAAATAACATCGAATCAAAGGATTTCTAGGTTTAGTGTTCTTATACCCTTTTTGCCAAAAAATTCTTGATTCTTGCTTACGATTTGTTATGGGTGATGGTTGGGCTTTGTTTAAGAGTGTATGGGCAATCTTGTACAAGGCAATTAAATATAATATTTAATCACTAGATTTAATTCTTATAATTTACTAATTAACTTATATCCTTTGGTAAATTAAAACACTTATACTGATAACATCGAAATTAAACCCATTAATTAAAATTAGGGTTTCTCAACGTCATCAATTAGGGTTTCTAATTGACCATTAGTAGTTCTTTAATTATACATGTATGTTACAAAACACGGTCATTCACAGTTTCTAATTTCAACCGGTTAGGGTTATAATAATTAGGGTTTGTCTAATTATCGACACTATGATAATTGGGGTTTCTTCTAATTACAGATATTCTTATTCACGGATAACTTCATATACACGAGTCACTACTCGTAAATATCCCATAAGCGAGTTTAATAATTAGGGTTTCACAAAGACGGTAATATCTTTATGACCTAATTGAGTAGTCATTCATCGCTCGATATTATCTGTCTCGCACATACCCGATACATAATTATAGTCTTTGTAAAATAATATAATATTATTATTCTCATCTCTTGATCACAATCCCAATCCAGGTTTGGATCTCATATACGACTTATTCTTCGTACACATCATCAATAATCAAGTTAAAATAATTAACTTAAATATTACGAACAATTCATATAATAAAATATTTATTATATAAATCTAATTATCACATCATATATTATTTCAATCATGTTTTCATGAAAAATAATTAATAAAAACATTTTAAACTACGAAATTTATTACCATATAATTTGTGGTAATTAATAATTCCAAAATTATTTCTAATTTTTTAAGTAATAAATGTATTCGCATTTATCTTTCACTTTACTTGACACTTAGTCTCGCATTAAATAAAAAAAAATTTATACGCAAAATTTCTTATTTATTTTATATAGAAAATCTCGGGTTATTACAGTTTCCTTTAATAAATGAGTTTTTTTTTTACTTGGAATTGGATTCCATAATTAATTAAAATAAATGAGATTATTTTGATTAAAGATTTTGATTAAAATAAATAGTTTATTTTATTCAAAATTGGATAAATTAAAATAAAAGAGGTTTATTTTTGATTTAAATTTGGATCAAAATAAAAGAGTTTATTTTGATTCAAAATTAGATTTTATGCTAACTAAATTTGCCCATTAAATGATATCAATATATATATATATTGAATGTTTATTATTCATGAGATAAATGTTATTTATTGATGCATATGGTGATGTGTATGATAATAAATGGGATTGATTATAGACTATTGACCAATGAGATTGGATTTTATTTTAGTTGAATGCATGAATGTATGAGTTTTATTAAATGGGGTCTGTGTACCTCGTCTTCTCTAATTTTTTTAATATAAATTCTAACTCCCTCTGATGAATGAGTTTTATACTCATAATTGAGTGCGTTTGAGCTTAATCTTTTGGTTGATTTTAAGTGTTTGTGTCTATTCATGCATGTTTTACGTTGTTTTGTAGGAATTAGGACAAAAAGTTACTTGGATCGACGTTCGGGGTGGCTAGATTTGCGTTTTCGGCTTGCCATTTACACATCAGTCACTTCAGAGCCAATTTGAGTATTGCTCCGAACCTTATTTCGAAAAACTTAAAGAATGAAAGTTGTAGATCTACATCTCCTCTTTCCGTCACATCTTGAATCATCAAAATCGGAGTTCAGATGAAGAAGTTATGGCCATTTTCCCAAAAGACGTCAGAGCAAAAAATTTCCAGAAAGTGGCCGGTAGCTAGTGGCGCCCATTTCAGAGCCTATGCCTTCATTGGCAATGGTAATGAGGAAGCGATCTTCTTGTGGTACAGTGTCGTGTATTTGGTATTGAGGGCCTTTGGGAAGGGTCTGGTGAGGCTTGGAAGCGTTTTGGGGTGAATTTTGACACCTTTTTGACTCCAAATTCGATTGGATTTGTTCCTAAGCTAAAAATTGGACTTGTAACCTATAAATACATGATGTAAGGCATAAAATAAAGGGAGATTACATAGATTAGCTTAGATAAAACAATCCATTAGATTAGAATATAAATCCTAGTTCTTAATTAGACATTGGAGATTGAAGCATATTGAAGAACACTGAAGATCAAGAGCAAGAGCAAGAGGGGAGCATCAGATTTACTGACAACAGATTCTATTCTCTTCTCTTATCATACTTTTATCTTTTAATGTCTATTCGGTTGTGGATTCTTGGTTTTAATTCATTAATTATGAACTAACCCTTTTATTAAGACTACTAATTGAATCTTTTATGTCTATAAATTAGTTATTCAATTTATTCTAATTATTTGTGTTAAAAGTGAATTGTTTATCTTATCTTATGTTGATTGCTTAATTATCTGATCAGTAATTACCTTGTTACTCTAGAAGGAATTGAAAGATGAATTCTAGGGTTATAACTGGGCATGATATCATGTGACTTAGTTGTTTGCATAGCGAATAATTAGGGTTGTGAATTGAATGGAAATATTTGTTCACCGTATGTAACACATAAGGAATTGGAATTGAAGGAGTTTAATTCAATTGTTTTGCATAGGAATATAGCAAGATTAATCTGGATTAAATAAAAGTCATTTGATCACTTGGAAAATGACTTTTGGCATTTAAGAATTTCTGTTAACAATTCAGTAGGCATAATATTTGGGATAATTAGATAATTGATTTATAGTTCATAATTGGGGATATTGTAGTCTTAACCTTTATTTATTTGAATTTATTTATAAAGCAATTTAGTTTAATTAGTTAATTTAGTTTTCTTAATTAGAAAAATTACGATTTGAGATTGTTTAAATAAAATTAGTTTGGTTAAGAATTAGTACTTGGTGATTTTTATTAAATAATTTCTCATGGGAACAATACTCGACTTTCAATTTATTACTTGTTAACCGTGTATACTTGCACGTATTCATTGATTGTGAAATCGATCAACAAGTTTTTGGCGCCGTTGCCGGAGAATTAATTTAATAATTTTTTTTACCAATATTAATTTCAATCAAATTAGTCTTAATTTAAACATTTTTATTTTTATTTTTAATTCTCTTCCTATATTTCTCTCTTTTCAGGTACCATGGATGACTTTGCGTATCAATGGCCATACACGTACATGACTCAACCAAGGGAAACAGGGATTGATGGACTTAATACATCTATAGAGCCAATACAAATTGAGGCAACTTCAAAGACGTTGGAGGTTATCGCAGCCCAACGGAGTCGAAGGATGGCAAGAATGACTCAGCTAAGGGGAGCGGAGATTGACAGTCTCGTGACACTTTCTGCATTGTCAGCACAGCTTGAGACAATTTCGAGGAGGTTAGACGCTTTTGAAGCTCAACGTCGTCAAAGTGTGGCGGTTACTTGTGATTATTGTGCTGGAAATCATATGAGACATCAAGTCGCCATCGGCTTTTGGTAGATAAAGATATGGTGGTGATTACCCCAATAATTATGTCTATCCTAACAACTATTATCAGGATTGGGGGTATCACTCGGATTTTTCATAGAGTAACAATCAAGCTCAAGCACCTAGACAACAAAACACATCCGGATTTCAAAATCAGACTCAACAATAACCATAAGGGAAACCAGGTTGGGAGGAAGCCTTGGAAAAATTCATTAGAGCTACTGACAAAAAAACCGAGGCACAAGACAAGATATTGAGTCAAGTAGATATGAATGTGAAAAGCCAAGGTGTTTCATGGAGCCATACTCATCAAGATCAATTTTATGCTCCAAGTCCAACATACCCACCGGATTTCTCGTGTCCACCTCCACTACTGTGGAAGAACATTCAAATTGGGAGGAAGCTTTGTCCAAGTTCATAGCTTCAGGTGAGGAGCGGAGGATTAATCAAGAGATATTGAGTCAAAATTTAACGAACCAAATGGAACAACTAACCAATGCCTCGAACATTTGTCCTCAATACACTTGGCTCTATGACATGGATCTTAGAGACCGATCTTTGAGCCTCGAACCAAATCATGGACCGGATGTGCCAAATGATATAGATGTTGAAAGAGAAGAAAGACTTGGGGACCAAGAAAAGGAGATCGGAGAAGATCTAACTTTGAGTACCAACGAAGATGAGCCAATTTTGATAGTGTCCCATGTACCTCCTCCACCAAAGTTCAAGAATCCGAGCAGTTTTACAAAACCATGCCCAATTGGCAGTCATGTCGTCGACAAAGCTCTTTGTGACATAAGAGCTAGTATAACTGTGGAGTTATGGTGGGTTGAAAAGGAGAAGATAGAGGAAGATCCCATTGTGTTTACTAAGCTTCAATACCCCAATCTGATCATAGACATAATGGAGAAAACACCTAGTTGTTGAACGTTCTTAATAGGGAACCTATCTACAAAGAGCATGCTAGGTGACTTTAATTCAAGGGTCATTACTAATGGGAACCTCCCAAAAGAGACATTGCTTCTGATGTATGGAGGGTTCCTCAATTTTTGTAGGGGAATTAAATAGAGAATTGAAGAAGTCAGGCTGAGACTATAAAACAAGCGCTTATTGGGAGGCAACCCAAGTTTAATTTTTATTTTTAGTTTTTATTAGGTTTTATATTAGTAGTTTTGAATTTGCATTTATTTAGGATTTAATAAAATTGCGTCAATCATGGTTTACAGGTTATTCAAGTCAAATTCAAGTGTGGTGCCTAATTTGTTCCATATGCTTAGCCTATTCTCCAAACTTAGCGGACAAGGAGGAAGATTGCTATATTTTCAGGGAAGTCCTCTGCTCTACTTTTTTCTATTTCAGCCATTGAGGACAATGTCTAGTTTAAGTTTGGGGGCACTTTAGTGTTGTATTGCATATAGTTAGTTATCTACATGGTAGTTCATTTTTTTATGTGTTATCATTATGTTTTTTTAGGTTGCATATAATACATGGTAGTTATTTGCATATTCATATATGTGTTGCATTAGTATGTGTTCATGTAGTATAATTGCATTTTTTTTTCATGAATCTGTGTGATCGGTTGGTGTGGTCTTAGCTCGGCCTATGATAAGATTGGTTTTGCATGTTAACTTGAACAGTGTTGATAATTGATGATGAGTTCTAATTTTAATCATGATGATAATCTGAGCCTATCTTAAACTTATGTAACCGGTTAACACTTAAAGTTTAACTGTTTTAATCCACTTGGTTCAAGGGTTTCATAATTTGTTTTTGAGGGAAAATCTTGGTTAAGATTTAAGGAAATTAGTGAACTGGCGGTAAAGGTTGGAATGACGTAAAAGCTTGAGTTTTGGGGAATCTATGGGATATATATATAAAAAAAAGAAAGAAAAGAAATGATGAAAAGAAAAAAAAAGAAAAAAAATAAAAAATCCAGAAAAAAAAGAGAGAATAAACACCGTGGCATGCTTGTCTAGTTTTGTGGCCTTTGTTACTTGAGTAAGTAAGCCCGAGGGGATTGTCTTTACACCTAGCGCCCTAAGGTCTTAATGGCTTGGGAGTCGTTGGTCGAAAGCTCGTTAAGGTAGCACTGAAAAGCCTAAGGGAATAAGACATTGCACAACCATGAGAAAAAAAGAACGAGGAACAAGAGAAAAAATTTAATCAAATGGAGCTGAATATGTAAAGCCAAGGTGCGTCGATTAAGAATTTGGAAAATTAAGTGGGGCAGATAGCCCATGCACTTAATAACTGACCACTTGGAACACTTCTGAGTGACACAGAGAAAAATTCGGGCAGAGATGATCATTGTAAGGCTGTAACTCTACGAAGTGGAAAGGATTTGCAAGAGACAGTCACAGATAGGAAAAAGAGGGACAACGATGCAACAAGTGAAATAGAGGAAGTTGTGGATACCGGAAAACGTCAAGATGAGACTTTAGAGCAGAAAGAACCGAAACCAACCATCACAATGCCTCCCATACCGTATCCGCATAGGTTTCAGAAATCCAAGTTGGATAAGCAGTTTTCACGATTCTTGGATATTTTCAAAAAACTACATATCAACATCCCCTTTGCCGAAGCCTTGGAACAAATGCCGAGTTACGCCAAGTTTATGAAGGAGGTTTTGTCGAGGAAGAGGAAATTGGGTGAGTTCGAAACAGTGGCATTGACCGAAGAATGCAGCGCGATTATTCAGAATAAGTTACCACCGAAGCATAAGGATCCAGGTAGCTTTAATATACCATGTCAAATTGGAAATCAGTTTTTGGGTCGAGCATTGTGTGATTTGGGGGCCAGTATAAATTTGATGCCATTATCCGCTCTACTGCCCGGTTTGGACTTTGTGCTCCTGAATCGAGCAAATATCAGTTTGCAGTTGGCGGATCGATCGATTACATATCCACGAGGTATTATTGAGGATGTTTTAGTTAAAGTGGATAAATTCATCTTCCCCACGGATTTCTTCATCTTGGATTGTGAAGTGGATAGTGAAATCCCAATTATTCTTGGGCGACCATTTTTAGCAACGGGTAGAACTTTGATTGATGTGCAAAAAGGAGAATTGACGATGTGAGTTGAAGATCAACAGGTCACCTTTAATGTTTTTAAGTCAATGTCTTATCCAAAAGAAAAAGGTGAATGTTTGCGGGTTGATATCATGGAGGAATTGGTTAATCACAAACTTAGTGGAAATTATTTGGAGGACCCGCTTGAATCCATTTTGCTCGTGATGAACAAAGATGATATTGAAGATGACGTGGAGTATGTCAAATGGCTAGATACATCATCTGTCTTCCAGAAAAGCAATCAATCATTCGACACCCTTGATAGCCCGAAACGGAAGGTAAAAAGTTTAAACCCTCGATAGAAGAGCCACCGGTGTTGGAATTAAAGCCACTACCATCTCATCTGCAGTATGCTTATTTGGGAAAAGATACCACCTTACCAGTGATTGTTTTGACAGAATTAACTGACACGCAAAAAGAGAAACTGTTACGGGTCTTGCAAGAGTTCAAAACAGCAATTGGGTGGACTATAGCGGATATTCGAGGTATTAGCCCATCATTCTGTATGCATAAGATTTTAATGGAAGAGGGGGCAAAACCAACCATTGAGATGCAAAGAAGGCTAAACCCATTATGAAGGATGTAGTGAAAAAGGAGATCATAAAATGGTTGGATGCCGGCATTATTTACCCAATCTCGGACAGTTCATGGGTGAGTCCAGTACAGTGCGTACCAAAGAAAGGGGGTATAAAAGTGGTGAAGAATGAAGCTAATGAGCTCATCCCTACTAGAACAGTTACAGGATGGAGAGTGTGTATGGACTATCGCAAGCTGAATAAAGCCACACGCAAGGATCACTTCCCTTTGCCGTTCATTGATCAGATGTTGGATAAGCTAGCGGGACATCAGTTCTAATGTCTCTTGGATGGATATTCTGGGTATAATCAAATTTCCATAGCACCGGAGGATCAAGAGAAAACTACATTCACATGCCCCTACGGTACGTTTGCATTCCGGCGTATGTCTTTTGGGTTATGTAATGCACCGACAACCTTTCAACGGTGCATGATGGCGATCTTCTCCGATATAGTCGAACAAAATTTGGAGGTATTTATGGATGACTTTTCTGTGTTCGGTGATAGCTTTGATTTATGTTTAAAAAATCTGATTTTAGTGTTGAAGCGATGCGTGTAGACTAATCTGGTTCTTAACTGGGAAAAATGTCACTTTATGGTGAAAGAAGGGATTATTTTGGGGCATAAGGTTTCTGCAGCAAGGTTAGAGGTTGACAAAGCGAAGATTGAGACAATTGAAAAATTACCTCCTCCATCATCTGTGAAGGGAATCTGGAGCTTTTTGGGACATGCGGGTTTCTACAGACGCTTCATTAAAGATTTTTCCAAGATTTCAAAACCCTTATGTTCCCTGTTGGAGAAAGATGTGCCTTTTAAGATGGATCCAACATGTATTGAGGCATTTGAGGTATTAAAGAAGAAGTTGGTCTCTGCTCCAATTATTGTGGCGCCCGATTGGTCTTTACCGTTCGAATTGATGTGCGACGCCAGCGACTACGTAGTTGGAGCAGTATTGGGACAACACCACGATAAGATTTTTCACACAATCTACTATTCCAGCAAGACGTTGACGGATGCCTAGTTGAACTACACAACCACCGAAAAAGAATTACTTGCAGTTGTGTTTGCCTTCGACAAATTCAGAGCATATCTGATTGGGACCAAGGTAATTGTCTACACGGATCATTCTGCCATTAAGTATCTGATTGAGAAGAAGGATGCTAAACCGAGGTTAATATGGTGGGTATTGTTGCTGCAAGAATTTGATTTGGAGATCCGGGATAGAAAAGGTACCAAAAATCAGGTGGCGGATCATCTTTCTCGGTTGGAAAATGTGGAGGTTCAGAATAAAGACAACATAATGATCAATGAGAAATTTTCGGATGAACAACTTCTCTGAGTAACCCCAATATTACCATGGTACACATATTACGTGAATTACGTGGTTGCTAAGGTGTTACCACTAGATTTGAACTCACAACAATGAAAGAAATTCCTCCACGACGTGAAGTAATACTATTGGGACGAACCATTTCTGTTTAAGGCCTGTGCGGATCAAATAATTAGACATTGTATACCACATGAAGAGATGGACAACATACTGGGTCATTGCCACTCATCAGATTATGGAGGCCATTATTCCGATGATCGAACAGCAGTCAAGGTGTTACAATCAGGATTTTTCTGGCCTTCTCTATTCAAGGATGCTTACCTCTATGTGCTAAAGTGTGATCGGTGCCAACGCGTAGGTAATATCTCCAAGCGCAATGAAATGCCACTCAACTCAATTTTGGAGGTAGAACTGTTCGACGTATGGGGAATCAATTTTATGGGACCTTTCCCATCATCTTTCAATTATCAGTACATTCTGTTGGCGGTCGATTATGTTTCCAAATGGGTAGAAGCCACAACTTTACCCACCAATGATGCCAATGTTGTCCTCCAATTCTTAAAGAAAAACATTTTCACACGATTTGAGATGCCGAGGGCGATAATAAGTGATGAGGGAACTCATTTCTGTAATAAGCAGTTTACTAAATTGCTTGTAAAGTATGGGGTTCGTCATAAAATTGCATCCGCGTATCATCCCCAAACCAATGGTCAAGCAGAGGTCTCGAATAGGGAGGTTAAGAGAATTTTAGAAAAGGTAGTCAATCCGTCACGAAAAGATTGGTCTTTGGGTCTTGACGATGCTCTATAGGCATATCGAACAGCGTACAAGAATCTGATCGGCATGTCACCTTACAGAATGGTCTACGAAAAGGCATGTCACCTCCCGGTTGAACTAGAACACAGTGCACACTGGGCCATTCGGAAACTTAACTTCAATCTACAAGTAGCAGGTGAGAAAAGGTTACTGCAACTTAATGAGATGGACGAATTCCGGTTCAATGCCTATGAGAACACAAAACTCTACAAGGAGAAAGTCAAAGCCTGACATGATAAGAAAATTCTTGATCGAACATTTGAACCAGGCCAACAAGTCCTGCTTTTCAACTCTCGATTGTGTTTATTTCCTGGGAAATTGAAATCCTGGTGGTCCGGGCCATTCGTGATTATATCTATCGCCCCACACGAAAACATTGAGGTCGAAGAACTGAATTCAAAACGAAAATTTAAGGTAAACGGTCAACGACTTAAACATTACTGGAGTGGACCTATCGAACGTCAATCCACGGTCATGTACCTCTCCGAACCAATGGACAACTGAGCACAACAGCAAAGTCTGGCTGACGACTATAAACCAAGCGCTATAGGGAGGCAACCCAAGAGTTTGTTTTATTTATTTTGTTATGTGTTCGTTAATTATGTATTTTTAGCATTTGATTTACTTATCTTTCCATAATTCTCTGAATCACATTTTAGTGCAGGACCAGCCCGGTATAACACCACAGCGCCGCGGCGTCCCATTTGTGCATGCTACCAGCGCCCCGGCGCTTGCAGTTCTTGAAGTTACGGGTCTACAACGCCCCGATGCTCTTCCTAGTCTATTTTACAACGCCCCGACGCTAGTGGTTGTCATGAGCTACTAACATGCAGTGCCCCGGCGCCTGAAGTTACTCTTATCTCAGCGCCCTTGTGCAAAAACGAAGCTCGCTTTACAGTAGCCGGCGCTCCTCACATACCAATTAACGTACCTACACAAGCGACCTGAATGAAAAATAAATAAATTATAAACTACTCGGTCCAATTCCCTTAATTTCAACTGCTTCACACGTTTTCACCACTTCACATCTCCACGTCCATATGGTAACGGCTTTTCAAGTTTGTTTCTATATAACTCTGCATTATCTAACGCCTATTCACATCTCCCATTGGGTTTTTCAATTTGCAAAGATCTTGCTGTCTACTGTCTCTGTTTCAAAGGTATGTTACTAAATTCCACTCCATTGATGGTGAATTCAACTCTTGTTAATTGTGAGATGGGTAAGCTAATGTGCATCTTGGTTCATATTCTCTACATCTACACAGCCAATTTTCACACTTTTGATTTTGATTATCTCATTTTGCCGGCATGTGAATCACGTTTGATTGTGCACCACTTTTGGTTGTAATATCATGCATATATGGTGATTGAATACCAGGAAGGGGATTTGATAGAAAACTAGTGTGATTCAAAGCAATTTTTGAGTTGCCCATAAGGTGCTCGATAAATTGCCTGACTCAATGCTAACGATTAAATTTGCACATATCACCATATCCACACACTATATTTACTTGCCATCTTTCCACCACAATAGTATAGGCCTACTGTCACACATATTAATCACTATGGTGGGAGGGTGCTTCACCGAATTGATGCATACATGGATCATCTTGCTTTACATGACAACTCGTTTGGGGCATATCTCGTGTTTCTTTTGCCGAATATAAAAGTTGAAGAATACATGCACCTAATTAGTACAATTGTGCAGTTTCATGCTATTATTTGTCATGCCACACCCCCAACACTATACTCAACGTACACATATATATTTTGAAGTTTGGGGGTATTATCATGAATGCAGATATCTTAACTAGAATTCTGTCTAAAGCTAATACATGTGTATGTCTTTACGTGCAGAATTTTCTACATGGCTTCCAAGCGTCAACGTGGCGAAGGTTCAGGGACCACTTCGACTCCACCTCCAAAATTTGACAGCCGCCGTTTTGTCAGTGTCGCGGCTCAAGAATGATACAACCGCATGGCTACACGCTCACTAGTCCCAGAACGCGGTTTGAGACCCGATCAATCAAAGGATGGAGAAATAGTGGTTATAATAGCTGAGAGAAATTGGTTCAAACTCACCGAACAACCCTATCCAGCAGTGATTGCAGTCGTCAAAGAATTCTACGCCAATGTGCCTGAGCATTTCCACTATGGGGTGTTTGTTCGGGGCAAAACTGTTGAAATTGGCGACAAGGACATAAACGGGTGCTATCAACTGCCATTAGTGGGACTGAATGACGAGTATGCAAGACTTGTGAGTGATGGGCCGGACTATGAGAAGATAATTCGAGAGCTTTGTCAATCGGGCACCACATGGACAGTGCATGAATGTGGCAACATGACTTTCTCGCTTTCTAACCTAAGTTTATACGGGAAGGTATGGTATGCTTTTCTCTGCGCCAAACTCATGCCATGCACCCATGTGAGTCATGTCACCAGGGAGCGAGCAGTGCTGTTATATTCAATAATTAAAGGCTTCAAAATTGATGTCGACCACCTTATCCAGCAGTCCATTCTCCGAGCGTCACGAGGAGGGACTACAGGAGGGTTACCCCATCCGTCTCTCATCTGCAATTTGTGTGCTAAGTTTGGGGTCAAATGGAAATCAGATGAGATGATTCAAATGCCAATGCCCATTTTGGACCACAAGTTGATCAGCAGGTATAAAGTGTGGACAGGTGGGGCAAACCACCCTAGGGGATTGGGTTTCATAATTCCCTAAGTTGAAGCTTCTCAAGCTCCACCACCTCAAGCTCCACCTACTTATGGCCCTTCCTCAGCAGCTCATCGTGGTGTGGTCCTAGAAGCAGTCCAACGTGAGATAGACGGATGGTTCTACAATCTTGAAGCCCAAAATGTTCGCCTGTCTGAACGTCAAGATGGGATTTATAAGTACTTAGTCGACCGGTTCTTTGCTCCAAAATGCCATATATCATCTAACTGCATCGGTCGTTACTCTTAGCCGTTTCCTCTCGCTCCGATTCACTGTGTTTCCCCCTTCTGATCTAGAGATGAGCGAGGATGATGATGCTCCACCCGAGGCATAAGCTCGTCAGGGAAGTCCTCTGTTTTATTTTGATTTATTTTTCGCATGAGGACATTGCTCTAGATAAGTTTGGGGGTAGTTTAGTTTTATTTGTATTAGTAGGTTGTTATTGTTAATAGTTTGTGGATAATTTGGATTTTTATTGTTGGTTAAATGTTGCATTTAGGATTGCATGTTAATTCCATCCTTTAATACTATATATGTTTGGGGCCAATGATGAATTTAAAATTGCATGAACAAGTCTAATAAGGATTGTTACCCTAGTGATATAATTTTCTTGATATGATTTAAATCTTCATCTGTTTGACACTGATATTATAAGGATAAAACGTTTTGAAAAATGACCATGTTGGCTACAATAGTTTAAATGGTTAGATAATAGAGTTCTAAAGGATGAATGCTAGTGAAATGAAGGAACAATTTGAATAGCTAGTGAAGACTGAATTTATACATAAACTCAAGTTTGGGGGAAAAATATTTGGAGTATATAAGCTAAATAAAAAAAATGGCATGCTTGTCTATTTTTGTGGACTTTGTTACTTGAGTAAGTAAGCCCGAGGGGATTGTCTCTACACCTACCGCCCTAAGGTCTTAATGGCTTGGGAGTCATTGGTCGAAAGTTCGTTAAGGTAACACTGAAAAGCCTAAGAGAATAAGACAATGCATTGTCATGAGAAAAAAAATGATCAAAAAAAAGAATAAAAAATATAATAAAGCGGGAAAAGTGAAAAAAGCCCCCGTAAAAAAAAGAAAAAAAAGCATAAGTATTCCTTTTTGACCCCTGGACTTTGGTGATTGTTTAATTTCAGTTGAATCAAGTGTATTTGATGAGTTCTCAAGTTTATACTATATGATGTCTTCAAAGAAAGCTATTATCTTTCCTATTTTTGCTTGTTATTGGTTAGCATGGTTGTTGAGCACACACTCACGATATCAGTAATAACAGATTTAGATTTATTAATTGTTGGGGTATTATTGATCTATAATAACATGGTGTATTAGCATGTTTTTGTGATTTTTCTGATGCCTATGAATATATGTGTGTTATTGGATTGCTGGAATTAAGGACATATAGATAGTTTGCATTTGCATGGTTGTTTAGTTGTTTTTGTGTCTTGTGTTTTATTGCTTGAGGACATGCAACGATTTAAGTTTGGGGGTATTTGATGATTGGGTTATATACCCATGAATTGGATATATTTGGGCTTAATTTGTTGTATTCTCAAGGTATTTAGATTCATTTTTACTATGTTTATGTGTTGCTATGCAGATTTGGGAGCTGTAGGGACAATTCTGGGAGTTTCAAGCTGTTAAAGGGCGTTTTGGTAATTTTTGGAGGTGCTGTTGTGGGGCACGCTCAACATAATACTAATCCCGGTGGCGAGATTTGATTGACCATCTTTGGCGCGTTGATCGGATGATTGACTTGCTAAGGGAAGGTTATTTGCTAAGTTGATTTTAAAAAGGATTGGAGTACAAGATGGGAGGTATATAAGGTTTATTTACATTGAAGTAGGGAGCGAATCTACACAATTGGAGATTGATCAAGGAGGCAAGAGGAGAATTTGAAGGATTTTACTTGGAGTTTTTCTTCTTCTTCATTCTTTTAATTTGTGTAATTTTTTAAGGATGATTTGCAAAAGATTGTTGGTTTTAATTTTCGTCATGAACTAATTTCTTTAATTAAGATTCCAATTGAACCTTTTATGGTTATGAATTAATTATTTGATTTATTCCAATTATTTATGTTGAAGTGAATTGTTCATTTTGCTTTGTGCTGATCGATTAATTATCTGGCCAATAATTACCTTGTTACTCTAGAAGGAATTGAAAGAGGAATTCTAGGGTTAGAACTGGGCATGGTGACATGTGACTTAGTTATTTGCAAAGTTAATAATTAGGTTTGTGAATTGAATGGAAATATCTATTCACCGCATGTAACACATAAGGAATTGGGATTGAAAAGAGTTTAATTCAATTATTTTGCATAGGAATATAGCAAGATTAATCTGGATTAAATAGAAGGAAATTGATCACTTGGAAAAGGACTTTTGGCAAATAACTAAGTCACATGTCACCATGCCCAGTTCTAACCCCAGAATTCCTCTTTCAATTCCTTCTAGAGTAACAAGGTAATTATTGGCCAAATAATTAATCGATCAGCACAAAGCAAGATGAACAATTCACTTCAACATAAATAATTGGAATAAATCAAATAATTAATTCATAACCATAAAAGGTTCAATTGGAATCTTAATTAAAGAAATTAGTTCATGACGGAAATTAAAACCAACAATCTTTTGCAAATCATCCTTAAAGAATTACACAAATTAAAAGAATGAAGAAGAAGAAAAACTCCAAGTAAAATCCTTCAAATTCTCCTCTTGCCTCCTTGATCAATCTCCAATTGTGTAGATTCGTTCCCCACTTCAATGTAAATAAACCTTATATACCTCCCATCTTGTACTCCAATCCTTTTCCAATTCAACTTAGCAAATAACCTTCCCTTAGCAAGTCAACCGTCTAGTCAACGTGCCAGCATGGTCAACTGAAATCCCGGCCCAGCGCCCCGGCGCTGGGATTAGTACTATGTTGAGCGCCCCGGCGCTGCACCTCCAAAAATTACCAAAATGCCCTTTAACAGTTTGAAACTCCCAGAATTGTCCCTACAGCTCCCAAATCTGCATAGCAACACATAAACACCGTAAAAATGAATCTAAATACCTTGAGAATATAACAAATTAAGCCCAAATATATCAAATTCATGGGTATATAACCCAATCATCACCCTCCTATGTACTTCCCCTTGACTACTGATCAAGGTTTCTATTTTTTTAAAATAGTTTTGTAATAGGAATAGTTAGAATTAATTTTGAAGAATTGGAGATCAAGGAACAAGGAGTGCTTGAAGACCCGTTTGTAATGGAGCCTAAGTTTAAATGTAATAGTTATATTTAAATTTAATTCTTGCACCCTAGGTTTGACCTTTTGTTTCACTTGGTGGCATGCTTATACTATATATATATATATATATTATGCAAACATGCTTCGCATGTTAATTAATATGACGTGTATTTTCTATATATATATATGTGCACGCGCGCTAAACAAGATGAGACAAATTAATAACAAAACCCTCAAATTTTTTCTATTAAGTCCTAAGCGTTCAAAGATATTTGGAATATCGAACGTCGCCTTCTAGCATGATAAAAATAATAGAGTATCAATTAATTATTATAAGTTTGTTGTGTCATCACAAGGCTTATCTTAATTCTTTGAGATGTTAATTTTATCACATTTGATGCTTATAAAGAAAATTGAACAATGTTGTTTTGTTGTGTTACCACAAGGACAATATTTTTCTTTTTTGAATATATGGAGTGCTAGGTTGGGCTTAACTTAGATAATTTTGATTTGGATGTGCCTCCACTTGATCAAAATAATGTAAGAGGCAAAATACAAGGAGTTGCATAGTTGATGTAATTGACAAGAGTTGTCTATTTATTTATTTATATATAGTTTGTTGTGTCACCACAAGGCTATATACATTTGAAATGGAATCCTTATTCTCACTAGCAAATCTTTAATTAGATTTTGCTGAACTATATAAGTGAGGGTAATATAGTTTGATTAAAATAGTGGGAGATACCAATTTAAAATAAGACCTAATTTATTTTTGGTAATTAATAAAAGAATGTATGCTAAAATGTTGTTAATTACAAATTCATTTACAGAATTTTACAATGTCTAAATTACTATCACTGTGAAGCATATTAGATGCTATTTAATTGGACCGTATTAAACGAATTGGTTAAGAAAATTGAGAAAAGTTCTCACGACCGAAAAGCTATCTTATGTCCTTAATACGCCTATCCCTACAATGGATACAGACAATGCCTCTGAGGAAGAGATTGCTACTTTTAGAAAGTGACAAGATGATGCACAATTGGCTCAATACATCATGCTCGCATCCATGAGTAACGAGCTTCAGCGTCAAAATGAAACTATGGATGCTTCTACTATATTTCTGCACATCAAGTAGTTGATGGTGAAGAAAGTAGGACTGATAGATATCAAATATCTAAGGAGCTCTTCCAATCTAGAATGACCGATGACACTACAGTACAGATAAAAGTCCTTAACATTATTAATTTGATTGATCAATTAGGACAACAAGTTTTGTCATGTATGGGGAGTTGAGCCAATATTTGATCTTGCACTCACTCCTGGACTCCTTTCATAATTGTTGTGAATTTTTCATATGAACAAGCTAGATATCAACCTCGCTGATTTGCTTAACATGTTGAAAAATGTTGAGAGTCACTTTCTAACCAAGAAAGACCGTGTCTTACTGGTAGAGGCCAAAGGATCTTCTGAAAAGAAGAACGATTCAACGAAGGTAAATAGAAAAGGCAAAAATAAAAGATAATAAGAACAAAACTGATACGGATAGCAAAAGAGTTTGCTTCCACTGCAATAAGCCTGGACACTGGAAAGAAATTGCAAGAAGCATCTTGTAGAGGCTAACCAGAAGAAGCTTAGTGAAGTTTCGGTTACAAATACAATTTTGTTCATGATTTAAAATAAATTTTTCTTTAAGTCAAGGTTCTACTTGGGTATTGGATACCGACTTTGGTTATCATAAATATAGATTTATGAAGGGACCCAATAGAAGTAGAAAGCTAAACAAAGATAAGTAATCTTATGTGTGGGAAATGAAGCAAAGGTTACTACATTATCCATAGAAACTTATAGTTTAGCATTGCCTACGGGCAAATCTATTAAGTCAATAAGTTGTTATTGTATTCCAGTTCTCGTTAGAAACATTATTTCCATTTTGTTATTGGACAATGAAATCTTTCGTATTATATTTAAGAACAATTGTTGTTCTATTTATAATAAAAATGTTTTGTATAGAACTGGAATATTAATTAATGGATTTTGTATACTTAACTTACTTGAAAATAATTTTGTAAATTGAACAAACTAGTATAAGAAAATGAGATGATCATTCAAAGAGTTGAATGTGTGTATTTGCTGAAATACAAGTGTGAATTATTTGAAAGGTTCAAAGAATTCAAAAGTGAAACAAATTGACAAAGTATTAAGATTCTTTGATTATATCAAGGAATAAATACTTGTGCATTAAGTTTCTAGATCATCTCAAATGGTTTTCTTATAATGGACGCCTCCTGATACGCAATTATTTATTAATGATCTGAAAGGAAAAATAGTACCTTGTTGGACATGGTACGGTCCATAATGATTTTACCGACATTCCAGTATCCTTCTGGGTAATGTCCTAGAAATGGCTGCATATCTACAAAAAAAGGTAACCCCAAAATCCGACCCCAAGACTCCATAAAAGTTATGGATATGGAGGATTCATCTTAAGTTTGTTAAGATAAGGGTTTGTCCAACTTATGTGAAAAGGTTTCAAAGGATAAACTTGGGACAAGATTTGACAAGTACAAATTTGTGGGACATCCTAAAGTAAGTTTAGGGTATATGTTCTATAATCCTACTTAGCAAAAGGTGTTTGTTACGAAACATGCTGCCTTCTAAGATAAAGATGTTTATCATTGAAGGGGCTAGTGGGAGGATAATAGATCTTGAAGAGTTCAAGAACCACAAAACACTATAAGTCAAATAAGAAGAACCTGTAGATAGACCTATTGTACCACAACTGAATCGTAAATCTGGAATAGTACTGAAGATACCTAGGAGGTATGAATTAATCATATGTGATGATGATGAGATACACATCGTAGAAGATGATGAACTAGTTACATACGATGAGGTAAGAGTTGTAGACACTCCGAGGAATGAATTGAAGTAAGTTTCTTAAAAATGGAACATTCGTTTTGATGAAATAATCAAAAGAGTTTGATTTTATCAAAAATAAGAATGAACCTAGTGTGTACTGTGATGCCCCCAAAATAGGTCCAATCCATCCAACCTATTCTGAGTCGCCAAATACATGGTACAAAAAATAACTACAATTTTATTACTACAACAACACATATGCTATGAGTTTTAATACAAATATATAACAACTGTGACTCATGTCCCAACTGTGGATAACACCTCACAGTGATACCTTACATAAAGGTGCAGTCAATAACTGTTTTAGAAATTAAAATCTTTGGGAAATGCTCAAGGAAACCTTAGTACATGGGAGGCCATGCGTCTAGGTTATGATAGATATCATATGTCCAAAGAATTATCCTTGGTTGATCCAATAGACCCCAAAGAAAAATGAGAAGATTACTATCATGTTCCTTCTAATGGTGAGTCTTCTCTTGACATATAACTATCTCCACCGTCTGTAATTGAACGTTATGTTTCAACCAAACTCCGAGATCCTATAGGTAGTGCTCGTAGATATACTCAGCAAGTGGATGTGCACAACCCTGTCTTATGATAACACGAAGTTGTATGTCATTAGACATCTTGTATGATAGTGGCAAAACACCCTTCCAAAGTTGGGTTCACCTCACCCTATTCGGTTCACCAAAATTAAATATCAAATGACGTATACAATACGACACACTTATCTAAAGCTCTCAACAAAATTATTTCCATACTATTTAGGGAGAACCTCAATAGTTATAGACCACCATTCTATTCCCCTGTTATCCTCGCTCGACCCAGCTACACTCTTATTACCTGAAAGGAATTGTGAAGTAAAAGGGTGAGCACAACTAACTTAGTAAAAAATATCATGACTAAAGATAATTAAATTATTAATAGAATTCATCAGTAATAAATTAGAGATTTAGAACATATGGTAGATGATAAAACTTTTCAACCATGGTTGCAACAGAACTAGCAATCCATTAGAAGGGTCAAATAGACCATAAAGTCTATTATCTTCTCCATGTTAAAAGTCCACCAACAATGCTTTAACCCTGTAACATTAATCAACAGATCCTGTTCACAGTCATGTGAATAACTCATAATCATAATTGTAGTTCTAATTTTCTCTACTCATCCAAGACAAAGATATTTTTCATCCCATGTCTTTACCTGAAATATCAAAGATCATGGTTATACCAAATCACAGTTCCTTTTCATAATCATACTAATAAGTTCATCTTTGCACTACGGGCCAAAGATATTCATCAACAGTTCATCTTTGCACTACATGCCATAGATATTCAACAACAGGTCATCTTTGCACTACAGGCCAAAGATATTAATATCTCAAAGAAACATACAATCATTTCAGAATTTATATAAACCATAATTATAATTATGTTGATCAATTCACCTTTGCACTTAAGCTAAAAATATTCAATTGTAAATTCAATGGTCATGATCATACCAGTCAACGATTCAACTTTGCACTACTGGCCAAAGAGAACCCATAGTCACGATCATACCAATAATTTACCCATCTTTACACTTAAGTCAAAGAGAAATTTCATCACCGGGATTATAAAAATGTTATATATGATAATAAAAGCAATATGATCAACAACTGCATTTAATTTCAAAAGTAAGATTCATAAATCAAGGATTTCATAACACCTTAATCCAAATGTTATAAATCACTTAATAATCTCATAATATAATATTATTAATATTACCACAATATCTTAATCATTTCTTAAACTTATAAACAATTTATTTTAATTGTTTACACTTTACTAATTAATGCGTTTAATCATCCTAAAATTCCAAACTCATAAGATTTCATCACCAATAACCAAAACCTTCATAAAAAATCTGTATATACCTTATATAGGATTCTCAAGCCATAAAATCCTATTTTCCACTTTTCTTACTTCACATAACATATTTAATTCATTTATTCATAAGTAGTCTATTTTCATGAAAAATACCAAATCAGTCCCAAAAATATTTCTTTTCTGGGATTTAGCAGAATATAGTCCCATATTGAACATATATTTTTCTCGGAATTTTTAAAATTCATTTACTATTTTTCACATGGCCAAAACCGCCGAATATTTAGACATTTATCATAAATTGTACTTTTGTCCAAAAATTCCGAAATTTATAGGATATACTAATGTTATATAGATGTACTCCCAATAAAAATTTCATCAATTTTGGAGTTAACCACAATGAGTTATAAGGGTTTACTTTTAAAATAGTCTTTTCTCATAAAATCCATAACTCCTAATCTATACATCCAAAAGTCGCCATTTTTGGACACAATCAAGGAAACTCATCAAATTATCATTTCAAATTTTTTCAGAATTTTTGAAGGTCAGAAAAATTACGAAACATGATAAACATAATAATCCTTAAAATCCCTTACCATAATAATGACAATATCACTTACCTCAAAAGAGCAGTATTTCTGATCGGAATGTAAAGCCGAAGGAACCTTGTATTGAATAGCAATTCTCAAAGTATCTAAATACTCACAAAAATACGCTCGATAATATAGAGAGAGAAAGAGAGAAAGCTTATGTTTCTGGTGTAATTTTCAATTCTAACTTAGCCCTCTATTTATAGGAAAATATTAGAATTAAAATTAGAATTAGAAATGTTTCTGGTGTACCTGCTACTATTGCCACCCACCACATTTGAATTAGAATTTCAGCACATTTCTTCACCAACCATAGGTGGGGCCCACGTATTCTAGAATTTTTCACCAAAATGATAAATTCAGAAACTTCAACAATTTCTAAACCAGTCACCTCTTAAAACTCATAACAAATCATACGTTCATTTTTAACAGTTCAAAATTTGTGGACATATACTCAACTTATATATGTATAAAATATCCAAAAATCACAACGATCCAACGGTCGGATCAAAATTTATAACTCACGCAATAGAGCTTTAAGAACACCGATTTGATCTTTTAATACCTCCAATCCGATAAAATACTGATAAAACACCTCAACATTAATTCCTTCATTTATAACCACATAAATAAATCCATCATTTATATCCGCATCAAATAAATATTTCCTTATCATATAAATCAATAATTAATTATTCACAAATAATATTAGAATCACAATTATGACAATCGGGTGGTTCCCGGGAAAAGGGGGCTTTCAATAAGGATTTCTCCTTCTTTGGCGCCAATTAATTAGGTGACCAAACCTCTCCTCGATGAACTTTCAAGACATTGCCAATAATTGTATCTAATAATATTATTCAAATAATATGAATTATTGATCTGATAATGGGAAATCTTGTCATGCGATGACAATTATTGAAACAACAATAATATAAAATATCAACCCAACAATTATTGAATCAATAAAATAAAATATTGAATAGTAATTACTGTAACAATTATTAAGTAGTGCCTTCTTACCGTGTGCTACCGTGCAACCACGCGAATAACTATATTTTAACCACCGGGTAATCCAACAGTGTTAACGGTAACAATTGCGCCGTTATTTATAAAAACTCAAACTTGTCATTTTCTTCATCCGACAGTTATTCTGTTATGGGGCCCACAAATGACTGCGCTATCGTACGAATATTCCCCAACAGAAATGAGTATTTTATAACCACTTGCGTATTTTGAAAATTTTATATATATCACCCTTAACTTTACTTTCTATCAATTTAACCATTTACTAAATAGGAAAATTGAATACTTTTATTTCATAAAATTCGGGGTCTTACATGTACATAAAGGTCAGTGGGAGCGTCGTGATATTCCTAGTATTATATGTTGATATACTACGGATAAGGAATGACATACCAATGCTATAATTAGTAAAGATAAAGTTGTCTAAACATTCCTCCATGAATGATTTGGGAAGAGTATCGTAATTGGGGATAAAAATCTATATAGATAGATTTAAGAGGATGCTCGAATTAACCCAAGGAACGTATATTCATTTGATGCTAAAGTTGTTTAGCATGATAAACTCCAAAAGATGTCTCACGTTGATGAGCCATGGAGTGTATCTCTCTTAATAGTCCCCATAGACTCCTAAAAGAGAGATCACATGAGTAACAATCATGCATATAATGAAATATACAAGACCTGATGTTGATCGGTCATATTCTAGAGAAGATCACTGTCAGACAGTGAAAAACATCTTAAAGTACTTAACCGACACTAAGGATGTGATCATATTCATGGTGGGTCTGAATTAAAACTAGAGGGCTTAACAGACTCAAGTTTTTCAAATAGACCACGACGACAGAAAATCCACTTTAAGGTAAAGGGTTACCTTGAACAGTGGTGCATTGAATTGGAAAGGTTTCAAACAGTAAAGAGTTGTTGGTTTAGTGATAAAGACAAAGTATATAGCTATAAATGAAGATGCAAGTTGATTGTTTGGATAAAAAGTTCATTACAAAACTAGGAAAAGTTCCTAAGTCTCATTTTAGATCTAAACATGTGTTGTGGCACTTTCATTTGATTATAAGAATCATTGAAAGATGGGAAATCACTATAGAGATAGTGGACTCTCAATAACAACATTACATAACCATTAACTAAAGCTTATCCAACAGCAGGATGATCGTCACTTAGAGAAGAAGGGTATGAGATACCATGGCGATTATCTTTAGTGCAAGTGGGAGATTGAAAGTAGTATGCACACAAGCCAATCATGTTTGATGATAAAGAATATACTTTATAACAATCTTATTCATTTAGTAATAAAAAGTATTAATTTATTAAAGGCTTTTAATTATCTACATGATGCTATTTTATAATATGTGATAAACCCATAGTTTTAAGCAATGCTTTTAGAATAATGATGATGGTCATTCTAATGAGATCTAAATTCTTAGAAAGCTTAAAACTAAAATAGTTCCCAATCGTTGGATTACTAAATTGGGGATTAGTAAATTCGGATAGATTGTTATATACGTTGCTTGCTCATTGGATGAGTATGATTGATCTCATGATCATTTGTGTGGAGACACTAAAACAAGTATGTAGGTGCTTATTAGAGAATAAGTTCACTGAACGTGGCTCGCTAAGGAATACCTAATGGAGTTTTACTTACCTGTCAATAGGAATTCCTGTAGTGATAGTAGTACAAGTAATCCTTGGACTTGAGATCATCATAGTATCTTGTGTATGATGAGTTATACTTTGACTTATTCCTTAAGACCCTTATGGTATATCAAAGGGTATGCTTAGGTATAATAAGTCGTACATGGAGATAATGTATGATCAATAAAGAATTTACCACTTCTAGTAAAAGAAGAGAAATGTCATGTTAGTTCCCGGTAGGCACAATATAGATCTAGAAGGGGGGGGGGGGTTGAATAGATCCTTAGAATTTAAAAATACTTTTTCAATTTATTTTGTATTGCTCATAAAGTAGCTCATGAAAAATATAAGAATCTTTTCAAGCACAGCAAAATGAGTAAAAGATCCCCTTCATTGATATATTCATAATCAAACATACATTGTTCGTAGAGTTAATTTAGTAGTAAGCAGTTAAAACATTCATAGCAGTTATAGCAGTTAATGTACATAATGTAAATAACATAAAGTAAAAGACACAAGGGGTTTTAAGTGGTTCAGAGAATCAAGTTCCTAATCCACTCTTCTGCTTTCAACTAGCAAGATTTCCACTAAGGAAGGCAAAGACGAACCACTAAGATTCCTTCAAGGCCAGCTGACCTTGGGACTTGATTCACTAAGAACTCTTCAAGGCCAACGACCTTGGAACTTTCTAGTTCTAGGAACTCTTCAAGCCCAATGAGCTTGGAACTTCATTTAGTCCCTTCGGATAAGGACCCCTCAGGCCCTGGCTTCTTGTTGTTGCAGTTGTTGATGTTGTTGGTGCTGAGCTGCTAAGATGTCATTAGGATTTGAACATATTTTGTACTTAGTAGCTTGGTGTGGTCCTCTTTGCATTCTGCTTCGGGTCTGGACCACATCTTCTTTGGTGCAGCTGATCTTCACTCTTTTCTGCTCATCTTCATCCGGTATCACGTGTGCACCATCACCATCTGGGTTTGCTAAGTCTACGTGCTTTTAGTAGACTTTGTGCGGCACTTAGCAATCCTCTAACCCTCTTGAATACTTTGTAGACATGGTTCTGCACTTGTTCCATTTCAGCTTTCGGTTCATGGTGATTCGTAGAGTGGCTCTCTTGATCTTCTTTGTACTTAGCCACTTTCCTGAATGCTATCTTCTTGGCCTTCTCGGCTCGCAGCTTGGCTGTCATATTTAGTGGCATTCTCATCTTTGTTGAGTGAAGCTTCGATCTATTTGATTCCTTCTTCAAAGCTGCTTCACTTCCACCTTGGTAGTCTCACTGTCACTGAGACTTGTTCTATTGATATTTGGTGGAACTCGTAGAGTCAACAATAGTATTCACCAACTCAACGATTCTGTAACCATGCAATCATTAGCTCTCCTTGATCTTTGAAGCTCTGTTGATTTATACTGCTTCCCAATCTTCCCGTTAAAAAGTAGTCGTTGAAAGCTATTCAAATTTCTTCACAGATCTCGAGTTATTTGGTACAGACTGCAGATGTGACATGACATCTTTTTCTGACTTCCTGACACTGAAGTCTACTATTTCACCAACCCTGTCAGATATGACATTTTGATATCTTGGGCAGGTCGACGAATTTATTTTACCCTTTTGATTTCTCGATCAGAGGTTGTCCTTGCATCGATGCTCTCAATGATCTCTTGTCCGAATATTACCCTTCAGACTGAACCATTGCCAATGCTTCAGTCTTTAGGTATTTAAACTCTACGATTCTGATGCATGTCTTCATGGACCTGATCGTAGTTTCTTGTTGGCTGATAGAGACAACACTATGATCTTGAAGAGTGTTGATTTGATCTTCAATGTAGAACACCTCTTCCTTCTCTTGTGTAGTTCTTTAACACTTCTATTTGCCTCAGCAGCTCTTAGATACTGATGGCTTGACTTCTTGCTCTGGCCCCTTCTGAATAACAAGACACTTCAGATTTGTGGCGTGTCCAACTCGCTTTCTCCTTGTGATCTCCCGTTCACTTATCATCAATGGACTGACCCAATGCTTAATCACTTTAGCCTTGTTTTTCAGAAGCTGTCTAGTATCTCTGTATGCACTCCATCAGTTCTTTCTTTGTTTGGTAAACACTACGAACTTGGTAACTTCCAAGATCGTTATCTTCTGTCTGCTTGACAGCTACTGCACTTGCTGACTTTTCTTAGTAAGTTACAGAAGTCTTCTTCTGATCTCCTTGTGGAAGAGTTCATCTCGAATGGCTTCACAACTCAATCTTGATTCTGATTGGGTTGGTGCTTAGATCTTCTGTTAGCTTGCATGCCATTCGTTGAGTGCTCTCTGGTTTCCTTTTGGTGGGATGTATCTATGCAGTGCCAACCAGAGGCTTCATTCCTTTGGATATTCTGGGAGTGCTCATTCGTTGAGAATCGTATTTGCTCTATGATTTTGCCTCGGCATTGTGAGCACATCTGTTGAGGTCTTAGTTCTGCACTCTATGATTCACCTTTGGCTGTTTAGATACTACTATTCAGAGATCAGATCTTGACACTCTATGATTTCTGTCGTTGTGCTTGTTGTCATCATCTGATCTTGCTCGACTACGATCTCTGCCTCTGGTATGATTAGTAGACTCTACGACTCTGAGTGTAGTCTACGATTCTTTACTTAGCTTTGGCAGATACTCGGTCGGCTCGCAGGCAGGCTATCTCTACGATTCTGAACATGACTTCCTCGGCGAGACTACTGACCCGAGGAAGTTTTCCTTCGACACACTACGATCCTTCCTCGTCTCTCCTGGAAGTTTACGAACTCCGAGATCTACTATCTTGCAGACTACGATTCTGCCTCGATAGCTCTCGAGTTTTCCATGACTTTCCTGGCAGACTACGATTTCTGGTGCAGTGCTCGACGATCAGACAAGTCTATCTCTTACATCATAAGATCAAACTAACATGCTTGATCTTTTTATATTTGTAGTCCTTGAATATCATTTCTTTTTAAGGACTTTACAAAGCTGTTTTGCTTATGTAGGATCAACCTAACACATTTGATCAATTAATTTTAAGTCCTTGCACATATGTTTCTATTATCTATCAAAGGACTTTATAGCTCTTCTTAATACAAGCATACTTGCATATTCATTTATATATATATATATATATGTCATAATCAAATCATATGTAAACAGGAATATCATTCACATATTTATTCTGACAATCTCCCCTATTTGATTATGACTTAAAAAACAATAATAAGTGCATGTGCATGTTATGAATGAATCTTATATACGGTGAAATTTCAGTATTTCTTTCTAATGAATAATCATGAATGTCATTTATAATAATATGAAATTTAATATACTATGACATCTTACATCCTGGATCCAGAACATACCTAACTAGTTAGAGATATACCTCTTTGGCTCCATGTATGCTTCCAAGATGTCAGTTGATGTGCTATTCATCTATTTGATTCATCTGTTTGATCTTTTTGCATCTGCTTATCCTGGGACATTGGCTTCATCCTTTTGTATGCTCCCCCTCAAATGTTTGCTGCTCTGACTCCCCCTCAGCCTTTGTAAATACGGTTTCATCATCCTTTAGCTCCCCCTTTGATGATGACCCAACTTCTTCTTCTGCTATCTTCTTCTTTTGTTTCCTTCTGCTCTTCTTTCCCTTTCTTGGCTGCCGCTTTCTATGCCTCTCTTTCTCCCCCTTTTTGTCATTAATTAGTTGAGAGAGTTGTTCCATATTGAACATAAGCTGCTCCATCATGTAGGAGGAGTTTCCAACTTCATTCTTGATTTCTTGTTGACTTAGCTCAAGTTGCATAGAAAAAGATTGATTTATGTTGTCAATCTTGTCAGAGAGGGCGTGTAGTTGTTCTTCATTTGCCATCTGTGTACGTAGAGCTTCTGCTTTTTGATCATTTATGGCCCTCAGATATATGTCATCTCTCTCTTTGATTTTTAGAGATACATCAGCCACAGTAGCTTGGATTTTATCTTGAACTGAATTGTCTTTTGTTGTTGTCAGCATCTTTGACTTTTCATTGATTTGAGACATCTTTTCAATCAAGTTATCAGAATTCTTTAATAATTCCTGCTCCATGGAAATTTGATCATCTGGTTGACCGGCCTCTTATGGAACACTAGATTTGACTCTATGATTCTCATCCTTGGACAGATTTTTGAAGGTATTGAGAATCTAAAGAATCTTTGAGTTCTAATCACTAGTTGAGGATGTAGGAATGTTTGTCAGTAGTGCTTGATCAGATGGAAGCTTCGTATCTTGTTCTTGGGAACCATCAGTGGTAGAGTGAACTGACTCTTCGATTATTTCCTTGGTCATGATCCTTCTTCCTTCTGAGTCCACTCTACGATCGTAGGGAATATAATGGTTGCCAGCATGCCTGTAGACTTTGTAGTGAGGCTGGTCTTTGATCATCATTGTAGCGAAACTCTTTACCCTTGGGAAGTTTTGTGACACCAACTCTAGATTTGGAAACTGAGAATAGCACTAACTGAAGTAGCTCACATCATCATTAGTATGTGCCTTCAACCATGGCATCCACAGGAAGAACCATCTCATCAGAAGGTCATCAGAGTTATACAGTACTGTCGTGCAGTCTAATTCCATCTTTTTCCAGTTGTGAAGTACTTCATCTGTGGTCATTCCTACAACTCAAAGTTGTTCATTTCCTTGACTTATCCATCTTGCTGGTGGTTCTGCTGGTGGCTCATCAAAGACTTCTACTACAATTCTACTGCTTATTCTGGTTGGGGAGAGAACATAATAGTATTATAGTTCGTCAGATTCCTGATGTGCAGAATTGAAATCTTTCTCCATTTCTTCCCTTTTTGAGCTTGAATTTTGCTTATTCCTTTCATCAGATTTATCCATGAATTCTTCTTGCTGCATTTCATTTCCAGAATCTTCTTTAGAAAGATCTTCCTTTGATTCATCTTCTTCATCACTGGATCCATCTTTAGCACTTACTTCCTGTGATACCGACTCATCATCACTCAATTCAACGACAGCATTGGAGTGATCATTTTTCCTTTTGGAGGTAATTTGAGCAAGTAGTCTATAGCTCTTTCTTCTTGTTGGAAGTTCAACAATAGGAGTTTTGGATACTTCTTCTTCTTCAGACTCTGAGATCTTTGAGTCAGCATTCAAATTTTCTTGAGGTTCATCATTATCAGGGGCAGATATTTCTTTTTCAACCTCATCATTATTTGATCCATCATGAAAGCTTGTTGAAGCATCTGCATCTGAACATTCAGATGGGTCATCTTGCAGCTTTTCTTCAACTTCAAAGTGAGTACTCTAAGAGTTAGCCATAGGGACTACATATTCTTCTTTATCAGCTGAGTTTACATCTTCTTTTATGGATCCAGTTTCACCTTCATCATTGGATCCATTCTCAGGGGACTCAGTCTTGAGATTATCAGTTCCCTTCTCTTCCTTTGACTCTGCATTCTCGTCTTTTGAAGATAGGCTTTCTTGGGGAACTAGGGATGGCCTGTTCATCACCTTTGCTTTCTTTATGGGTGGCCCTTAAAGTAATTTGTTACTTCTTCTCTTTATGATTTTTGCAGTTAAGTCCTTTTCTTCCTCTTATACCAAATTATCAATTGAGAGACTTCTTGGTGGAGCCTCAGTTTTCCTTACACCTTTGGATTTCTTTCTGGCTGGTGTGGTTTCTGCTGGTACAGAGTTATCAGACTCAGAGTTTTCTATCTTCTTTGCCTTCCTCTTCTTTGCAGATGATTTGCTGCTGCTTCCAGTTGTCATCCTCCTATTTTCTTTAGGGTTCTTCTTCCAATTCACAAACAGTTGTGGAGACATTATTTTGTGCACATTCAGAGTTTCTCCCTCATTATCCTTGATCTTGCTCCCTAACTTCTTCTTCATTATTATATTTAACAGTCTTCCATGGAATACTTTTGTAAGTGGTTTGTCTGTGGATTTCTTCAACTCAGCTTTTTCTATCCATTTGGAGATTTGATCGAGTAGGATAACTCCAAAGTTGATTTACTTCTTCAGAACTATGACAGACATAATCTTCAACTGCTGGTCAAGTACAGTGTCGTGTGCAGTATCTTTACACAATGTGCATTTTCCCACTATCTCAGCAAGGAATTCAAATTCCTCAGGAAATTCCTTCTTCTTCATATCCTTCAGACTAGGGTTTCTTTGATATCGCATAAGCCTCTTGCCTTCTTCAATGTCGACTTCATCCAGATTTATCAGACCTTGATTTGGAAACCTTAGACATTGATTGATGTCTGATGCTCTTATATTCAGACTAGATCCTTTCACCTTAGTAGTCAAAAGCCCAGAGTTCGTTGAAGCATTTGAGTTGAACTGCTTTACCAGTTCTGTATAAACTGGAGTGTTGCCCTCCAGGCACTTAGAGAACCTAACTTCCTTTACAAGTTCAAGTATGTCTTTGAACTTTGTCTCTGATTCTTCAAACTTTGTAAAGCCGAGTTGAATACCCGTTATAACTTTCCATTCTGCCATTTTAGGAGTTCAAGGTATATGGTATGTGGTTCGGAGAGATTTAGCTGAGTGTGTTTTGGACTCTGGAAGTTTGATTGGTTTGGATTCGAAGAGGATTCTAGGGTTTGAAAAAGGAAGGAAGAGAGGTTCAAGAGGTTCTGATAACTGTTTGCAGATTTGAATCTGTCTTTATGGCAGTTCCTTCTTACACTGCATACGTTATGATGTGTTAACTCATCATTGGTTGTACGATGCCCAGTAACAAGCTGTAACTCCCCAGTAACTTGTCAATTAGCTATCTCTTTCAGAAGATTGGACGTTTGATTGACGTGGATTGACCTTTGACCTCTTTAGTTCGTAGAGTAACATGATAGGAAAACTATTGACTCTACGTTTTCCTTGTTGGCTCAACGATTAATTCTCTAAAGGATGTTACAGTGGATGGTTTTGACATTACTTCTTATTTTGAATCTCCATGGCTCATCCACTATTGTGCTTTATGAAGCCTTGGGCATTTTCCTTCAGCAGTACCTCTTTTCAACCAGCCTTCGAACTTATGTTCTCATAATTTGAATGGTTGAGCAATTTTCCTATTTTTCCAACTCCTTGTAAGTTAGGAGTAGCCTCTTTAAAGGACTGCGATCGTCGAGTCTGCTTCTACGATTGCTAAGATTGTACTACGATCGTGGAGTTCTCTTCAACCTCTGCTCTATGATCGTTGACTAACTTGGTCCTTGAGATGAACTTGATTAAGCAATTCTTCTGGGATAAGGTATCTCAGGAAGGGCCAACCTCTTAGAGTGAGCTAAGGGTCAGGTTTGTCCTTGAGACGCTTTCCAGATGAATTTGCTTTTAGGAGTAATTTGTACTAATATCTCTTTTGCCCTTTTCTGGTGAGGAGATCCTTTGTCAACTTTAGACAATTGCATTTGCTGTGATCGTGGTGTCTTCATGCTTTTATACTATGATCATATGTTTGATTGTAGGCACTCCACGATTTTTAATTGGGTGGCTGATAGGTTATCAATAGTACGTTTTGAGACGTTCCTACTGACTATGGATCTTCATTTGGTTTATCAGTCACAAAGTTTTGGGACTTTGTAGCTGGTATACTGCTTCATAGTATATCTCAGTATTGTTGTTCCTTAACAGATCACTGCTCCCCATGGTTGATGTTATCTTTTCAGTGAGGTGTGATTCCCCTGGATATCTCCTTCTGACTGAAGTCGTTAAATCTTCTTGTATCGTAGAAATGAGTATCTTCAGGGTTGATCATTCTACGATCTTTTGATAGCACTACGAACGTAGTCTTCCTTATCAGCTTGTGCTCGTGGAGTTCTGCTCCCGGACTAAGTTCCTAATGTTTGATGCTCGATAGTCCTCTGATGTGAGCTTCCTTGAGAACAAGTTTTGCTTGCTAGAGCATCTAAGACCCTTTTTCATCTCTGGTTGAGTGGCATGCTTTCATATGAAGGTTTGTAGCCATTTGAGCTTTATTTAGATTAGCTCAGCAGGTCTTCAAGGACAGGCTTTGACATGTAGGAGTTTTATCAGAATTATTTTTGAACAGTCCTAAGACTTCTGCTGGTTGACTCTTCTTGACTGAAGTCTTTTGCTTTAGCATTCCTTAGTGTGGTCAGATAGACCAAGTACCTGCAGGTTATTCATTTCTAATTTTTGGTACCCATGGTCAAATGGATCCTGTTAGATTAGTTTACCAAACCCCTATTCCTCATATTTGAGTAATCATCATGTTGACCACCATCAATTGTATTCATGCATATACCTCATTTAGATAATATATTTTGAGATGCATGGTGGTGAATGTGAGAGAAATCTGTTATTTTAATAAAACACTCTTTTCCTTGATGGTTTCATCATATGCTAAGTTATGATCACAGAGTTTAAATGTTCACAGAGTGAGAATCAGCTCTACGATTTATTAGCATCTGGTTGATTCATGGAGGTGATCAGTTTCTATGAATCTTCAAGATTCTCTTGTAAATCTGATCATACTCTGTGTGTCATTAAACATTTAGACCATAGGATGTACAAAGCACATTAACTCATCAGCAAAGATTTCTTCACATTCAATCGACCTGTGAGGCTCTTAAAACCATTTCAGGTCTCTTTCAAGTTATCATCTTTAACCTCAAACTTGGATGGAGAGAAAGTTTATAGGCATTTGAGTTTCCATCATTAGTGTACTTTCTCTCTTCACCTTTTTAGATAGATTATGAATACTTGAAGGAAAACTGTTATAGTTCATGAGTAAGGTGCAAATATGATGTTTATATCTATGTTAGCGAGGAACCGTACCTTTTTACTGTTAGTTTCTTAACAGTCATTTATATTAGATATACTGAGTTTAGGCATTGATGTGTATGTTTTCTCATTTACTTCTGACAGCCAGTTGCTCTAGTTGATCTTTAGTCAATTAGTCGTGGTCTTTAAGATAATGCTAAGAGAGTGTCAACATTTCTAAGTTCTTTGACATCCTTGAGTTTACAAGGCTTTCATCCAGCTTTCTGGTTGGCCAGATACATGTTTGAGAGGTTCTTCTTTCTTCTCTAAATAAAATATTTCTTAGTATATATGGCCTATTCATCTCTTCAGGCTGATGGATGTTTAACTCTTTTCTGTTGATGTCATTTGAGCTTTCTAGCCTGGTCTTCAAAATGACAAGATTGACTGCGAGCAAGGATTGGTCTTGTTGATATGGCAATCAGGAGCATGAACCAATCTGAGCAGCTTCAGATGTATATACACATTTACCTGTACAAAATATTACCAACGTGTGAGCTCATCTACATATAACAAGTGACTTACTACTAAACTAAGTTTAGAACAATGTTTGTGCCTAGGATCAGACTCAAAGCGATTAGCTTTTGAATGTAGCATGAGAACCTGCTCTGATACCAATTGTTAGTTCACGGTAGGCACAATATAGATCTAGAAGGGGGGGGGGGGTTGAATAGATCCTTAGAATTTCAAAATACTTTTTTGATTTATTTTGTATTTCTCATAAAGTAGCTCATGACAAACATAAGACTCTTTTCAAGCACAATGTAATGAGTAAAAAATCCCCTTCATTGATATATTCATAATCAGACATACATTGTTCGTAGAATTACTTTAGTAGTAAGCAGTTAAAACATTCATAGCAGTTAATGTACATAATGTAAATGACATAAAGTAAAAGACACAAGGGGTTTTAAGTGGTTCAGAGACTCAAGCTCCTAATCCACTCTTCTACTTTCAACTAACAGGATTTCCATTAAGGAAGGGAAGCACCCTGAATCACTAAGATTCCTTCAAGGCTAGCAGCCTTGGGACTTCAGTTCACTAAAAACTCTTCAAAGCCAGCAGCCTTGGAACTTCTCTAGTTCCCTAGGAACTCTTCAAGCCGAATAAGCTTGGAACTTTATTGAGTTCCTTTGGACAAGGACCCCTCAGGCCTTGCCTTCTTGTTGTTGCAGTTGTTGATGTTGTTGGTGCTGAGCTGCTAAGATGTCATTAGGCTTTGAACATCTTTTGTACTTAGCAGCTTGGTGTGGTCCTCTTTGCATTTTGCTTCGGGTCTGGACCACATCTTCTTTGGTGCAGCCGATCTTCACTCTTTTCTGCTCATCTTCATCTGGTATCATCTGTGCACCATCACCATCTGGGTTTGCTAAGTGTCTGTGCTTTTAGTAGACTTTGTCTTGCACTTAGCAATCCCTGAACCCTTTTTGAATACTTTGTAGACATGGTTCTGTACTTGTTCTGTTTCAGCTTTCGATTCATGGTGATTCGTAGAGTGGCTCTCTTGATCTTCTTTGTACTTAGCCACTTTCCTGAAAGCTATCTTCTTGGCCTTCTCGGCTCTCAGCTTGGCTGCCATCTTCAGTGGCATTCTCATCTTTGTTGAGTGAAGCTTCGATCTATTTGATTCCTTCTTCAAAGCTGCTTCACTTCCATCTTTGTAGTCTCACTGTCACTGAGACTTGTTCTATTGATCTTTGGTGGAACTCGTAGAGTCGACAATAGCATTCACCAACTCAACGATTCTGCAACCATGCAATCATCAGCTCTCCTTGATCTTTGAAGCTCTGTTGATTTATACTGCTTCCCAATCTTCCCGTTGGAAAGTAGCCGTTGAAAGTTATTCAAATTTCTTCGCAGATCTCGAGTTATTTGGTGCAGACTGCAGATGTGACATGACATCATTTTCTGACTTCCTAACACTGCAGTCTACTGTTTCACCAACCCTGTCAGATATGACATTTTGATATCTCGGGTAGGTCGACGACTTTATTTTACCCTTCTGATTTCTCGATCAGAGGTTGTCCTTGCATCGATGCTCTCAATGAGCTCTTGTCCGAATATTACCCTTCAGACTGAACCGTTGCCAATGCTTCATTCTTCAGGTATTTTAACTCTACGATTCTGATTCATATCTTCATGGACTTGATCGTAGTGTCTTGTTGACTGGTAGAGACAACACTACGATCTTGAAGAGTGTTAATTTGATCTTTAATGTAGAACACATCTTCCTTCTCTTGTGCAGTGCTTCAACACTTCTATTTGCCTCCGCAGCTCTCAGATACTGATGGCTTGACTTCTTGCTCTGGCCCTTTCTGAATAACAAGACACTTCAGATTTGTGGAGTGTCCAGCTCGCTTTCTCCTTGTGATCTCCCGTTCACTTATCATCAATGGACTGACCCAATGCTTAATCACTTTAGCCTTGTTTTTCAGAAGCTGTCCAGTATCTCTGTATGCACTCCATCAGTTCTTTCTTTGTTTGGCAAACACTATGAACTTGGTAACTTCCAAGATCGTTGTCTTCTGTCTGCTTGACAGCTACTGCACTTACTGACTTTTCTTAGTAAGTTACAGAAGTCTTCTTTCTGATCTCCTTATGGTAGACTTCATCTCGAATGGCTTCACAACTCAATCTTGATGCTGATTGGGTTGGTGCTTAGATCTTCTGTTAGCTTGCATGCCATTCGTTGAGTGCTCTCTGGTTTCCTTTTGGTGGGACGTATCTATGCAGTGCCAACCAGAGGCTTCATTCCTTTGGATATTCTGGGAGTGCTCATTCATTGAGAATCGTATTTGCTCTATGATTTTGCCTCGGCATTGTGAGCACATCTGTTGAGGTCTTAGTTCTGCACTCTATGATTCAGCTTTGGCTGTGTAGATACTACTTTTCAGAGATTAGATCTTGACACTCTATGATTTCTGTCGTTGTGCTTGTTGTCATCATCTGATCTTGCTCGACTACGATCTCTGCCTCTAGTATGATTAGTAGACTTTACGACTCTGAGTGTAGTCTACGATTCTGCACTTAGCTTTGGCAGATACTCGATTATTTCATGGCGTGAGCTATCTCACGATTACGAACATGACTTCCTCAGCAGACTACGACCTTGAGGAAGTTTTCCTTGACACACTACGATCCTTCCTCGTCTCTCCTGGAAGTTTACGAACTCCGAGATCTACTATCTTGCAGACTACGATTCTGCCTCGATAGCTCTCGAGTTTTCCTTGACTCTCTGGCGGAGACTACGATTTTTTGCTTCATGGTGCTCAAAGCGATCGACAAGCCTATCTATTACATCATATGATCAACCTAACATGCTTGATCTTTCTATAATTGTAGTCCTTGAATATTATTTCTTTTTAAGGACTTTACAAAGCTGTTTTGCTTATGTAGGATCAACTAACACATTTGATCAATTCATTTTAAGTCCTTGTACATATGTTTCTATTATCTATCAAAGGACTTTACAGCTCTTCTTAATGCAAGCATACTTGCATATTCATTTATATATATATGTCATAATCAAATCATATGTAAATAGGAATATCATTCACATGTTTATTACTGACATGTCCTATGTGATTCGATAAATGACAACCCAGTAGTCCTTGGCCAAGGTAGAATGAAATTAGAAAGGAGTTTCTAATTTGCATTATTTAGAGTTGTGCATTTAAGAGTCGAAATACATATAACTAAATAAAATAAGACTTGACAGTAATTCCATGTCTTATATTTAATTGGGACATTGTATGGTGGAAGGATTGAATTGGACGGTAACTATTTACTCAAAGGTTCTTTTATGATTAATGTTGAAATCTATATTATTTGGAAAGTCGTTGATCGCTAGGGAGGCTTATCCCTATTGTAGAATAAATATTATTTATTTAAATAAATAAATAATTTAATTTATTTATTTAAATAAGATTAGAATTGTTCTAATTGATTTATTCACAACTGCTTTAATATGGAGAACCTAAAGGGTCACACCATAAAAGAAAGACTAATTATTTAAGAAGTTCATGACATAATCGTAATAATAAGTTAAGTATATTTAATTTAATCTATGGTGATAGAATAAATTAAATAGCTTAATATTATTATTTAATATTTTAGAAATATTAAATATAAATTAATAAGAGGAATCTTATTATTATTATTACTATTATTATTATTTAATTTCTAAAGGAGTTTGGGAATTAATTAATAAAAGTACTCTCTATATATTCCTAATAAGATTATGAGGTTAAATTAATTAAAAAAGTTTAATTAATTATCCCTAATAAGATTAGGGAGCTTAATTAATTAAAGAAAATTAATTAATTAATTAATACCCTATTTTCTAATTATATTAGAAGGGTTAACTAATATCTTTATAAGAGGAGTTGTATATCAGATATCAAAATAATACGTGATTCCAATTGTTAGAAAGTACACTCTTTTTTTTATGAGATAGAAAAAACTAGGGTTTTGCCCAACACCCATATTCTTGAATCTTTATTCTTCCTTCGTGGATCACCTCTAGAGGCCTAACACTTGGGTGGCTAACGTTGATCAAAGGAAGGAACCAAACCCGGTGGATTCAAGTTGAACGCGAAAAAGATTGGAGGTGAACTTGTACCTGAGGAAGCTCAAATCTTCAAGGGTATGATTCTTGTTCTTCATATTGTTTAATTAATAATTATGCATAAAGGGTGATCCGGGTATATGGTTTGTAAAATTTTAAAACTCTATTTTTCCACGTTTTCGCTTATTTTGTGCAATTTGATTGCGTTCATGAATATTACAAACCTAACAATTTCCACCCGTAGGATTCGTATCTTTACAGATGGAGAATGTGAGCTCTATTTAGGAGAGCGTCATATTAGAAGCGCCACAGGAGAGATTCGTATACCGATCTTGCCTCTTATCAGGCATTATTAGCATGTATCACAGTCACCAGTCATTGATATCCCTTTGATGGGTGTTGACGATTTTACACTATCAGAGGGTCCACATACCCAGGCTACACTCCAGCATTGGTGGTCCCCTCGTACCATCGGAGCCTAGACCCGCGCCATGAAGTTTATGGGGGATATGGTTCTCAGATCCTTGATTATGACGAATTGGATGGCCTGTGTCAGAGATCCGACTCATTTGACATTGATTGACAGCTTGACCCGGTAGTTGGATCGGGCACATTTCTTTCTTCAGCATTTGGGTAGAGATCCGGCAGAGGCAGATACATTTGATCCTTCCAGCTCAGGAGCTGGCCCCTCAGATGACCCATATGGCTTTGCCGGTGCATATCCTCCATTGTATAGGCCTAACATCCCCGTTGATGGAGATCTAGTTACTCAGGAGGAATTACATCTGGTGGACAGGATTGATGATGTAGACATTGACACCATTATTTTCTTTTGATGTATATTCTCGTTATATCTTTTGATAGGCCTCTGTTAGACACTAGGTGGTTGTTCCCCATTCTCGCTATATCTTTTGATAGGCCTCTGTTAGTAGTTAGACGTCTGTGCCCCCATTTCCCTGTATTTTTAGCTGTACAGAGATGTATTAGATGATGATGTACTTAGGAATGTATTGTTGTTATTCCCTACATCATATTGCCATCTATTGTTTATCATGCACGTATTAGGTTATGCATATGTATGTATGTCCATAGATATTAAGCATTGACCCCTGGATGGTCTTATAACATGGCCTGTATAGATGTCTTCTTCGACAATTAGCCGTATTGATCATACCCCACCAGTATTGGTGGCATCCCGTCTGAGATCGTGGTATGATAGTATGTCACCTTCAGACAGGGTGACTATAGATCAGTTATTGTAGCATACTATGACTCTCCTGATGTTTCAGGTTCCCGAATGCTTTATAGAGGGTATGCTGGAGCATTGGATACCGGAGAGGTAGGTTTTCCGGTTTGGTATCAATGAGTTGACTTCACCTTTAGACAGTATGCGGTTTGGGACGGCGCATATGAGTGTGATTTATGACCCTCATAAAATTTGGCGGTAGAGTTGTGCAGGATGAGTTCACATCCGGCCACGTGGTATCCCATCATTTTTTGATGGACAGATTTGGCTCAGAGGATAGCTATACACGGCATTTCGGGGATTTTACCATGTCGGAGGATCATTGGCATTTGGCTAGAGTAGACATACTTCTACTGTACGTATTGTCATATGTATACATGTCACGGTACATGGATGAGTTGGACATTGGCGTCATTATGGCAGTGAGAGCTCTCTGGGAGGGTTACACCATTGTGTCGATGATTGTCGCAGAGACGCTGAGGTTGACCACATATTGCAGCACTTACCCTGCAGGGGTATTCACAGGTAGTTCGGTCATGTTGTACGTGTGGTTTATGTCACACTTGAGATCAATTGGCACATTTCGACGGCATGGGTATTGTTTTACCCATGAAATAGCCATGTCGTACTCCTTTGAGCCTGCTGAGTGTACATATCCTGCATTTTGGTCTGTTTTCCTGGCAAGGATTGGAGATCCATTTGATATATTGCCATGTACAAGGCTTAGTTCATCCTATAACTTCATTAATCATGCTCTGGGCATGGATTATCTTCCTCTAGCTGGTTTGAGGAGCATGACCACTTACCACCCACTGGCCGTGATGTCACCATTTGACCAGTTCCAAGACTTCCATCCTTTTGAGGGGGCATTGAGTCAGCGTTTGGCTTCTCACCAATTGTCAGTAGAGGACAGATCCAGGGTGTATGCCTGTTGGGATCAACGTGAGCTAGCTGCATTTTCTATTAGCCATCCAGGTTGTACTGCAGAGTATTCCACGTGGATGGAGACATAGAATATATCGGCTGTGGTAGTATCCACATTGTCGGGGATTAATTCTGATGATGGGGAGCCCACAGAGGACATTGATATTCCCACAGAGGAGGAGCCATTCACTGGGTTGCCAGCAGCTCTTGCAGATTCTCCCAGTATGAGTGCTCTCTTGTGATTGACATTGACCATTGTGATATTTAAGCAGAGTCTTCATCTGATGACCTTTGAGAGAGATCAGGCTAGGACCTTGATGTTAACAACTCTTGATGGGAGTGACACCACTCTATTGGAGAGAGATGAGGCCAGATCAGCTAGAGATGCCTTGATTGTTGAGCAGGATGTTGCCCTATCTGCTTAGGATTTGGCCATTACAAATAGTACTTTAGTGAGATCCCTTACGACTGGCATACTTGTTGATATGAGTTCATATATTGATGAGCATTATGCCAACATACAGTTGGCCTCGGATCTGCTAGCTCGTGTAGATACCTTTGGGCAGGAGCTTGCAGCGTTACCCCCTTCTTCGGAGAGAGTTGCTATGTTAGATCTGATAGTTCGCATATATACCGATCTATAGATAGACTTGTATTTTCCTGCACAGACTAGTTTAGCCATTTTGTCATGTACAACACATATTGTATATATCAAACAACATTATATATGGCAGGGAAATATATGTTGATTCACTTCCCTTTTAGTTGTGCCTTGATACTTGCTTGATTTTTGCCTGTTTCTTCAGGGCTTGTGATCTTGATGTATTCTGAACTCATCCTTGATGTGTGGACATTAAGACGTCTCAGGATCTATCAGAATGGATCATTGATCTGTATGTATCCCTACCCTTTTTGGTGTCTTGGGACTGGTTTATGTATAGAAATGTGTAGAGAAGTGTGACTTTTCCTCTCTGAGATTCACCGCACCACAGATGGTTGCCAGTACTCCTATTTAGAAGGAGCCCAATTAGTTCCATCTCTTATGGATTGGTGTTGCTCTTCAAGGAATCAACCGCAACTTAGAGGTCGCCAACTCTCCCATTTATGGGGAGGCCAGGTAATTCCATCCCTTTGGTCTGAAGCCGATGAAATGTAATGGATTGAAGTTTGATCCCAGTACTGTGTGACAAGTATTTTTGTTTTGGTAGGGGGTTAGACCGAACCATAAATGGCTGCCTACGTATTCCTATTGAAGTGGAGATCAGGTCTGCGTAGTTCGAACCTGGTGTAAGAGGTTCAATGCTAAATGGTGTAAGGGTAGAAAGGTGTAGAAATGTTTTTGTTGTTTTTGTTTATAAAGAAGGGTGTATAAATGTTTTTGTTGTTTTTGTTTTATTGCGACCGAGCCATATAAAATGGTTGCCTACGTACTCCCAGGTATCGAGGAGATCAGGTCAACGTAGTTCGCCCTATGTTCAGGACGATTTGCAACCGAAAAAAATTTGATCCCATGTTCAAGACAAACTGCGGGTGTTAAGAAGTTTGATCCCATGTTCAGGATAAACTTCAGGGGAAGGGTTTAATCCCTCGTGGGATAACCGAAATTGTATGAAGTGTGAAAGATCTGATGATTTGAAAACTAGGCTGCTGGCTTGAAGAATGTGTTTCCTTGATGGGGAAAATGGGTATGAAGAAAGGGTTGTGTGTAGTAAGGGTTAAAAAAACCTAAAATGACTGGTGATCTGGTGATCCAAAACCAGGATGTTTGCTTAATGGTAACTTCAGACATAGTACTATTTCACGGTGTCTGAGTTGATGAGATGTGGAAATTCTTCGCCATCCATTTCCTATAATCTGAGAGCACCTCCTGTCAATACCTCCTTGACAATAAACGGGCCTTCCCAGTTTGGAGCAAATTTTCCCTTTGACTGATCTTGGTTGTCAATGATCTTCTTAAAAACCATGTCATGTTGTTTAAACTGCCGTAGCCGAACTTTCTTGTTGTAGGATCTGGCGATCCTCTGTTGGTATAACTGACCATGGAAGATAGCATCACTTCGCCTTTCATCTATTAGAGACAATTAGTGATATCTGTCTTGTAACCATTGGTCTTCATCTAGCTGAGTGTCAATCAACACTCTAAGGGATTCCATTTCCACTTCTATGTGGAGCACGACTTCCATCCCATAGGTCAATGAGTAGGGGGTTGCCCTAGTGGAAGTACGTATTGAAGTTCAGTAGGCTAATAGAGTCAGAGACAAGAGGTCAGGTCATCCTTTATGATTTGCGGACATCTTTTGCTAGATCTTTTTGATGTTCTTATTAGCCGCTTCAACATCACCATTTATCTTTGGATGGTAGATGACAGAGTTAAGGTGTTTGATGTGGAATTTACGGCACAACTCCTCCATCATTTTGTTGTTGAGGTTCTTAGCATTTTCTGACACAATTACCTTTGGTTGTCCATATCTACAAATGACATTGTTTTTTATGAAAGCAATGATGACTTCTTTGGTAACCCTGGGGAAGGAGGTTGCTTCTACCCACTTGGTGAAGTAGTCGATCATGGTGAAGATAAACTGATGCCCATTACTAGCTTTGGGCTCGATGGGCCCGATCACGTCAATTCCCCACATTAAGAAGTGTCAATGTGAACTCATATTATGGAGCTCCCTCGGAGGTGCGTGGATAACATTACCATGAATTTGGCAATGATAACACCTCTTGACGTGATCATCACAGTCAGCTTTAAGCGAGAGCCAGTAATGCCCTGTCCTGAGGATCTTTTTAACAAGTAAGGGGCCGCTCATGTGTAGGCCACATAATTCACCATGGATTTCATCCACGAGCCTCTGAGCTTGGTCCTTGTCCAATCATCTGAGGAGACCTAAACCTGCATCTCTTTTGTAGAGTGCATCTCCGCTCAGGTAGAACTTCATAGTCAGTCGATGAATCCACCTTCTTTCAGTCGGGCTCACCTAAGCGGGTGTAGATCCATCTCATAAATACTCCTTGATGTGCTGATACCAAGGGTGTTGGATGGGAGGTAGCTCATCCGATACTTCTCCAATGTAATTCCCACAGGCTGGAGCCTTTTATAGGGCAATTGGGAAGCTTGGCATGTTTTCCTTGTCAGATATGTTGATCAAGGAGGCCAAAGTTGCTAGCACATCCGTAAAATCATTCCTATTCCTAGGAATGTGGGGGGAGTTTATTTCTTCAAACTCCGAAGCCATCTGTAAAACTTGTCGATGGTAAGGCAACAAATGTAGTTCTTTGGTGGGATAGATTCCTGTGGTTTGTCTAATGACCAATTCTGAATCTCCAAAGACAGTTAACCTCCTGATACCCATTGATTGGGCAAGTTTGATTCCCATGATACATCCTTCATACTCAGCTGTGTTATTGGTGCTGACAAAATATAATTTGACGGCGACAGGATACTGGTCCCCCGTATCAGATACTAGAACTGCTCCAGCTCCAGAACCTTCCATGTGAACAGCTCTATTAAAATACATTTTCAACGTATGGCATACATTATACTGATGGTGTTGCTGTACTGTCATTACCCCTTCATCAGGGAAGTATGTTTCCAAAGGTTTGAAATCCCCTTCAGGTGCGGCGGCCATTTGATCCGCAATTCCTTATCCTTTAATGGACTTTTGCGTCACATAGACGATATCAAATTATTGTAGGATCAACTGCCATCTGGACAACCTACAATTCAATATGGGTTTACTGAACACGTACTTGAGAGGATCCACGCGGGATATGAGATGGGTTGTATGACAATGGAGGTAATGCTGTAACCTCATGGAAGCCCATGCTAAAGCACAAAAAGTCTTCTCAATCAGAGTGTACTTGTGTTCATTGATGCTGAATATTTTTCTGAGGTAGTAGATAGCTCGCTCTTGGCCTCTATCATCTTTTTGTCCCAGCATGCAGTCCATGGCATTGTCATTAATGGACAGGTACATGAACAGGGGAACATCATTCCTGGGTGGTACCAAAATAGGAGCATTAACCAGCAACTCTTTGATTGTAAGGAAGGCTTTTTGACACTCATCGTTCCATTTCATGGAGGAGTTCTTCCTTAACAACTTGAAGATAGGCTCATAGGTTGCTATGACTTGAGAAATGAACCTGCTTTTGAAGTTGATTCTTCCCAAAGATCCCCGTATTTCCTTCTTTGTTTGAGGAATGAGCATTTCCTTAATGGCCTGGATTTTGGTGGGATCCAGCTGAATCCTTTTGTGGCTAACTAGGAAACCTAGCAACTTACCTGATTTAATGCCAAAGATGCACTTGGTTGGATTCAACTTCAAGTTGTACTTACGTAACTTGTTGAAGAGCTTTTTGAGATGGTCTTTTTCCCTTCGGGATTTGACAATGATATCATCCACATAGATCTCTATCTCTTTATGCATTAAATCGTGGAAAAGAGCCATCATAGCTCGCTGGTAGGTTGCTTCGGCATTAATGAGTCCGAATGACAACCGTCTATAGCAAAATTTTCCCCAAGGCGTGATGAATGCAGTTTTCTCACGGTCTTCCTCAGCAACCATGATTTGATGATACCCCACAAAGTAATCAGCAAATGAGTATATGTCATATTGAGCAGTATTGTCAACGAGAATGTGGTTAAATGGCATGAGAAAGCTATCCTTAAGGTAAGCTTTATTCAGATCCTGGTAATCCATGCAAACTCGCACCTTTCCTCCCGGTTTAGGCATGAGGACTATATTTGATAGACATTCAGGATATATGGACACCATTATGATGCTAGCTTAAAATTATTTCACAATTTCTTCTTTAACTTTTAAATTCCACTCAGGTTTTAATCGCCTGAGCTTCTGCCTGACTGGCTTGAATCCCTCTTTAATGGGAAGGCGATGGATGACGATGTCCATGGACAAATCCACCATGTATTCGTGAGACTATGCAAACACATCCTGGAATTGGGTTAATAGTGCAACCATATCATTCCTTTGGTTTGGAGTGAGGTTTGTACCAATCTAGATTAACCAAGGGCTTTCTAAGGTTCCGAGATTGAATAAAGTGGTTTGATCAAGATTTGGTTTGGGTTTGTCTTCGACCTATTCCTTGATCTCCTGAGGTATTTCAATGTCCTCTTGTATTTCCATCAAGTCTGAGTCCAACTTTTCATCAAAGTTACAGTCCTTGTGGAGAAAAGGCACCTCATCAGCAAGTACATGCAAATCTAAATTTAGAGTCCTGAAACAAAATATGCTTTCACTTAATATATGAATCTGTTCAATCATACAAAGTGTTAGCATGTACTGATAAAATAACTGCTAATACTGTACAATAAAGTAAGCATTTAAAGTTATCTACAGGGCAGAGGGATTCTTCCCTTTTTACCCTTGGCGACAAATGCAAGGAGTGCTGCTCCAATTGTCAAGGGTGAAGTCCTAGTGGATGGCAATAATGAAGTAACAATCATCGTCCTCCTTCTCCCGAATGATGACCATAATGTCGGGACAATCATCGTCTGGAGTGTATCTATTTGTGTGCTCATCATGAAAAAGGATTCGTAGATGAGACAACCTCCTGGAAATGTCTTGTTTACGTCTCCATTCCTCTTCTTCCACTTTGGTATTAGGATTTAGGACCTCTTTTGCTTTAATCGATATCGGTTTGGGAAATAGCATAGCCATAACATGGGCTGGAACCTTTATTGGAGACTGTATATGTTCAGAATTGGTAGGTGGAGATAATCGCCGTATGGCTGAAGATGAAGGAATCTGTTTGTGCTTGTGAAGATTCCCGTGACTAGAGATAGAAGAATAGCCTAATCCAGCTATCCCTGTTTGAGTGGGAACTTGAATTGGGTGCTTAATACCCTGATGATCTTTGCCCAACCCTTGTCCAGGTTAATGACCCAATGATATCATCTCTTGAGTGGCCGACATTACCTCAGTAGAAATCTTGGGTGTGAGAGGTGGCGCCCTAATGGGATGGTAATGAATGTTGCTCACCTCCAGGGCATGGAAACTGACCGGCTCAACTTCTTAATTAAAGCTGATGAGTGGTATATCACCTTGTTCAGGACATTCCGGCTCATCATTAACAGTGACTAGGCTATTGTTGATAATGTACTTGAGTTGCTGATGAAGGGTGGAAGGGATGGCTCCAGCCATATGAATCCACGGTCTTCCTAACAGCAGATTGTATCCTGTAGCTATTCTGAGCATGTGAAAGGATACATTGAATGTATGTGGACCAATCTCCACTGGCAGTTCAATCTCTCCAACGGCGTTTCGTCGGGATCCATCAAAATCTTTGATAACCCTATGGCTTCTTTTGATCCTCTTAGGGTTGATATTCATCTTCTCCAAGGTAGCATAAGTATAGATATTCAGAGATGAACCTCCATCTATCAAGACTCCTCCCACCATGTACCTGGAGGACAAAACCGCTATGTGCAACAGCTTGCAATGACCAGTCCCTTTAGCGGGTATGTCGTCACCATTGAAAGATATCACATTGTTGTTAAAAATATAATCAACCAGATGTTGGAATTTTTCCACATCCACTGATTTTGGCAAATGGGCTTCTTCCAAGACCCTTAGCAAGATCTTCCTGTAATCTTCGGAAGAGAAAACCAAGTCCAGTATGGAAATTTGTTGTGGATCTTCTCTCAAGCTTAAAACCACCTTGGCTTCATTATGGCCCATAGTACAGAGGAACTCTTAAACTTTCTCCATGGGAACATTCCCCTTTAATTTGATGGTAGGCTTCATCACCCGATGGGGAAGATACAAAGGATTCTCCTTTGACATTGCAGCAGTTGTATGTGAGGTAGATCTTTCAGCCTACCCATAATTCCATGGGAGTTTTTTCAAGCTAACAACAGGATACTATGGCCTAGATGGCAAGAGAATTAGCTCTGGTGCAACCGCTTTCAAAGGATTGTTAGTACCTTTGAGTTGAATTGCTTGTATTGTGAGTGGTCTGGCAGCCAAATCATCATCAGCGGATATAATTGATACGCCGTCCTTCCATTTTGTAGGACATATGTTCCCACTCTCGAGTAAAAAAGTGTCATCATCTGCGATTTGCAGGACACCGCTGTTAATTAAATTCTAAATGAGATGGTGAAGTGCCCAGCATTCTTCTGTGCTGTGACCGTGAGAGTGGGAGTGGTAGTGGCATACTCCATTGGAATTGAACCGTATAGAACGGAGATTGATTAGAGGTAGAAGGGATGTAATTCTTCCTTCATTGATCAGTATCTGAAATATCTCCTCCATAGGTTGGCCAAGGTATGTAAATTCCCTTTTGTTGGCAAAATCCCGACGGGCTTTGGCACTTGCTCTTTTTGTAACTTTATCCTCCAATGTTTCACTTTCTGAAGGCGATGATGGATTATTCATGACAAAAAGAAGGAGACTAGCATGCTCCTGACTGACTAATTGGCATGTGACTTGGTGTTTATGGATCACCAATTTTGCCAATTGGTCTACTTGCTTGCAAAGAGCTTTAATCTTTCGTTCCATCATGAATTGGAACTGCGCATAATCCCATTTGTCAGCACCATCTTTGTTGGTTTGGGAAGATTCAACAACATAATTGGAACTTTGTCCAGTGCTCCAAATAATCATACTGACATCTTCTTCTTTGTGTGGAGAAAGAGGGTTGTCTTGCACATGAGGTTGGTCGGGTTTAGTCACCACAATCTCTCCATTGTCGATCAAATCCTGGATCTTGTGCTTCAAGGCCCAATAATCCTGAGTGTCATGTCCCGGTGCCCCGACATAATAAGCATACTTCCGTGTAGCATTGTAACCCTTCCCATTTGGGTTGGCTGGTGGAAGAGGATGTGTAATTTTCTTTTGAGTAGTCAGAAGATTGAGAACATTCTCGAACGAATCCCCTAGGGGTGTGAACGCTCGATTGCGTCGGACTTGTCCACCCTTTGGCAATGTGGGTTTGGAAGACTGTGTTGGAAAAGGGGAGTAGTTTCTCCTCTGGATAGGCATGTTCTGACTACCTTTTTTACCTTGTAGTATCAAGGAAACATCCTCCTCTTTCTTTTTATGGACCCTCCGGGGGTTGTTCCCATAAGTTCCGGACTGGATGTGCTCAGCAACAGCTTTTAGAGCGGCTAGGTCTTAAATTTTTCCTGACTTCAATCCCATCTCAGCCATCTCTCCATGTTTGATCATATTAGAAAATGGCTTGCCAATACCAGCTAAGACTCTCTTGTAGAAAGGAGCTTCTTGTATGTCTATGAAGGTCATCACCATTTCTGACTCCGTCATAGAAGGAATAACTTGAGCAGCAAGGCGCCTCCACCTTTGAGCATACTCTCTAAATGACTCATTGGACTGTTTCTTGACCTTGATAATTTGGTACCGGTCAGGAGCCATTTGAGACTAGAAGCTGTATTGAGTGAGGAAGGCATGAGCTAACTCTTCCCAGCTATATATTTTTGAATTGTATAATCTGGTATACCATGATCGGGCTTCTCCAGTTAGACTCTGTTGAAACAGCTGCATTCTGAGCTTCTCATTCTCGACATAAGATCCGAGTTCTCCAATGAATACCTTCAAATGTGTATAAGGATCTCCTAACCAATCATACTTTTCAAAATCAGGAGTCTTGAACTTCTCTGGATAATGAACACCAGGGAATATACAAAGATCAGCATAGGAAACACTCTCGTGTGCTCCAATCCCTTTTATAGACCGAATGGTCTCCTCCATTTGAAGGACTTTTTTCCTCATATCACCGGTGTCTAGATCTTCTTTGAGATGGGTGTTTTCAGGAATTTTGTTGGTCATATCCAACTGAAGTTCCGGAATTATTTTATCCGAACCTTGTGTTCCTCCCTGTGTAGAGGATTCTATATGTACGGGTATTCGCAAACCCTGAGTAGATTGGTGTAGTTCTTTAAGCATAACAACTAAATCTATAATTTTTTTGCTTAATCCGTCAAACTCTTCCCGAGAGATAGGAGCAAGATTAGACAGGTCAGATGAAGACATAATTGGCTGTAGGCTCGTGGCCTTTTTGGACTTTGAACGGGTAACAGGCCCAATTGTTTCCATACAAAAACTTATGTAGTTTAGTCTTAAGGAATGTATAAAATGTTTACATGCTATCATAATGTGTCCATTTTAGGGATATTATCCTGCAAAACTGTGTAATTTGATAGAATGTCAAGCCTTAATAAACATGTACATATATTCTTCATATTTTCCATTACATAGAGATTAACATGGAATGAAATTACAAGTAAAAGGCTTTACAAGTAATTGAAAATGGAAAGCATTAAGAGACTTTCCTCCGCATTTGGTTTATCAGAGGCTGACCTACCTTAGGTTACTCTCGCGGCTTTTTGGAATGAAGGTTCCAAGATCATCGCAATTTACTTAACGGGAAGTTAATCCAGTCTTTCAACTGGAGCAAATCTGGGTGGTGCCATTCCTGAGCCTCGTTGGAATTAGTCTCCTTACGAGTCCAGTAATCAAATACTGATAGGATAGCCTCCTGGTGGAGGAACCACACAACATACATTCACATACAACTTTTCTTACCGTTTATGAAAATGATGACATGTGCGAAGCAACGTGTCTTACCGTTCATTTGTACACATTCATCAAAAAATGTAAATGCAATATCCACACACAAGCATGTAATAGTTTTGTAAAGCTTGTAGTAGCGGCTTAAGTCCTCTTACTGGTGTCCCCATCAGAGTCGCCACCTGTCGACGTCGGGATTTTTATTGTCCCTCTTCTATTCTTGTCTTTTGGTGTTCTCATGTTAGGTGAGATTTGTTTGAAAAAATAAGTTGTGAAAAGGTCCGATATTTAGATGTCGACAATTTGACTGTAAGAGTCGTCAGTTGGTTTTTTAAATGGTTGTACCAACACAACCGAGAAAAGGTTTGCACATTGACCCAGCGATGTGACACTGCTAAACCAGTTTATGAAACCGAGATTCATTAGCGTCCGGGGACTTGCTTATGCGGAGGGAAGGTGTTAGGCACCCCCCGACATCCGTGTTACCACGGTTACCGCCACTTTTTAATTAAACTGTTACCACGGTTGTCGATATTTTATATATTATTAAATCAATAATTGAGATAACAAAGTTATTAATATTATTATTTTCAATATTAACGATGTCTAGAAGTTCTGCCAAGGAGAGGTTTGGTCACCTAATTGCGTGCAATAGGAGAGAAATCCTTATGAAAAGCCCCTCTTTCCGAGAACGACACAGTCGATTAATATTGTGAATTATAATAAAGGTGATAAGTTTTGTTTTATTATTATTATAAATGTAATAAAAATGTAAAACTTTTTATATAAAATAGAATACTTTTATAAAGTTATTCATTTTATTAGACTATAAATAGAATATATAATATTCTATTATGCATAGTGTTTTGCATAGTACTGCGATAGTGTTCAGATAGTAAAATCTTTTTTATATAAAACAAAATACTTTTATAAAGTTATTCGCTTTATTAGACTATAAATAGAATATATAATATTCTATTATGCATAGTGTTTGCATAGTGCTCCGCATAGTGTTTCAGATAGTAAAATCTTTTATATAAAACATAATATATACTTTTATAAAGTTATTCATTTTATTAGATTATAAATAGAATATATTATATTTTATTTAAAAGATTTTGTTTTATTAGAATATTTTATTAATAATTGCATAGTAATTTAATATGGATCGTCTGCTTAAAAGTAAATCAACTGGATCGCTCATGAATTAGTTACTCTTGGGTCCATTCTCTCCTATAAATAGAAGCTCATTCCTTCATTATTTTTTACTTAATTCATTGAAACTCTAGAGAGAGAAACTATAGAGAGAAAGAAGAAAAGTATTCGCTACTTCACTACTCCTATATTCTGGTTTCTTCTAAGGTAAGGGATATTATTTCTTTTGTATTCATGAAGAGAACTTCGTTATTCCATTCTTTATTATACGTTGGAATAACTTTGTATCATGCGGCTACCCTATACTTGGTGAAATTCTTCTGTTATTCCATTCTTTATCATTATGTTGGAATAACCTGTCTATGCGAAGTACCGCATACATGGTGAAATTCTTCCATTATTCCATTCTTTATCATTATGTTGAATAACGCTATCATCTAAGTACCGCATACATGGTGAAATTCTTCTAAGACACTGCAGAATTTGTAGATGTACTGCGGCAACTAGTGGTGCCTCTGCCCCATGGTCTCTCCATCTCGAAGACGCGTGCTGCGTCAGTAGCGTGTTGTCCGCTCAAACTTGCAGAACTTCAATTTGAGCCTCCAATTGAGGTGTATAAGAACTTTTACAGAGTGCTATTGTTGAGAGCTACACAAATGACATGGGATTGGAGGTTGTCAGAAGTCAAGAAGATGGGACCATGCCCTTGGTCTTCAAGCTTCAAATTCCATCTGGTGTGCTATCCTGTGTAGTAGTCACTCGGGATTGCAGCTATTTGGCTCTTGTTGGATATTGCTGTGTAGAATTTATGTTGAACTGTTGTTGAGACGGTGCAATGTGGGATCGAGGTAGCAAAATAATGATTTTGCCATTCACCGAGGTTAACTCCGATTTGGGCTGATAAAACAGTTGTTGCTCATGGTTATCTCTGAGATTGGGCTGCTACAAGTGCTGGATGTCCTCAGGGTTGTCTCTGAGGTGTGCCTGACCTCCCGGGGTTATATCCGAGTTTGGAGCTGAGTGCCTCGGTGTGAGTCCCGAGGTTGAAGCTGACTGCATAGGTTGAAACGAGCATCTCCGGGGTTATCTCCGGAACTACAACTGCACTCCTTGGAATTATCTCCAAGGTTGACATTGTCTTTCCCGGTGTTATTTTCGAGACTGAGACTAAGTGTCTCAGGATTATCTCCGAGACGAAACGACCTTCTCCGGTTTGATTTTCGGTATTAGAACTACATTCCTCGGGGTTATCTCCGAGATGAAACTGACACTTCCGGTGTTATTTCTGGGAATGAGCTGAGCTGTCCTCCAGGGTTATCTCTGAAAGATGATTCTGCCCTCCTGCAATGTTAGTAGCAAGCATGTAGAAACTTTGAGTGTCTACAATATATATATACACACATATGCATGTAGAATAACCCCAATAATTCATTAACTTCTCTCCAAGTACGAAGTTATGCAATTGATCCACTCCTCTCTAATTTCGTCAATGTCTGACATATTATATTTGTTTTTGAAGTTAAAAACCTGCGATTAAGATTTTGTAATATATTTTAGGCACATTCCCATAACAATGTCAGTCTTAATAGTTCTAAGTCGAAGAATGTGTTTTACATACTATTTTAGAGTCCAATGTGGCAAAATTATGGCCTCCTATATTGTCCTTCATTTTCCACATAACGAAATAGCCACATTCGCAATTTCTCTTTTGTTTCAGTACTCCCTGCATATATATAAGGTGAAATTAATGATAGTTTTCAAAATTTATTAATTTAATTTTTGTACAAAATAAATAATCTTATTTCATTTACCTTCCCGTCTATCCAAACGTGCTTGTCTTTTGGCCTATTTTTTTTAAAATATTTGTAGGGCTTCTCCAACACTAACACATGAAAGTCAAATTGTCAATATGCGTACAAGTGTAAATATCGAAATCAAAGTCCATATATTCATGCAAATGTAGTTGGAGGAAAAACTTACGTCTTCATAGGCTCATATAAATTATATTTATTCTTTGTTTCCAATGGATTCAAAAAATAGAACTTCTCTTTAAAAAACTCCATCAATACTCAGTGTGTCTCTCTCTCTCTCTCTCTCTCTCTCTCTCTCTCTCTCTCTCTCTCTCTCTCTCTCTCTCTCTCTCTATATATATATATATATATATATATATATATATATATTATCTTCGTAAATTTCATTTGGTACTTTGCGAATTTAAATTAACACTTACCCCACATTACAAGGAATGAAAATATATTCTTATGTTACATTTTACAATCTCTTTAGTACTATCTATGTAAATTTGTCCTTCTTAACAGTAGCATTGATATACACTGGGTTTAAATTTTCAAACTTGTTTTGATGTTCATCTGTTGCCATCTTTTCATAAAGTAGTCTAAAATCATAAAGTAAATTTAGGTCAGATCGTGTTTATGTTAATAATAAACTAAATATTTTCACACGAAAGGATTACCTTATATATGTAACAATGACATTGCCTTTGAGCTATTGCCATTTGCATATATATTGAACATCTTTTAATGCCCACATATACCGTTGTACCAGACTCTTGACAAAATATATTGTCATCCAAAGTAATCTTAACCGTGTTACCATCTATTAAAACTTCTTCTGCTTTTTTATAAAACTGCTCAAACACATCATTGCACATTGACGCCTATTGGATTATAAAAAAAGATGATAAATATGATTAAATGCTTAAAGTTAAAAATTTAAACGATTTACCACATGTGGTTAGGGTACAATCATAAATGAGACAACAGATAAGACTTATATTGGTGATAGGGAACACAAATTCTTTTGGATAAGCCACAAAAGAGTTGATTGCATCTTGAACAGTTAAGAATTCACCAGTTGGATGCGGTAGTAATGAATTTGCATTTCCAACATATTAATTTCAACACGTAATAAATCCTCACTAAGTGAAACTCCATGAATAAACTCTCCTTCAGCGGAGGAATGGATGTGACCCACTACGACAAGGTGTTTTTTATGGTCCAACAATTTGCATGGTTTAAACTACGAGATTTGGAATATATTTTTAAGTTGTAGACATGTAACCATAAATAAGAATCCTTTAAATTATTTAAGAATAGATTTTACCTTGCAAGAAGCAAAACTTTTACGAGATCCAATTGATGACTGCATTTTAAAATGCTAAACATAGTAAGAATACATGTGCTTTTAAATGCAACGTATATAACTCGAATATAATGAAATCAAATATGAAATATTCACCTGATCTGCCATCTTTACAGAGGTGGCTAATGGTGTCAACCCTCCTTGAGATGTATTTTGCATTATCAATCGTTGCACTATTAGCATTTGTTCCTGCAATTTTTTATCCATTTCTTGTTTTTGTTCTTGTAATAGTTGATTTACTTCTTTCTGCATTTCTTTGTTCATGTCTTATATTCTCTATTTTTCCAGTAATTCTTTTTCTTTCAATTTTTGCTGCAATTCAACAATTATCTTCTCGCTGGCCTTATTAGAAGATCCTCGTTGTCGTGGAATGTGGAAAAATAGAGTAGGGGTTACTCCCTCTCCAGCAACCCTTCCTCTTCCATCATATTCTGTGCCAAAAATATGTGTAAGTGCATATGCATTACCATCATAAGGAAGAGACCCTTACTTGATCTTCTTTGAACATATGTCCTATATTGATAAAAATTTTACATGTTAGAAAATATAAACATTGAAAGTCCAATAAATCTAGAAGAGGGGATGAATAGATTATTAAAGGTTAAAAATTATATTAGGCCTTTTTTTAATTTTTAATAATTAATTTGCAGTTTTATAATTTAGAATGCAAGACAGTAAAAATTTAATCACACAATGCACAGAGATTTATCTGGTTCACAACATACACCCCTGGTATGTTGCTACTAAAAGTAGTATGCACACAAGCCAATCATGTTTGATGATAAATCATATACTTTGTAACAATCTTATTCATTTATTAATAAAAAATATTAATTTATTAAAGGCTTCTAATTATCTACATGATGCTACTTTATAATATGTGATAAACTCATAGTTTTAAGCAATGCTTTTAGAATAATGATGTTGATCATTCTAATGAGATCTAAATTCTTAGAAAGCTTAAAACTAAAATAGTTTCCAATCGTTGGATTACTAAATTGCGGATTATGGAATCCGGATAGATTTGTACATATGTTATTTGCTCATTGGATGAGGATGATTAATCTCATGGTCATTTGTTTGGAGACACTAAAGCAAGTATGTAGGTGCTTATTAGAGAATAAGTTCACTGAATGTGGCTCGCTAAGGAATACCTAATGGAGTTTTACTTGCCTATCAATAGGAATTCCTGTAATGATAGTAGTACAAGTGATCCTTGGACTTGAGATCATCATAGTATCTTGTGTATGATGAGTTATACTTTGACTTATTCCTTAAGACCCTTAGGGTATATCAAATGGTATGCTTGGGTATAATAAGTTATACATGGAGATAATGTATGATCAATAAAGAATCTACCGCTTCTAGTAAAAGAAGTGAAATGTCTTATGTGATTCGATAAATTATAACCCAGTAGTCCTTGGCGAAGGCAAAATAAAATTAGAAAGGAGTTTCTAAGTTGCATTATTTGGTGTTATACATTTAAGAATCGAAATAAATATAATTAAATGAAATAAGACTTGACAGTAATTCCATTTCTTATATTTAATTGGGACATTGTATGGTAGAAGGATTGAATTGTACGGTAACTATTTACTCAAATGTTCTTTTATGATTAATGTTGAAATCTATATTATCTGAAAAGTCGTTAATTAATAGAATAAATATTATTTATTTAAATAAATTAATAGTTTAATTTATTTATTCAAATAAGATTAGAATTATTCTGATTGATTTATTCATAATCGGTTTAATATGGAGAACCTAAATGGTCACACCATAAAATGAAGAATAATTATTTAAGAAGTTAATGGCATAATCGTAATAATATGTTAAGTGTATTTAATTTAATCTATGGTGATAGAATAAATTAAATAGCTTAATATTTATTATTTAATATTTTGAAAATATTAAATATATAAATTAATAAGAGGAGTCTTATTAATATTATTACAATTATTATTATTTTAATTTCTAAAGAGTTGGAAATTAATTTAATATAAGTACTCTCATTTATTCCTAATAAGATTATGATGCTAATTAGTTAAAAGATTTTAATTAATTATTCTTAATAAGCTTGGGAGCATAATTAATTAAAGAAGTTTAATTAAATAAAACTCAATTTCTTAATTGTTAAGGAGGGTTGCCCACATCTATAAATAAGAGGAGTCTTATTATGGGTGGGGTTGATGATTTTTTCACAACAGACATAATTCCAATAGTTGAGAGAGTACACTCTTTTCTATGAAAGATAGAAAAACTAGGATTTTGCTAAATACACATATTCTTGAATCTTTCTTCTTCCTTGGTGGATCACCTCTAGAGATCAAACACTTGGGTGGCTAACATTGATCAAATGAAGGAACCAAACCCGGTGGATTCAAGTTGAACGCGAAAAGAATTGAAGGTGAACTTGTACCTGTGAAAGCTCGAATATTCGAGGGTATAATTCTTGTTCTTCATATTTTCGTTTAATTAATAATTGTGCATAAAGGATGATCCGGGTATATGATTTGTAAAATTTTAAAACTCTATTTTATCACGTTTCCGCTTATTTTATGTAATTTGATTGAATTCATGAATATTACAAACCCAACAGTAGTATCAGGGTCAAACCTTTATGGAAATTATTAATTGTTCAGATTTGATGTATATATTGATATGTGTTTAGAATAATTTAATTGGGCATAATTTGTTGTATAAAATTTATTTTAAAAAAAAAGAAAGGGGAAACTGTTTTTGAAAATCGGTAATTCACTGAGTCCGTAGCTGATTAGTTTTTCTAAAGCTAATCCTGTTATCCAACATGGTCAGTTATTACTATTACTATTATTATTATTATTATTATTATTATTATTATTATTATTATTATTATTATTATTATTATTATTATTATTATATATATATATAATATTCTTAATTATTTTATAATTAAAATAAAATTTTTATTTTATTCTTAAAATAAAAGATTTATTTTAATTTTAAAATAAATATTTTATTTAATTTTAAAATTGGATTTCATGCTAACTAATTAGAGGTGGAATTGGATTCCATGATAACTAATTGGAGTTGAAATTAGATTCTATGTTTCCTTAAATAAAGAAGTTTATTTAGATATGAAATAAGATTTCATATTATTCAAAATAAAAGAGTTTATTTGTGAATAGGAAAGAAAATCTGTTTTTCCTTAAATAAAGAAGTTTATTTAGATATGGAATAAGATTTCATATTATTCAAAATAAAAGAGTTTATTTGTGAATAGGAAAGAGAATCTGTGTTTCCTTTAATAAAGGAGTTTTTTTACTTGGAATTGGATTCCATAATTAATTAAAATAAATGAGTTTATTTTGATTAAAGAATTTGATTAAAATAAAATAGTTTATTTTATTCAAAATTGGATAAATTAAAATAAAAGAGGTTTATTTTGATTTAAATTGGATTAAAATAAAGGAGTTTATTTTAATTCAAAATTAGATTTTATGCTAACTAAATTTGTCCATTAAATGATATCAATATATTTATTGAATATTTATTATTCATGAGATGAATATTATTTATTGATGCATAGGGCGATGTGTATGATAATAAATGAGATTGATTATGAATTATTGACCAATGTGATTGGATTTTATTTTAGTTGGATGCATGAATGTATGAGTTTTATTAAATGGGGTCTGCGTACCTCGTCTTCTCTAATTTTTCTTAATGTAAATTCTAACTCCCTCATATGTACTTCCGCTTGACTGCTGATCAAGGTTTCTATTTATTTTAAATAGTTTTGTAATAGGAATAGTTAGAATTAATTTTGAAGAATTGGAGATCAAGGAGCAAGGAGCGCTTGAAGACCTGTTTGTAATGGAGCCCCGTGTTTAAATGTAATAGTTATATTTAAATATTAATTCTTGCACCTATAGGGTTTGACCTTTTGGTTCACTTGGTGGCTCTAGTGAACCAAACTAGAATAAAAGTCCATAATCAATCCGGGTAGAATATAGTATTCTATATGTGCATGCTTATAATATATATATATATATATATATATATATATATGTACATACATGGCTGCAGTATTACACAAGAGAGCTATGGTGACGGATAATCAAAATGCCTTAACCCATAATAGCTATGTATGACGGGTGAAACTATCATTATTGCTCAAAAAAGCGCCAGCATATACTATTTGTGTAATACACATATGTGTGTGTATATATATATATATATATATATATATATATATATATATATATATATATATATGTCCATGCCAGCTAAACAAGATTAGATAAAATTAATAACAAACCCCTCAAAGTTTTTATATTAAGTTGTAACGTTCAATGATATTTGGAATATTGAACTTCGCCTTCTAGCATGGTAAAATAATAGAGTATTAAATATTTAATATGAGTTTGTTGTGCACACACAAGATAAGTTTTAAATATTTAAGATGTTGTTTTATGACATTTAATGCTTATAAATAAACTGAACAATGTTGTTTTATTGTGCACACACAAGGATAGTGTTTTTCTTTTGAATATATGGAAGTGCTAGGTATGACTTAACTTAGATCATTTTAGTTCAAATGTGCACACACTTGACCATTATGATCTAAGAGGCAAAATACAAGGAGTTGCATAGTTGATATAATTGATAAGAGTTGTCTACCTATTTATTTATATATAGTTTGTTGTGCACACACAAAGTTATATACATTTAAAATGAGATCCTTATTCTCACTAGCATATCTTTAATTAGATATTGTCGAACTATATATATTGAGGGTAATATAGTATGAAGAAAATAGTGGGAGATACCAATTTAAAACAAGACCTAATTTATTTTGGTAATTAATAAAAGAATGTATGCTAAAATGTTGTTAATTACAAATTTATTTACAGAATTTTACAATGTCTAAATTACTATCACTGCGAAGCATATTAGATGTTATTTAACCAGACCGTATTAAACGAAATGGTTAAGGAATTTGAGAATAGTTCTCACGGCTGAAAAGCTATCTTATGTCTTTAATATGCCTATCCCTGCAATGGTTGTAGACAATGCCTCTGAGGAAGACATTGCTACTTTTAGAAAGTGACAAGATGATGCACAGTTGGCTCAATGCATCATGCTCGCATCCATGAGTAACAAGCTTCAACGTCAGCATGAAACTATGGATGCTCCAACTATACTCCTGCACATCAAGTAGTTGATGGTGAAGAAAGTAGGAATAAAAGATATCAAATATCTAAAGAGCTCTTCCAATCTAGAATGACAAATGACACTACAGTACAAACAAAATTCCTTAACATGATCAATTTAATTGAATAATAAGGATAACAGGTTTTGTCATGGTTGGAGAGTTGAGCTAAGATTTGATCTTGTAGTCACTCTGGACTCATTCTCACAATTGTTGTGAATTTTTCATATGAACAAGCTAGATATCAGCCTCGCCGATTTTCTTAACATGTTGAAAAATGTTGAGTCACTTTCCAACCAAGAAAGACCATATTTTACTGGTAGGGGCCAAAGGATCTTCTGAAAAGAAGAACGATTCTAAGAAGGTAAATAGAAAGGGCAAAAATAATGGATAATAAGAACAAAATTGATACCGATAGCAAAGGAGTTTTCTTCCACTGCAATAAGCCTGGACACTGGAAAGGAAACTATGAGAAGCATCTTGTAAAGGCTAACCCAGAAGAAGCTTAGTGAAGCTTTGGTTACAATACAGTTTTGTTCATAATTGAAATAAATTTTTCTTTAAGTCAAGGTTCTACTTGGGTATTAGATACTGGCCTTGGTTATCATAAATATAGATTTATGGAGGGACCAAGCAGAAGTAGAAAGCTAAACAAGAGACAAGTAATGCTATGTGTGGAAATGAAGCAAAGGTTGCTGCATTAGCCATAGGAACTTATTATTTAGAATTGCCTACAGGAAAGTCTATTAAATCAATAAGTTGTTATTGTATTTGAGTTCTCGTTAGAAACATTATTTCCATTTTTTTGTTGGACAAATTATTTTGCAAATTGAACAAACTAGTATAAGAAAAGGAGATGATCATTCAAAGAGTTGAATGTGTGTATTTATTGAAATACAAGTGTGAATTATTTGAAAGGTTCAAAGAATTCAGAAGTAAAACAAATTGGCTAAGTATTAGGATTCTTTGATCTGATCAAGGAAGGAATACTTGTGTAAAGAGTTTCTAGATAATCTCAAATGGTTCTCTCATAAAGGACACCTGCTGATATGCAATAATTGATTAATGTATCTAAAAAGAAAAATTATACCTTGTTGGACATGGTGCGGTCCATAATGATTATACCAACATTCCAGTATCCTTCTGGGTCATGCCCTAGAAATGGCTGCATATCTACGAAAAGGTAAACTCCAAATTCGACCCCAAGAATCCATAAGAGTTATGGACAGGGGGATTCCTAATCTTAAGTATGTTAAGGTAAGGGTTTGTCCAACTTATGTGAAAAGGTTTCAAAGGAATAAGTTTGGGACAAGATTTGACACGTGCATATTTATGGGACATCCTAAAGTAAGTTTAAGGTACCTATGTTCTATAATCCTACTCAACAAAGGTGTTTGTTACGAAACATGCTGCCTTCTAAGATAAAGACATTTATCATTGAAGGGGCTATTTGTAACGCCCGAGAAAATCGAATTTATATGAGAATTAAATTTTTATTTAATTATGTAAATTAAATAAATTTAATTGATTATTTATGTGAGTAAGATATGTGAAGATCGTTTTATGACCTAGAATGTGTGGATGTGGTTAGGATTCTGGCTATGTGCTAGAATTAATTATTTTGAATTTTCATGATAAAAATAAAAATTTTTCGAGAAATTTCTGTAAAAACACTATTCATCCGTTTCTGCTCGGGAATTAAGTTTGAAATTTTGAGAAATGCGTAATGTTAGAATACGAAGACAAGATGGAATATCTAATAATATTTCAGTTATGGCCAATGAAGTTTTCGCCTGCGGACTTAAAACCTATGGGTTAGGAAAAATGATTTCTGAGAAGGAAATGAAATGCGTATAATGATTAAGATTATTATGCATACTATATACGAGTATGATATGAATTAGTATATGAGTATAGTTCGAAGATTTAATATGACGTACAATACGAATACTATACGAAGAGAATATGAGAGTTATACACGTATAATACGATTGGTTCTTAATGGACTTTGAGTTTAAGGACTTTGTATAATCTAATTCAACTTGGATTATATCAAGCCCAATGAATTGTGTAATGAAACCCAAGTTAAGGCCTGATGTTAATTTTAATCAAGTCCGATCCAAGAAATCGAACTGTGGATCGAACTAATGTGTATCAGATGGGTAAAACCCATTGGGAGGACCCATGGACCTTGTGGGCTGGCCAATTGGCCACCAAGTAAAGTGATCACTTGGTGGCTAAGCCATGAACAGTAAGGAGGTTGGGGAGGATGACCACTATGCCCTCCATTTGATTTTCATATAAATACAAGCTTGGCTAATTCATTTGAGGTTTTACAAATATTAGCCAACTTATATTGAGAGAGAGAAAGAGCTAGAAACCAATTATCAAGCTACTTTAAAGCAAAACATAAGAAGTTTTATCAAGAACGTGAAGAACGAAAAGGAAACATTTCGTAAACGTTAGCTTTCAATATTTTAGATTTCTTTTTTTCGTAGAGAATCGTAGATTGGTGGAGCATTTCTCTTATGGTGGAATAAGGATGACTTTTAATGATTAAAACATTGATAAGTTATGTTTAAATAGAAATTATAAGGGTTTATGTAAACTTAAACCGTAGAAACCATTGAACGTTAATTTTGTTGTTGATGGACAAATTGAAAACCATCATTTATAGGGTATGTGCATCTTGCTTGGTTAAGATGTAGATGAGAAATCAATGGAGTTGTTCCATTTGATTTGGTATATAAAACACGAGTAACGAAGTTATGGCGAATTTTACGTAATTGGACGTTAAACGTCGAAAATGTAGAAATCTCAGATTAGTAGTCAAAAGTTGTCGTGTGACTTGGAAACGTTGGTTTTCAATGTTAACACATGAGTTAAGGAATTCAAGAGTTGTGGACTAAAGAATTGTCAAATTCTAATTTAGAACGAAGAAAATGAGTATTAAACGTTCACGAACGATAAACGAACGTTCGATAATGAACTTAAAAGTGAATTCTAAGTTAACGAATTCAGAAATGTAAAATTCTTGCATAAACACTTAGGGTATGTAATTTGGGAGCTAATGGCTTTCGAACGAGCCAATTCAGACGTAAAAAGAATAAGTTAAGAAGCCGGAAAGTTCGTCGAAAGAGTTAACTATCAAAGCCAACTGAGGCTAAAAGGCGTCATTTATGACCAACCCCGATTATAAATGTTAGCATGCATTTCCATGAATAGGGGAGTGAGTTACGGAAGAGTGCGTATGCAGAGCCCTTTGGTAGGCTTAAATCCCGTCTTTATGACGTCATGTCACAATGAGATAGACTATTGAAGAGTGAAAGTAAATACCACTAATACAAAGGGTCGCTGCATCTGCACACCTTTGGCGGTGGGAATTGGTTGACCGAGTTTAGTTTGTAATTCCAATTGATTAGGAATGAATATTAGAATGTATATGTACTTAATATACATGTAAAATATCAATTTTAAATCACTTATATAGTGATAACATTAGAAAATTAAGTAGGGTTTAATAGGAATTAAACGAAGAACGAGAAGTGTAAGTAACTAAACCGTAAAATGGTATTCAACGTTGTTACTTCACCAATAATAATCGAGTCTCGATTAGTAACGTAAGAACGTTAACAAGCCGTGATGAAGGGGTAGTAAGTCGAATTGACATTATTAATGAAATAACTTCAATTAAGACATAGAAGAGAAAGAAGTTGGTAATAACAATGTGATGAGATTGTTTGGTAGCTAATTACAGTGTGCTATATGAATATATCATGTAGATACTGTAAAGACTAAGAACTGTTAAATATTTTATTCGAAGACGCTTGTAGGCAAGTTTTCTTATCAGTTGTTTAACCTTCATGTTAGCCAGGTTTTCAGTGATTCATGTTATGAGATGCATGCATGGTTTTAAAGAAAGGGGCGATGTCAGTTTTAACTCGGCTAGACTAATCTGGAAAGATTGATTGATTTATTTACAAGTCTTTCTATATAGAAATGATAACGCTATCCTATGCCAAGTATTTGGTACAGATTCAAAGGTAAGTTTGTTTATAAACAAACAAAAGTATTTTTCTTCTTTTATTCGATGGGCACGCAAGGTTGCCAAAAATTAAACGTAAATACGTTTAACGGATAAATGTTGATCAACGTAGGGTACTATAGGCTGATCACCAAGAAGTGCTCATAAGAAATGTCGGATGTAAGACCTTTGTGCCGGGATGTCCTTTTCATGTATGAAAATGGAAAGAGTATGTTCATGGTCTTTCGACCGGTTCAGAATTCCTAAACTAATATATATACTTTAGAATTGTTATTATGAAATGAGAAGTGCTAGTCCATGTTTCTTAGTGCTTCATATCTATTTTTCCAGTTATGGAAGATAATCATATAATTCTCGAATGTGGTGTTGATATTATCCTTTGTTAGACTTGCTGAGCTAGTTATGCTCACTTCTTGCTTGAATTATATGATTGCAGCTAAGGCCGAATGAACTGAAAGTTCTAAGAGAGATAAAGGCAAGGCTAAGATGGATAGTTAAATATTCTGTAATAGACTAGTATGGTTGTATGTATTATACTTATGAACAACAAATGATGTATTCGGGTTATGAACCTGGGAAAGGATTTACTATAATTATAATAAGAATATAGTTAATACATTCATTGTGTTGTGGTTTTAATGGAATGAATGTATGATTATGAGTACCGTGTAGCACCATATGTCGGGTTGTAAGATACCCGGATTTGGGGGTGTCACAGGTTGGTATCAAAGCATTAGGTTATAAAACTTAAAGGGGGAAGAACCTTAGGCTAATAACCTTGTTAAGGAAGGTAAAGTCTAAAGGAAGTAAAATCGAGTCGAACGAGTTAATAAGGTATTGAGGAAACTCAGTACCGAAAGATTTAAAAGATGGAAATTAACCATAAATAAATTAAATGTGATTTGTGCTTATATTATTGTCTAGTATGTACTAATCAACATGTTATGTGTTATTGTAGATGTCAATCGATAGCTTGATGTATAGAGACATACACATGGTGAGCGAAGAATCGGTGAACAGAGTAGAGACTGTACCTATGCTGGTGGCGGAGGTACCGTTAGTGATTCTGGAAGATTCGGAGCCAGGGGAGTACATTTCTGAGGAGGATTACTCCGAGGAAACTATGGGATTGGCATCATACCTTGATATGATGATTGATGTGGAGGAGGATATGGAGGTAACATCGATTAATATAGTGGTACCTATGATAAGTTGTATTTTTACCTACTTATTGAATGCCAATTCATGCGAATTATACCCATCTCAAGTATATTTTATTGTGTTTTAGTTGTATTTCATGTTATTTCGCATTGCATTTACTTAAAACTCCTTTTTGTGAATAAGTGCAGAAATCAGCTTAATTTTGGTGGTATTAGAGGGCATGAAGCCAACGGATGCGTGAAGACGAGGCACAAGCAGGGATGTGCATGACATGGAGGTACAATGAAGCATGGAGACCAAGCAAACAAGAGGATCAAGCATGGAAGAGTAGATAGCAGAAGAAGAAGCCAAAAACCAGAACCAGAACTTGCGAGTGACAAGCTGCAGCATAATAAGCTTGGGGGGCTTGGCTGCCATGAGTACTGCGCAGACGATGATGACTCTCGCAAGTTGTGCGGCATGGCGAGAGGCGCGAGCGCTCGCTAGAGGTTGGTTGGACGAGCGGACGATTACATGTAAGTCTCGCCGCATGCGAGACATAGCAGAGAGAGGCAGCCTTGTTGCGCGATCTCGATCTTGTAATTCTATTTTAATTTTAATTTTTAATTAAAAGAATTGTAATTGGTTTTTAAACGATTTTGACGGGTGTCAGACGAACAACTTGAAAACTTTAAGCGTATTTTCATCACAGTAACTAGGGTTTACACCTTGGGAGAGATTCCAACATAGAATGAAGCCAAAACGTCTACTTCTCCAATTCTTCTTGGGAATCTCTGCCATTGTGGATTTCTATTATTATTTACTGGAATTCTATGAGGATTTAAACGTTGGTCATTGGTTTTTATTCAGCGATCGGGTTTGATCGTTCTATCTCTCTTATTTTAATTGTTTGTTTATTGATCATGTTTAGCGTTGATCCCATAATGGCTTTTGGTTCAGTCATGAACTAAATTCCATTATAGGATTCTAACGGATCTTAATATGTAGTTTGGTTGCACATTTAAATGCTAGGATTGTTTTGCACATCATATGGAATATCTGTCATGGTTGTTTTACATTATGAATGCTTGATCACCATTCATCTCAGTATTTGTATGGAATTGACAATGAACATATAGGTATGGATTGTAATCATGATAACATGCGAATATGGGGCTGTTGTATATGGCTTGCGTATTTTGTGAACGGATAGACATATCTTTGTTTCTTAGTATTAACTAGAATAAGGGCTTGAGCTTAAAATCAATATAATTGCAATTTCACATAGACATATAGTGATTTTGGTTGTATTGGTGATTACATAGAGTCTAACATCTGTAGATGCTATGTAAGTAGGTTATAGTGCATTGAAAAATGGTTATAACTCTATTCGTGCTCTTAGCTATTTTCCTGTGATATGTGAACACTTCTTGCATGATAGTGGCGATTAGATGAATTATTAAATGAAGTTAGGGTCCCATTATTTCCAGATTATATTTATTCCATTTGTATTCTTATTTTCAGTTGTTATTCACAATTAGTTTAATTCAACACTTTTAATCATTAGTCTAGGCATATAAATTTGGTGAGTTAATTGATGCATGATAGTTTGAATTTAACAACTTTCTCTGTGGGATCGATACTTTACTTACTCTTTATTACTTGTTGTCCCGTGTATGCTTGCATGAGTTAGAGCTCTTTTATTAGAACTATAAAAGAGGCAACATATTTTTAGCGCCGTTGCCAGGGAAAGGCATTAATTTAGATAATTATCATCAGTTTAAAGCTAAATTGTATGACTTATACAATTCTGATTGTTTCTCATTTCTATTTTTGTTTTATTTGTAATTTCAGGTACTTGTAGATTTATATGCACACGAGATCTTCCAATTCTGAATTAACACCAGCACAGGAAAACATCAATGGGAGAGGTTGGAAAGCTAGCGTGCGAGGAAATCTACAAGCTCAGTTAGAAGGAACTATACCGGATATGGCAGAAGAACAGAGAATCGAGCAAAGAGAAGAGCATCGGGCTCTAAGGGAATATTCCATGCCAAACATAAGCGAAGCTCTGATCAAGCAAAAGTCGAGGCCAAGCGATAGCAGCAAACACTTTTGAGATTAAACCAGACACTATTCAAATAGTGCAGAACTGAGTTCAGTTTGGGGGTGCTGCTACGGATGATCCAAATGAGCACTTATTGAGTTTCATAGAGATTTGTGATACATTCAGATACAACGGTGTGACGGAGGATGCCATCAGACTACGGTTATTGTAAGACCCCAACTTTTATGAATAAAGATGATTTTTCTATACATATCATTTTTGAATATTATGGAATGAATTTGATATAATGTTATAGTTGTGGGTAATATTTATAAATTTTGCAAAGTACGGAAGTTGTTATATAATATTCGATTGGTCGGGGAATATTTGTTTTAACGAGGGGAATATTAAATGCGACGACCACAATCATTTAGTAGACCCTAACGAAATTATTGTCGGATTGAGAAAACGATAAAAATATCTTTTTATGAAAATAACGGCGGAAGTTTTACCGTTAACTGTTGAACTACTTGGTAGTAAAAGTACAATAATACGCATGGTTGCATAGTAGCACACGGTATTGATTATTGATGCTTACGTGAGAAGTCACTCAGTTTTATTCAATTATTGTCAATATTTTATATATTATTAAATCAATAATTGAGACGACGAAATTATTAATATTATTATTTGCAATATTAACGATGTCTAGAAGTTCTGTCAAGGAGAGGTTTGGTCACCTAATTGCGCACCAATAGGGAGAAATCCTTATTAGAAAGCCCCCTCTTTCCTGGGAATGACCTGGTCGATTAATATTGTGAATTATAATAATGGTGATAAATGTTGTTAAAAATATTGAGAGGATATTTTTTTTAAGTATTTAATGTAAATTTTAGTTATTTTATGGACCTCTATTTACCCATTTTTCAAAACTGTTGGTGAAAAGTTATCTCAATTTTATTATATATATATATATATATATAAGTATTATATTTATATATATTTATATATATACGTGTTAGTCAGATGGGTGGGTGGGTGTGTGGGTGGGTGGGTGGGTGGGTGGGGGGGGAAATGGGATTGTCACATGAAAGAGGACTATTCCATTATAATATTTATGTGGGTTGAAAAGTTGGCAGAAGTAAGCAAAATAAATTCACGGGGTTTTTTCACCGTGATATTTTTTAGTTATGCACATGTTATATATATATATATATATATATATATATATATATATATAACATATTATATTTTATTTAAAAGTTTTGTTTTATTAGAATATTTTATGGACCGTTCGATTAAAAGTAAATCAATCTTGATCGTTCATGAATTAGTTACTATTCAGTCCATTCTTCTATAAATAGAAGCTCATTCCTTCATTATTTCTTACGAATTCACTGAAACTCTAGAGAGAGAAACTATAGAAAGAAGAAAAGTATTTTGCTACTTCACTACTTCTATATCCAGTACTCTTCTTTTTAAGGTAAGTGGTTTTATTTCTTTTGTATTCATGAAGAGAACTTATGTTATTCCATTCTTTATTATTCTATTTGAATAACTTTGTATACTGTGAGCTACCCTATACTTGGTGAAATTCTTACGCTTTATTCCATTCGTTATTATTCATTTGGAATATCACATGCATGCATTTTACAGGACTTGGTTTAAATCTTTATTATTACATTGGAATATCACATGCATGCGTTTTCTGTAGAACTTCGGTTTAAATCTTTATTATTACATTTGAACATCCCGCTCGGTGCGAATTTTACGGCTTGACTTGGTTCCGTTATTTATTATTACATTGGAATAACACTGTCATCTGCAATACCGCATGCATGGTGATTTCTTTTGTTATTCCATTCTTTATTATACTCAGTTGGTTAAAGTTTTGACTTTTATACTCCACGAAATTAGTGGAATATCCTTGATATTTGGACTTCATCCAGTATCTTTTCATGGAAATATTCTTCTGAGCATTCTTAAATTTTACTCTACAAAGAAGTATTATGTTGACAATTTGGACGTTATTAGTTCCTGAATAAATTAATTCTTGAACTTGTTTTATTGAATTCATATATCATTGTCATCATCCTCATGTTTATATTTTTTTTGAAAGTCATCTGTGGCCTATAGTGCATAGATGGACTTGGTATGATTATGACCAGGGATTATTCCGTGTAATCATGACCGTAATGTTACAATTGATGTGGTAAAAGTCCTCATTGGCCCGTAGTGCATTGGTGGACAGTTGTTGGCATGATCATGACCATAGATGAATACACGAATATCCTTGGCTCGTAGTGCATGGATAATTTGTAGTTGTGATACTAATGAATATCCTTGGCCGTAGTGCAGGGATGATGTTGATTATTTATTAAGCTGAGTCCCAACGATAAAAGTGATGAAAAACCTTTTTAAATCATAAAAGATAGTAGATTTTATTCTCTACTTGACTCTTTTAATGGATTGCATGTTCATTAACATTGTTAAACTTGATGTCTATTGTATTTTATCGGTTTAATCTTTGAAGACTAATGATAATTTATTACGCATTATCTTAGTCATAATATTTCTTCTTTGGGTTAGTTGAGCTCACCCTTTCTTTCCTTTGTTCTCTTGAGGAAATGAGAGCGTGAATGGACTAGTCGGGGAATGGAGTGACGGTCCGGATGATAGTATTAGTAGTCCTCACTATTTTGTTAAATAGTGTGACAATAAATGTAATGAGGATTTATTCTGAGAGTGGATATTGTCTAGAAGACAATAATTGTATTAAAACTCACAGCTCTCTTGTTGTATATTAAAGATTGAATTCGTATTTTGTACCATGTATTTGGCGACTCAGAATAGGTGATGTATACCTATTTTGGGGGCATCACAGCTATTCCTATTTTCATTGTGGGATAAGGCTAGAAGTTGGTAACACTCTTTGCCGTCAGGGTCAATAACCACATGGGAGGACTTAGCACAGAAATTCCTAGCCAAGTTCTTTCCAATGGCGAAGACTGCAAAGATGAGGAAGGCTATCTCTCAGTTCGAGCAATAGCAGGGCGAGTCCTTATATGAGGCATGGGAGCATTACAAAGAGATGCTCAGAAAATGTTCGCATCACGGTATGCATACTGGATGGTGATAAATTCCTTTTACAATAGGTTAGGATGGCGATCGAGGCCAGATTGTGGATCGGCACATGAGGAGGGGCATTGTGGGCAAAGAGCTATGACGAGGCCTATATGCTTATCGAGACTATGGCTGCAAATGATTATCAGAATCCTACAGCTCAGATGCCACAACCCAAGGTTGCAGGTGTGTTGGAGGTTGATGCCATTACTCGATTATAAAGCACGGATGGCGGCTATGGCTAAGAAGATAGATACTTTGGTAGAAAGCAAAGTGAAAGCGGTTGCCTTCGTTTGTGAGAGATTTGTGGGGTCACACTCCATGGATCGGTGTGCCATCATTTCAGAGTCGAAGACAAGATGTGAGCAACTACAGAAAAGACCAAGGTCAATTCCAGAACACATACCACCCCAACAACCGTAATCATCCGAAGTTTAGTTGGTCAAATAACCAAGGACAACAACAACATCAGTTTCAGCCGAACCAACAGTTTCAACCACAGTCATCTCAGCCACATCTTGCACAAAAACCACCATTTCCACCGGGATTTGTCCAAAATACAGGTGGAAACACTGGCAACTCTCGGACGGTCACCGCTAAGCAGTTCAAGGAACTAGGACCATCAGAGTTTTTTGGAGAGCCAAAACCACTTAAGGTGGAGACGTGGATAAAGCAGATCTGCAGGATATTTGATGTCTTGGGATGCTCCAAGGAGCAAAAGGTTCCCTTTGCCACCTTCATGTTACGTGTAGAGGCAGATTACTGGTGGGAATCTATAAAACGTACTCAACTCGCATGATGAAGATGACTTGGGAGAAGTTCCAAGAATTGTTCAACGACAAGTACTTTCCCAAAAGTTCGTCACATGAAAGAGGTAGAGTTCATTATGCTGGAGCAAAACAACATGGTAGTCACAAGACGAAGCCAAGTTTAAAGAGTTGTCGGTTTGCATCCCATTTGGTTGATAATGAGGAGAGAATGACGCGACTGTTTCTAAGAGGTTTGAAACCCGAGATATGTCAATATCTTATCTCTCATAAACTGTGTTTGTATTCAGATGTTGTTAATAGGTCTAAGTTATTGGAGTGCGATAATGAGTCAACCCAACTAAAAGAGAGCAGCCGATAAAATGATAATACTAATGATAGCAGTCATCGAAGCGGTGACAATAAGCGTGAAGGGAATCAACATGCCAGAAATGGTAACCACTTCGGTGGTAATCATGGCCAAAACAATAAGAATGGACATTTTAAGAAGAGGAGATTCAACAATGTTGGAAAGATGTCAGCACCAGCACCCGTTGTTAAGGAAGGAGAACGACCACCTATCATATGCTTCAAATGCGGAGGGGAGGGAAACATAAGTCCAAACTGCGCAATACCGTCCAAAGCATGTTATAATTGTGGAAGAGAAGGTCACTTAGCCCGATTTTGTCGTTCATTGAAGATAAGTTCAGCTAGAATGGAGGCACCAAAGGACGTCCTAGAAAAGTCAAAGCCAGTAGTGCAAGGGAGAGCGTTTATCGTGACTTCCCAGAAAGCAAGAAACCCGAACGAGGTCATCACGGGTAAGCTTATCATAAACTCTAGCGAAGTATATACCTTATTTGATACAGGTTCTACCCATTCTTTTATTTCTCCTACTTGCGCTCAACGTTTAAATTTAACTCCGGAGAAATTAGACTTTGACTTATCTGTTGAAACTCCGTTGGGAGAAACCTTCATTACATCAACTGTTTATAAGTCTTGTTTGGTTCAAATCGGTACCCTCACATTACCTGTCGATCTTATTTCATTGAAAATACTTGCATTTGACATAATTCTAGGGATTGATTGGTTAACTACTCATTATGCAAAAATTGATTATTTTTCGTAAAGTTGTTAGCTTTCATATTCCTAAACAACCTATTATGCGAATTCAAACAACCAAACCATTAAAATCAATCATTTATCATCGTTATAAAGCTATTCGTTTATTAAAAAACGAATGTCAAGCTTTCTTAGCTCATGTCACGGATCTAAACAAAAATACGTCAGTTTTGAATGATATTTCTATTATTAATGAATTTCCTGACGTATTCCCTAAAGAACTTCTTGGCCTATCCCCAAAACATGAAATTGAATTTTGTATCGACCTTGAACCCAGTACAAAACCCATTTCCAAAGCCCCATATCGAATGGCTCCTATTGAACTTCAGGAGTTAAAGACCCAACTGTAGGAATTGTTAGACATCGGTTTCATTCGTCCTAATATGTCTCCTTGGGGTGCTCCTATTCTATTTGTGAAGAAGAAAGATGGGAGTATGCGACTTTGTATTGATTATCGAGAGTTGAATCATGTTACCATCAAAAATAGGTACCCATTGCCACGTATGATGACCTATTTGACCGGTTCTGCAAGGCGCCAAATTCTTTTCAAAGATTAATCTTCGATTAGGATATCACCAATTGAAGATTAGAACCGGTGACATTCCAAAGACAAAGCTTCGAGAACTTCGATGCGGGCATTATGAATTTCTAGTCATGTCTTTTAGATTGACTAATGCTCCTCTTTGCTTTCATGGATATGGTGAACCCAAAGTATTCAAGGAATATTTGGATCACTTTGTGGTAAATCTTTATTGATGAAATCCTTATTTATTCCAAAAGCCGTGAAGATCATGAGGTACACTTGAGGCTGATACTCCAAAAGCTTCGTGAATATAAGCTTTATGCCAAGTTGAAGAAATGCGAGTTTTGGATTGAGGAAGTAGCATTCCTTGGGCACGTAGTATCATGTCATGGAATATCTGTTGACCCAGCAAAGATTGAAGCTATTCAAAGCTGGGAGCAACCCAAAACAATGACCGAAGTACGTAGTTTTCTCGGCTTAGGTGGTTATTATCGGAGATTTGTGGAAGGATTTTCTCGAATCGCTACTCTATTAACTCAGCTAACTCGGAAAGATACAAAATTTGGTTGGAGCAAGGAATGTGAGAAGAGTTTTCAGGAACTCAAGAGAAGACTCATTTCAGCACCTGTTCTGACAATACCATCTGGCTCGGAGGGATTTGTCATCTATAGTGATGTTTCGGGCAAAGGGTTAGGATGTGTTCTCATGCAACATGGGAAAGTCATAGCCTATGACTCACGACAACTCAAAGAATATGAGAGCAATTATCCTACACATGATCTAGAGTTGGCAGCAGTCGTTTTTGCACTAAGGATTTGGAGGCATTACTTGTATGGGGAGAAAGTGGAGATCTTTACGAATCATAAAAGCCTCAAATATTTCTTCACTCAAAAGGAACTCAACATGCGACAACGACGTTGGCTTGATCTGTTGAAAGATTATTATCATACCATCCAATACCATCCTGGAAAAGCGAACGTGGTAGCTGACGCATTGAGTAGAAGATCATATGTGGGTATAATTGTGATATTGTCAACGCAAAGGCCCATTTTGTATGACTTGCAAAGGATGGAGATAGAGATAAAGACTCTAGGGACCCACGTGATGATGGCGAATATACGAGTAGAATCGACTTTAATCGATAAAGTTAAAGCTGCTCAAATTATAGACCTGGAACTGATGTGTATGAGGAAGAAAGTGCAAGAAGGTGCTATGTTGGAAGCAAGAATCGATGAAGAAGGAATACTTCGAGTCAACTCCAGACTTTGTGTTCCTAATGACCCTGATTTAAAGTATAAAATCATGATGGAGGCGCACAACACACCGTTTGCAATCCATCCTGGGAGTACCAAAATGTATCGTGATCTTCGTCATACATTTTGGTGGAGCAATATGAAGAGAGAGATAGCGCTGTTTATCTCAAGGTGTTTAACTTGTCAACGAGTCAAGGTGGAGCATCAAGTACCAAAAGGTCCATTGCAACCACTTGAAATTCTAGAATGGAAGTAGGAGCACATTACCATGGATTTCGTTACTGGTCTTCCCAAGGTTTCTCAAGGTATAGATGTAATTTGGGTCATTGTTGATAGATTGACCAAGTCTGCTCATTTCTTACCAATACGAGAAACTTATACACTTGAACGTCTTGCTCATATATATATAAATGAGATTATAAGACTGCATGGTATGCCAGTATCCATAGTTTCTGATCGAGACCCAAGATTCACTTCACGATTTTGGGTTAGTTTGCAAAAAGCTATGGGCACGGACTTACGATTTAGTTCGGCATATCATCCTCAGACGGACAGACAATCAGAGAGGACTATTCAAACTCTGGAAGATTTATTAAGACTCTGTGTCCTTGACTTCAAGCGATGTTGGGATAAGTTCTTACCATTGGTGGAGTTTTCCTACAACAATAGTTATCAAGCAAGTATTGGCATGGCTCCATTTGAGGTGTTATATGGAAGAAAGTGTCATTCTCTAGTATGCTGGGATGAGGTGGGTGAAGCAACGTTGTTGGGACCGGAGTTGGTACGTATGACTACGGAAAAGATTCAAACGATCCGACAACGTATAAAAACCTCACAAGATCAACAAAAGAGTTATGCTGATCTTCATCGAAAGGACGTGGAATTCAATATAGGAGATCATGTGTTATTACGTGTTGCTCCATGGAAAGGAGTTACGAGATTTGGAAAGAGAGGAAAGCTCAATCCACGATTCATTGGCCCATTTTTAATCCTCGATCGAGTAGGGACGGTAGCCTATAGACTCGCTTTGCCGCCAAGTATGTCTCGTGTTCATAACGTTTTTCATGTATCCATGTTACGTAAATATGTGAAAGACCCGAACCACATTATTGAGTTAGAACCAGATGAAATAGCGGAAGATTTAACGTATGAAGAGGTTCCTGTTCAAATCTTGGATAAAAAGGAACATATTCTACGCTCCAAGATTATACCTCAAGTCAAAGTTTTATGGAGGAACTACGATATTAAGGAAATGACCTGAGAGTTAGAATCTGAAATGAAATCAAGGTATCCTTACCTCTTCGACATACTAGGTACGTACCCTAATTTCGAGGGAGAAATTTTTTAAGAAGGGGAGGTTGTAAGACCCCAACTTTTATTAATAAAGATGATTTTTCTATAAATATCATTTGTGAATATTATGGAATGAATTTGATATAATGTTATAGTTGTGGACAATATTTATAAATTTTGCAAAGTACGCAAGTTGTTATATAATATTAGATTGGTCGAGAGAATATTTGTTTTAATGGGGGAATATTAAATGACGACAAGCACAATCATTCTAGTGGACCCCCACAACAAAATTATTGTCGGATTGAGAAAAGCGATAAAAATATCTTTTTATGAAAATAATGGCGGAAGTTTTACAGATTAACTGTTGAACTACTCGGTAGTAAAATGCGATGTCTGGCGTGGTTGCATAGTAGCACACGGTATTGATTATTGATGCGTACGTGAGAAGTCACTCATTTTTATTCAATTATTGTCAATGTTTTATATATTATTAAATCAATAATTGAGACGATGAAATTATTAATATTATTATTTGCAATATTAACGATGTCTAGAAGTTCTGTCAAGGAGAGGTTTGGTCACCTAATTGCGGCTAGCGATAGGAGAAATCCTTATTGGAAAGCCCTCTCTTTCACAGGAGCGACTTGGTCGATTAATATTGTGAATTATAATAATGGTGATAAATGTTGTTAAAAATATTGAGAGGATATTTTTTTTGAAGTATTTAATGTAAATTTTACTTATTTTATGGACCCCTATTTACCCATTTTTCAAAAGCTATTAGTGGAAAGTTATCTCAATTTTATTTTATATATATATAAGTATTATATATATATATATATATATATATATATATATATATATATATATATATCTACGTGTTAGTCAGATGGGTGGGGGTGGGGGGTGGGGTTGGGGGTTGGGAGGGAGGAAATGAGATTGTCACATGAAAGAGCACTATTCCATTATTATATTTATGTGGGTTGAAAAGTTGGCAGAAGCAAGCAAAATAAATTCACGGGGTTTTTCACCCGTGATATTTTTTGGTTATGCACATGTTCTATATATATATATATTATATCTTATTTAAAAGTTTTGTTTTATTAGAATATTTTATGGACCGTCCGATTAAAAATAAATCAATCTGGATCGTTCATGAATTAGTTACTATTCAGTCCATTCTTCTATAAATAGAAGCTCATTCCTTCATTATTTCTTACGAATTCTTTGAAACTCTAGAGAGAGAAACTATAGAAAGAAGAAAAGTATTCTACTACTTCACTACTTCTATATCTAGTACTCTTTTTTTAAGGTAAGGGGTATTATTTCTTTTGTATTCATGAAGAGAACTTCTGTTATTCCATTCTTTATTATTACATTTGAATAACTTTTCAGATCTTGAGGCTACCCTATACTTGGTGAAATTCTTACATTATTCCATTCGTTATTATTACATTTGGAATATCCCGTCCCGGTCGTTTTCTGTGGGACACGGTTAAAATCTTTATTATTACATTTGGAATATCACATGCATGTTTCTGTGCCCGACTGGTTCAGTCTTTATTATTCTGTTAGAATCTCCTGTGTGTACATTTTACATCGGACCTGGTTCCGTCTTTATTATTCTGTTGGAACATCCTGTCGGTGCGAATTTCGTTTGACCTGGTTCCGTTATTTATTATTTTGTTGGAATAAACTGTCTATGCAAAGTACCGCATGCATGGTGATTTCTTTTGTTATTCCGTTCTTTATTATACTCAGTTGGTTAAAGTTTTGACTTTTATACTCCATGAAATTAGTAGAATATCCTTGATATTTGCGCTTCATCCAGTATCTTTTCATGAAAATATTCTTCTGAGCATTCTTAAATTTTACTCTACAAAGAAATATCATGTTGACAATTTGGACGTTATTAGTTCCTAAATAAATTAATTCTTGAGCTTGTTTTATTGAATTCATATATCATTGTCATCATCCTCATGTTTATATTTTTTTTTGAAAGTCATACATGGCTTTTTGTGAGTGCATAGATGGACTTGGTATGATTATGACCGAGGATTATTCGGTGTAATCATGACCGTAATGTTACAATTGATGCGGTAAAAGTCCTCGTTGGCCCGTAGTGCATTGGTGGGCCGGTTGTTGGCATGATCATGACCATTGATGAATACACGAATATCCTTGGCTCGTAGTGCATGGATAATTTGTAGTTGTGATACTAATGAATATCCTTGGTCAGTAGTGCGGGGATGATGTAGATTATTTATTAAAAGTGAGTCCAATGATAAAAGTGATGAAAAACCTTTTAAATCATAAAAGATAGTAGATTTTATTCTCTACTTGACTCTTTTAATGGATTGTATGTTCAAAACTATTTGTTAAACTTGATGTATATTGTATTTTATCGGTTTAACATCGTTGAAGACTAATGATAATTTATTACGCATTATCTTAGTCATAATATTTCTTCTTTGGGTTAGTTGAGCTCACCCTTTCTTTCCTTTATTCTCTTCGGGGAAATGAGAGCGTGGCAGGGACTAGTCGGGAGAGCGGAATGATAGTATTAGTAGTCCTCACTATTACATTAAATAGTGTGACAATAAATGTAATGAGGACTTATTACGAGAGTGGATATTGTCTAGAAGACAATAATTGTATTAAAACTCACAACTCTCTTATTGTATATTAAAGATTGTATTCGTATTCTGTACCATGTATTTGGCAACTCAGAATAGGTGATGTATACCTATTTTGGGGGCGTCATAGTTATTCCCATTTTCATTGTGGGATAAGGCTAGAAGTTGGTTACACTCTTTGCCGTCAGGGTTAATAACCACATGGGAGGACTTAGCACAAAAATTCCTAGCCAAGTTCTTTCCAATGGCGAAGACTGCAAAGATGAGGACGGTTATCTCTCAGTTCGAGCAACAGCAGGGCGAGTCCTTATATGAGGCATGTGAGCGTTACGAAGAGATGCTCAGAAAATGTCCGCATCATGGTATTCCAGACTGGATGGTGATAAATTCCTTTTACAATGGGTTAGGATGGCAGTCGAAACCGATTGTGGATGCAGCCGCAGGAGGGGCATTATGGGCAAAGAGCTATGATGAGGCCTATACTCTTATCGAGACTATGGCTGCGAATGATTATCAGAATCCTACAGCTCGGATGCCACAACCCAAGGTTGCAGGTGTGTTGGTGGTTGATGCCATTACTCGGTTGTCGGCACAGATGGCAGCTATGGCTAAGAAGATAGATACTTTGGCAGAAAGCAAAGTGAAAATAATTGCCTTCGTTTGTGAGATTTATGCGGGGTCACACTCCACGGATCAGTGTGCCATCAGCTCAGAGTCAGTACAGTATGTGAGCAACTACAGAAAAGACCAAGGTCAATTCTAGAACACATACCACCCCAACAACCGCAATCATCCGAACTTTAGTTGGTCAAATAACCAAGGACAACAACAACATCAGTTTCAGCCAAACCAACAGTTTCAACCATAGTCATCTCAGCCACAGTTTGCATAAAAACCACCGTTTCCACCGGGATTTTCTCAACAACAAAAACACCACGCTCCACCGCACTGACGGAGAGAAGAAATCGAGAGATGAAGGAGATGATGTTGAAATACATGGCAAACACTGAAGTTATGATCAAATGCCAAGCAGTGGCTATCAAGAATCTGGAGACGCTTGAGATGGAAGTGATGGCGAGAATGCTTAATAATAGGCCCCAGGGTGTATTGCCAAGTAACACGGAGATAAATCCTAGAAGAGACGGGAAGGAGCAGTGTTAAGCAATCACATTGAGATCTAGGAAAGACTTGACAGACACTGCAAGTCGCGCGCCCACGCATGAGTTACATGGGGACATCGGCGGCGCCATGAAAGGAAACGATTGGATGGTGATGAAGAAAAGTTAAAAAAAATCGAGGTTATTGCCAGGAAGAGAAGAACAAGCGGAGTTCAAAAGAGAAGGTCAAGAGTCCGGTAAAACCAATGCACCCTCAAGTACCATATCCGCAGAGGTTAGTTAAGCAGAAGGAAGAAAAATAGTTCAGTAAGTTTCTGGAGGTGTTCAAAAAGTTAAAGATCAACATACCATTCGCCGAGGCATTGGAACAAATGCCAAGCTACGTAAAGTTCATGAAAGGTATATTTTCACGGAAGAAGAGATTAGACGAGTTTGAAATGGTAGCCTTGATAGAGGAATGTAGTGTAGTGCTCCAATAGAAATTACCTCCAAAGCTGAAAGATCCAGGCAGCTTCACAATTCTGTGCACCATTGGGAAGATGAACTTTAGCAAGTGTTTATGTGATCTGGGGGAAAGTATAAATTTGATGCCGTTATCAGTGTTCTATCAGTTGGGATTTCCAGCTCCAAGACCTACAAACATATCACTACAGCTAGTTGACAGATCCATCACGTATCTGCGAGGAATTGTTGAAGATGTGTTGGTAAAGGTGGACAAGTTCATTTCTCCGGCTGACTTTATTATTCTAGACCATGAAGAGGACAAAAGTATACCAATCATACTAGGGAGACCATTCTTAGCCATAGGAAGGACTTCAATCGATATGCAAAAGGGGGAGCTAACGATGTGTGTACATGATCAAGAGGTCACATTTAATGTCTTTAAGGCGATAAAATTCCCATCGAATGAAGAAGAATGCTTCTTGGTTAACTTGGTGGATTGGGGTCCGAAGTATGAAGTACAAAAACTGAAAAATTATGGACCGTTGAACTATGTAACGGGCAAAAGTTCAGAGTTGAAGGTAGAACCGTTGATGAAAGCTGAAGTCATTAAATTTCGGGGTGCAATGGACAGTAAGGAAGGCACCTCAATTCTTGATGTGACATGAGACTCAAAGACAGTCAAGCTAATTGACTATAACTTAGCGCTGGATGGGAGGCAACCCATCATTTCTACCTCCATTAACTTTTTAGTTGTTTATTTTGGATTATTTTAGTTAGCTATAGCCAATTCAATTTTTACTAGGATATTGGACTTTCATGCTTAAGTATGTAGCAAGAATTTCTTAAAGAATTTCTTTGCGAATATTTGTAAGATGTTTAGCATTATACGGTCGCTAGTTCATGTTTTAACAATGAGCATTAATGTCTATGCAGGAACAATCACCGGAAAGCTTTACTAAGAGACAAAGAAAAATTGAACTTGACCATTGCAGACATGAGGGTTCTTGTGTCATGAGGCTATATAGAACAAAATCGCAGCGCTTGGGCAAGTCAGTCACCTAGAATAGACATGCATTCTGCAAGTCTCGGCCCCGCTAGCCCAACCCCAAACACTACAGCTGGCATGTAAATGCATGACCGAATCAAGTTAGATCTGAACATTTAAAAAAAAGAGTTTTGGACCATTTGGACTCTAAATTGCGATAATAATAGACGCGAAACTCTCTCCCTCTCCATAACTCACGTCTCTATCTCTCTATCAGTTGAAGATTGAAGCCGTATATCTCTCCATCAAATCTCCACGACTCTCTCCACGCTCAAAGCTCAACTACCTCTCATCCTCTCTATAAAGCTAGGGTTCCCAATTGGGTCAGCACACACAAGCGTGAAGGTTAACAATTCTCAAAGTTTCATTCTCTCTCAGTAAGTCTATCTGCACTTTCAATCAACTATCTGCAAATGGGTCCGAAGAGAGCACGACCATCTTCATCTTCCTCATTCTCCTCCGGCAGCCACGAGGAGGACATTGTCGACCACACCAAATTCTTGTGTCTAGAAGCCCAGCAGGAGTACTACCGTATTGTAGCTAAGACATTTATCAAGAAAAGAGGATTCAGACCCGAAGGCCAGGACGGACAGCTCTCCGCCATGAATCAGGAACGAGGCTGGGGTGGACTACTGCATCTCCCATGCCCATTCCGATGAGCCTAGTCCGAGAGTTCTATGCCAATGCCAAAGTCACCATGAATGATACCTTGATGGTTTGTGGTGTCGAGGTAGACTATAGACCCTCCTCCATTTGAAACGTGCTGAGAATCACCGCAAGACCACCAACAGGGGCGGCCAATTGGATCACAGAGGCACATCTAGAAACGGACTTGGAGCTTGTTATATTTGAGTTATGCGTCTTTGAGGCCGAAGTGGACTTACAAAGTCAAGACGACCAAGTCTCGAATATTTCCAATGACCCTTTGAATCGTCATGAGGCGTGGAATCCGTTCATCTGTGCCAAGTTATTTCCTTCATTGTATCAGCACGAGATCACGACGGAAAGGGCTATAATATTGTGGGGCATAATTAATGGCGAGTACATTGATGTGGGGTATTTGATTCATCAAAACATTGTGAAGTATCTCGAAGGAACTACCATCGGAAGCATCCCACATGCCTCGGTGGTAGCCATGCTATGTCTTGATCGAAGGGTACAATTGGGGCAGCGAACAAATGCAATATCCAAGTCGGGACATCACCGCTTGCCATTGCTAAATTTGAGGGGGTGGGAAGGTGGTGAACCTCACCCATGTGAGACGAGAATTCATTCTCCACCCACATTCCCACATCCCCTCGGCCCGATGAGGCGAGGCCCATCCACCGAGAGCACATCTGTTTCCTTGCAATGATGACTCAGAAGGTTGGGCGCAAAGTCGACGCCATGTATGACAATTTTGGGATGTTTTCACAGGATTCACAAGGGCCTTGGCAAGAAGCATTTCTTGTGACAAGGAACAATGCTAGAGTGGTAGCAGTTTGTAGCCGCTGCGATTGCCTTATCCACCACTGATTCACCACAGGAGGGTAGTGTCGGCCCCGATCATTAGGGAGTTTTCTATACTCTTTACCTTCATTCAATGGGGACATTGAATATTTTAAGTTTGGGGGTATTGGGGAGCATAGCATAGTAGTTTAGTTTTATTTAACTGTTGCATGTTTATGTGTTTAGTTAAATTTTTGCAGAAAATTTTTAATTTTTATTCATTATGGATTGTGATAGTATGTTTTAGTTTCATGTCTCACACAAATTCTTGCTTAATAGAAATTCTTGCCTAACCAATGATGATAGTGAATTATGAAGGATTTTAGAACATGTTAGATAACACAGCTGAGATATAATGTTTTACACGATGAGATTCATGTTGTTGTTTAAATGCTTTCGGTATGCACAAACGTGTTCACAATTGCTTGTAGGTTTAAGAAGTGTGTGTTGCATTTCTTGAGAGAACATGTAGTTTTAAAAAGAGAAACATGTGGAAAGTGTTGTAGGCTGTATGAGCCATTGACATGCAAATTTTGGGAAAACATGGGTATGTTATGTAAAAAAATAAAAATAAAAAATCAAATAGCAATAACGTGGCTAGTCTTAATTAGGAATACAGCTACTTAAGTAGAAATGCGCTTGAGGGGATTGTCTCTACACCTAGCGCCCTAAGGTCTTTCATGGTCTAGGAGTCGTTGGTTGAAAGCTCGCTAAGGGGTAGCAGTGTGCCTAATGGATTGAGACATTGCACAGTCATGTAAAAAAAAGAAAAAGAAAAAGGAAAGAAATATAGCAATAAACACCGTGGGAAAGGGCGGAAATCACCCTCGTGAGTAGCAATAAAGCAATAAACCCATTGTTGAACCTTAGTTTGTGTTGATATGTTAAAACAGTCTGCGTTACATGAATATACATGAATCTTACTTTAGACTATAATTTTTTGTTTGGAGCAATGTAGCATATGTATTCTTTGCTTAGATCAAGTTTTGGTGAACATCATACACACACACAGCATCTCTATAGCATATATGAAATTATCTGAGTGTATGATGTTATGTTTATAGTTTGGTTTGAAATCATATTCTTGGATCTCGATGATTCACTTTGAGGTAATTTGAAATTTGAAATTACATTATGGCGAGGGATTATGTGAGACTAATTTGCATCACCGGAGTAGTTGCATATATTTTGTAGTTGCATTTTCATTATTCATTAGTATGCATTGCTTGAGAGCAAGAAACAGTTCAAGTTTGGGGGTATTTGATAAGTGGTATTTTTACCTACTTATTGAATGCCAATTCATGCAAATTGCGCCCATCTCAAGTACATTTTATTGTGTTTTAGTTGTATTTAACGTTATTTTGCATTGCATTTACTTAAAACTCCTTTTGGTGAATAAGTGCAGGAATCGGCTTAATTTTGGTGGTATTAGAGGGCACGAGGCTAATGGATGCGTGAAGACGAGGCACAAGCGGGGATGTGCATGGCATGGAGGTACAATGAAGAATGGAGACCAAGAAAACAAGAGGATCAAGCATGGAATAGCAGATAGCAGCAGTAGAAGCCAAAAACCAGAACAAGAACTTGCAGGCAGCATGCCTTGAGGCCGCATGGCATAATAGCTTGGGGAGCGCGCTCCCACGTGAGTACCTGGCCAGATGATGATGACCTACTACAAGTTCTTGTGCATGAGCAAGAGGCTTGCATGTGAGAGGTTAATTGGGACAGGCGGACATTACTGCGCAAGTCTCGCGCCTTACGAGACATAAAATTTGGAAAGTGGCATGGCCATGCGATCTTGATGATGTAATTACATTTTTTAATTTTAATTTTTAATTAAATGAATTGTAATTGGTTTTTAAACGATTCTAACGGGTGTCAGACGAACAACTTGATAACTTTAACCGTATTTTCATCACAATAACTAGGGTTTACACCTTGGGAGATATTCCAACGTAGAGCGAAGCCAAAATGTCTACTTCTCTAATTCTTCATGGGATTCTCTGCCATTGTGGATTTCTATTATTATTTACTGGAATTTTATGAGGATTTAAACGTTGATCATTGGTTTTTATTCAGCGATTGGGTTTGATCGTTCTATCTCTCTTATTTCAATTGTTTGTTTATTGATCATGTTTAGCATTGATCCCATAATGGCTTTTGGTTCAGTTATGAACTAAATTCCATTATAGGATTCTAACGGATCTTAATATGTAGTTTGGTTGCACATTTAAATGCTAGGATTGTTTTGCACATCATATGGAATATCTGTCATGGTTGTTTTACATTTATGAATGCTTGATCACCATTCATCTCAGTATTTGTATGGAATTGACAATGAACATATAGGTATGGATTGTAATCATGATAACATGCGAATATGGGGCTGTTGTATATGGCTTGCGTATTTTGTGAACCAGATAGACATATACTGTTTTACCATATGATCTAGAATAAGGGCTTGGGCTTAAAATCAATATAATTGCAATTTCACATAGACATATAGTGATTTTGGTTGTATTGGTGATTACATAGAGTCTAACATCTGTAGATGCTATGTAAGTAGGTTATAGTGCATTGAAAAATGGTTATAACTCTATTCGTGCTCTTAGCTATTTTCCTGTGATATGTGAACACTTCTTGCATGATAGTGGCGATTAGATGAATTATTAAATGAAGTTAGGGTCCCATTATTTCCAGATTATATTTATTCCATTTGTATTCTTATTTTCAGTTGTTATTCACAATTAGTTTAATTCAACACTTTTAGTCATTAGTCTAGGCATATAAATTTGGTGAGTTAATTGATGCAAGATAGTTTGAATTTAACAACTTTCTCTGTGGGATCGATACTTTACTTACTCTGTATACTTGTTGACCCGTGTATGCTTGCATGAGTTAGAGCTCTTTTATTAGAACTATAAAAGAGACAACAACCTACTCAGGAGTCAACACCTCCAGATGCAATGAGAGCATTGTATCTGGCAGTGCTTGATAGGAATGTGCAACTGCGCGCAGTGGTGCAGACCCAGAATGAAGAGATTATTGCTCTTTATGAGGCGAATGAGTCTGCAGAAGCAGATTTTGAGTCAGAGCACGATGAGAAGGAGCCTATGACGGATAAGGCTAAGAACTATAAGGAAGAGACCGTAGAGCTTCGTAAGAAACTGGTTGAGAAAGATCAGAAGATAGCACGGATGTCCTACATCCATAACTGTGCTCATGAGGATTTCAAGCTGAAAATTACCTGTTATTCCATTGATTCAGGGAAAACTCAACATACTATTAGTCGAGATATTGTTTCGACTCTAGCGAATCAGAAACATGAGAATGCCGTAAGGCTGTGTTAGTAGATCGATAGATCTTTTTGTGTATGTGTATTGACATAAAACCCTCTTTTGTATAATTAAAGGGTAGTCTTTTTTTAAATCCCAATTTTTGTAGAAGTCAATCGCGGGATAGTAATGTAATAGCTTTTGGCTATGGAAGCAAAGTGTAAATAGTTTTGAACTATGAAAAACATATTAATATAATGAAGTTTTTATTAAATGTGCTTGTTATGGTATGAGTTATTATTGTGGAATGATAACTAAGTAAGTAAATAGATAATAATGAAACTTTATTTATTTAATCAGCATAATGCTGTCAAGAAGAAGACGATGTAATTAGGAGGCTGAGTCACATAATGATAACCAAGGGGTCCGAATAACCCTATGCAAGAGTTTGTTAATTTATTAACGGAAGCATTTAACCAAGCTGGGGGGTAGAGCACCCGCAGTACCTAGGGTAGCTAGAACGACTACCTTTAAAGAATTTAAAAGTGTTGGTCCGTCGGAGTTCAAAGGAATGACGGACCCATTAGAAGTCCAGACATGGGTAAAAGAGATAGAGAAGGCGTTTGTTATCACAAAAGTAGGTGAGGCGCAAAAGAATCCTTTTGCGACTTACATGATGAAAGGGGAAGCCAACTATGGGTGGGAGGCTCACCAGGGTGGGGCTAGAATGGAGGCGGTTACGTGGTAACAATTTAAGAAGGTTTTCTTCAAAAAGATGGAGATTAAGTTCTTAGAACTTAAGCAAGGGGACATGACGGTTCCCCAGCACGCAGCCAAATTTAATGAATTGGCAAGATTTGATCCACATCAAGTGGACACGGAAGAGAGAAAGGCTCGTAGATTTGAGCAAGGCTTGAAACCCTGGCTCTACAGTAGGATTTCGATGTTCCAGAGTGCTTCCTACGGGACCATTCTAGAAAAGGCTATTATAGCAGAAGGTGGTAGTGAGGCGTTGACCCAATACCACAAAGAAAGGAAGAATAAGGGTAAGGGAGAGGGAGGAACCAAGGCAAAGGTTGCCAGTGGAAGTGGCAGTATGCCAAAAAGGAAAAGTTTTAACTTCAGGAATACTGGGGTGAAACAAGGGGATCCTAAACGTAAGATGGAAGCATGCAAGACATGTAGAAAGACTCATCTGGGAGTCTGTCTAAAAGGAAAGTCAGTTTGTTATAATTATGGGCAGGAGGGACATATATCACAACTGTCCTAATCTGAAGAAGAACCAGGGCTGTTTTGTTTGTGGGTCGGTAGACCACATGGCAAGAAATTGCCCGAAGAAGGGATTAGAGGGTAATAAGGGTTCTGGTAGTGGTAAGTTAGCCATTACTGGACAAACACCATCGGCGGGTAGACCCTCAGCCCGTACTTTTAATATGACTATCCAAGATACGGTTACATCAGTGGATGTAGTAGCAGGTATCATTCCAGTTAATGAAATAAATGCTTATGTGTTATTTGACTCGGGTGCTACTTGTTCTTTTATAGCATGTGGATTTGCTAAGCAATTAGGTTTAATCCCTGAAAAGTTAGAAATACCTTTAGACGTTAAGGTAGTAAATGAAGATATAATTCGCATTGAACATATTCATAGGGATTGTTGCGTAGATATTAGAGGTAATAAGTTATCGGTAGATTTGGTACCGATAAGGTTGAAAGAATTCGATGTAATTCTTGGTTTAAATTGGTTGATTAACCATAAGGCTATAATAGATTGTCATAGGAAAAGTGTGAACCTTCAGCTTTCTAAGAAAACCAAGGTAGTGTTTTTCAGTAATAAATCACCGAGATGCTCTTGTTGTCTAACGATGACATAAGCTAGGAAGATGATGAGAAAGGGGTGTATAGGTTATCTGTGCCATGTTGTGGATACCCAAAGAGTGGGAGCATCATTGGAACATATACCTATAGTTCAAGAGTTCGCGGATGTATTTCTGGAGGAATTACCGGGTATTCCGCTGGATAGGAAGGTCGAGTTTGTGATTGATCTGTTACCGGGTACGTCACCAGTTTTAAGGGCACCATATCGGATGGCGCCAGTTGAGATGAAAGAATTAATGATTCAATTACAGGAACTATTATATAGGAAGTACATTCAACCAAGTTTATCTCCTTGGGGAGCACTGATGTTGTTTGTAAAGAAGAAGGATGGGTCGTTACGACTTTGTATCGACTATCGAGAGTTGAACAAATTAACGATTAAGAATAAATACCCACTGCCCAGGATCGATGATCTATTTTATCAGTTGAAAGGGGCAAAGTATTTTTGTAAGATAGATTTGCGTATGGGGTATCATCAGTTAAAAGTGAGGAAGGAGGATGTACCTAAGATGGCGTTCAGGACTCGTTATGGTTATTATGAGTTTTTGGTTATGTCGTTTGGGTTGACTAATGCACCAACCGCATTCATGGATATGATGAATAGAGTGTTCAAATAGTATTTGGACAAGTTCATTATAGTGTTTATTGATGATATTCTAGTCTATTCTAAGACGCCAGAAGATCATGCTGAATATTTAAGGATAGTGTTAGAAACACTAAGAAAGGAGAAGTTATATGCGAAATTCACAAAGTGTGTATTTTAGCTTGAACGAGTGAAGTTTCTAGGACATGTTATTAATAAAGATGACATTTTCGTGGATCCAGCAAAGGTAGAAGTAGTTAATGAGTGGGAGCAACTGAAAACGCCAACTGAGGTTCAGAGTTTTCTGGGGTTAGCGGGATACTATAGAAGGTTCATCCAGGACTTTTCTAAAATAGCTACTCCGCTGACAAATTTGACGAGGAAGTCAGTGAAGTATGTATGGACAGAGAAGTGTGAGAATAGTTTCCAGGAATTAAAGAAGAGGTTAAGTAAAGCACCTGTATTGTCTTTGCCAGATGATACGGGGAATTTTGTAGTGTATAGCGATGCTTCACATAGAGGACTGGTTGCGTGCTTATGCAGCATGGCAAGGTCATTGCGTATGCGTCACGTCAGTTAAAGGATTATGAGAAGGCCTATCCTACTCATGACCTAGAATTGGCAGCTGTAGTTTTTGCCTTAAAAATATGGAGACATTATTTATACGGGGAGAAGTGTGAAATATACACGGACCATAAAAGTCTGAAATATATCTTCACACAGAAGGAGTTGAATATGAGGCAGAGAAGGTGGTTAGAACTGATAAAAGATTACGATTGTGATATCTTATATCATCTGGGGAAAGAAAATGTAGTAGCCGATGCTCTAAGTAGGAAAGTTAGAGAAAAGCTGTCAATGTTAACGACTCAGAATAAGTCAGTAACAGAGATGGCGAGAATGGAGTTAGAAGTTAAATTATCGGATGAAGCAGTAGAAATGTTATTCTCAATGGAGACTCAGTCGACCATAGTGGAACGGGTTAAGGAAGTGAAATTAAGCAACGAGGAATGCGAACGAATGAAGAAGAGGATGGAAGATGGAGAAAAGACTAAGTATAATCTCGGCAAGGAGGGATTGCTTCGTTTTAAAGGAAGATTTGGGTTCCAAATATTTTTGAATTAAAAGAGGAGATAATGAGTGAGGCCCATAGTTCGAGGTACTCAAAACATCCCGGTAATACAAAGATGTATCAAGACCTTCGTCAGAACTTTTGGTGGCCAAACATGAAAAGGAAGATAACAGAATATGTTAGTAAGTACTTAACTTGTTAGAAAGTGAAGGCTGAACACCAACGACCTAGTGGGTTGTTACAATCATTAGAAATTCCAGAGTGGAAATGGGAGCATATCACAATGGATTTTTTGGTGGGACTTCCAACAACAAGGAAAGGATACAATGTTATTTGGGGAATAGTGGATCGATTGACGAAATCGGCTCATTTTCTACCAATAGGAGTTAGGTATAACCTAAAGAAATTAGCTAAACTGTATGTCAAAGAAGTAATTTCAAGACATGGAGTACCTGTTTTGATTGTGTCAGATCGTGATCCACGATTCACATCGAACTTTTGGAGGAGTTTTCAAGAGCAAATGGGAATGCAGTTAAGATTGAGTACGGCGTATCATCCTCAAACGGATGGACAGAGTGAACGGACAATTCAAATGCTTGAAGATATGTTAAGATCTTGTGTTATAGATTTCAAAGGGAGTTGGGACGAACATCTACCTTTAGAAAAATTTGCGTACACCAATAGTTTTCACGCTAGTATAGGCATACCGCCTTACGAAGCGTTGTATGGGAGAAAGTGTAGAACGTCACTGTGTTGGGATGAAGTAGGTGAACATTGGATGTTAGGACCTGAGATGGTACAATAAACGACAGACATGGTAAAGCTCATACGTACACGATTGGTAGCAGCTCAAGATAGGCAGAAGAAGTATGCAAATCCTCACCGAGAGACGAGGGAATTTGAAGTAGGGTTTTATGTTTTTCTGAGAGTATCGCCTTGGAAGGGGAAGATACATTTCGGGAAGAAAGGGAAGTTAAGTCCATGGTTTATAGGACCTTTTGAAATTTTAAGAAGGATAGGAGAGGTAGCTTATGAAGTAGCTTTACCTCCAGAAATGGAACGTATACATAATGTGTTTCACGTGTCTGTGTTGCGTCCCTATAAACCGGACTATAAACACATAATAGAGTATAAATCTATTCAGATAGAGAAAGATTTAACGTATGAAGAACTTCCAGTTCAAATTATTGATAGGAAGGAACAAGTTTTGAGAAATAACATAATACCTTCGGTGAAGGTGATTTGGAGGAACCACAATCCCGAAGAAGCAACGTGGGAACTTAAAAGTAAAATGAAGGAAAATTTTCCTCATTTGTTTATGTAATTATAGCGAGATTCTGGGGACAGAATCCCTATAAAGGGGAGAGAATGTAATGCCCGAGAAAATCAGATTTATATAAGAATTAAATTTTATTTGATTATGTGAATTAAATGAATTTAATTGATTATTTATGTGAGTAAACTATGTGAAGGTCATTCTATGACCTAGAATATGCGGATATGGTTAGGATTCTGGCTATGTGCTAGAATTAATTGTTTTGAATTTTCAAGACAAAAATAAATGTTTTCCGAGAAATTTCCGTAAAAACACTATTCATCCGTTTCTGCTGGGGAATTAAGTTTGAAATTCTGAGAAACGCGTAATGATAGAATAAGAAGACAAGATGGAATATCTAATAATATTTTAGATATGGCCAACGAAGTTTTCTCCTGCGGACTTAAAACCTAAGGGTTAAGAAAAATGATTTTTGAGAAGGAAATGAAATGCGTATAATGATTAAGATTATTATGCGTACGATACACGAGTATGATACAAATTAGTATACGAGTATTGTACGAAGATTTAATATGACGTATAATACAACTATCGTACAAATACTATACAAAGAGAATACGGGAGTTATACACGTAGAATACGATTGGTTCTTAATGGACTTTGAGTTTAAGGAATTTGTATAATCCAATTGGACTTGGATTATATCAAGCCCAATGAATTGTGTAATCAAACCCAAGTTAATTTTAATAAAGTCCGATCCAAGAAACTGAACCGCAGATCAAACCAATGGGTCACCGGACGGGTAAAACCCATGGGGCAACCCATAGGGAGGACCCATGGACCTTGTGGGCTGGCCACTTGGCCACTAAGTAAAGTGATTACTTGGTGGCTAAGCCATGAATAGTAAGGAGGTTGGGGAGGATGACCACTATGCCCTCCATTTGATTTTCCTATAAATACAAGCTTGGCTAATTCATTTGAGGTTTTACAAATATTAGCCAACTTATATTAAGAGAGAGAAAGAGCTAGAAATAAGTAATCAAGCTACTTTAAAGCAAAACATAAGAAGTTTTATCAAGAACGTGAAGAACGAAAAGGCAACATTTCGTAAACGTTAGCTTTCAATCTTTTAGATTTCTTTTTTTCATAGAGAATCGTAGATTGGTGGGGCATGTCTCTTATGGAGGAATAAGGATGACTTTTAATGATTAAAATATTCATAAGTCATGTTTAAATAGAAATTGTAAGGGTTTATGTAAACTTAAACCGTAGAAACCATTTAACATTAATTTGGTTGTTGATGGACAAATTGAAAACCACTATTTATAGGGTATGTGCATCTTGCTTGGTTAAGATGTAGATGAGGAATCAATGGAGTTGTTCCATTTGATTTGGTATATAGAACACGCGTAACGAAGTTATGGCAAATTTTACGTAATTAGACGTTAAACGTCGAAAATGTAGAAATCTCAGATTAGTAGTCAAAATTTGTCATGTGACTTGGAAATGTTGGTTTTCAATGTCAATACGTGAGTTAAGGTATTCAAGAGTTGTGGACTCAAGAATCATCGAATTCCGACTTAGAATGAATTAAATGAGTATTGAACGCTCACGAATGATAAACGAACGTTCGATAATGAACGTAAAAGTGAATTCCGAGTTAACGGATTCAGAAATGTAAAATTCTTACATGAACACTTAGGGTATGTAATTTGGGAGCTAATGGCTTTTGAACTAGCCAATTTGGACATAAAACGAATAAAACAGTATCGCCAAAAGCCAATCGAGGCTAAGGGGCAATGATTGCCAACCCTTGATTATAAATGTCGCATACCACAATTGCCATGAATAGGGGAGTGAGTTACGGAAGAGTGGCACCGCAACGCCACTGGTAGGCTTAAATCCCGCGCCACAGCGCCGCCACGATAAGACCAAACTCTATTGAAGAGTGAAATAAGCAGCTCACTACTAATACAATGGGATGCCACGACGCGGCACCGGCAGTGGGAATTGGTTAACCAAATTTGGTTTGTAATTCCAATTGATTAGGAACAAATAGTAGAATGTATATGTACTTAATATACATGTAAAAGATCAATTTTAAATCACTTATATAGTGATAACATTAGAAAATTAAGTATGGTTTAATAGGAATTAAACGAAGAACGCAAAGTGTAAGTAAGTAAACTATAAAACGGTATTTAACGTTTGTACTTCACCAATAATGATCGAGTCTCGGTTAGTAACATAAGAATGTTAACAAGCCGTGATGAAGGGTAGTAAGTCGAATTAACATTATTAATGAAATAACTTCAATTAAGACATAGAAGAGAAAGAAGTTGGTAATAATAATGTGATGAGATTGTTTGGTAGCTAACTATAGTGTGCTATGTGAATATATCATGTAGATACTGTAAAGACTGAGAAATGTAGAATATTTTATTCGAAAACGCTTGAAGGAAAGTTTTCTTATCGCTTTTATAACCTTCGTGTTAGCCAGGTTTTCAGTGATTCATGTTATGAGATGCATAAATGGTTTTAAAGAAAGGGTCGATGTCAGTTTTAACTCGGCTAGACTAATCTGGAAAGATTGATTGATTTATTTACTAGTCTTTCTACATAGAAATTATAGCGCTATCCTATGCCAAGTATTTGGTACAGATTCAAAGGTAAGTTTGTCTATAAACAAACAAAAGTATTTTTTATCATTTATTCGATGGGCACACGAAGTTGCCAAAACTTAAACGTAAATACGTTTAACGGATGAATGTTGATCAACATAGAGTACTATAGGCTGATCACCAAGAAATGCTCGTAAGAATGTTGGATGTACGACCTTTATGCCAGGATGTCCTTTTCATGTATAAAAATGGAAAGAATATGTTCATGGTTTTTCGACCGGTTCAGAATTCCTAAACTAATATATATACTTTGGAATTGTTATTATGAAATGAGAAGTGCTAGTCCATGTTTCTTAGTGCCTCATAGCTATTTGTCCAGTTATAGAAGATAATCATATAATTCTCAAATGTGGTATTGATATTATCCTTTGTTAGACTTGTTGAGCTAGTTATGCTCACTTCTTGCTTGAATTATATGATTGCAGCTAAGGCCGAAAATTGAGAGTTTTAAGAGAGATAAAGGCAAGGCTAAGATGGATAGTTAAATATCCTGTAATAGACTAGTATGGTTGTATGTATTATACTTATGAACGACAAATGATGTATTCGGGTTATGAACCTTGGAAAGGATTTACTATAATTGTAATAAGAATATAGTTAATACATTCATTGTATTGTGGTTTCAATGGAATGAATGTATGATTATGAGTACCATGTAGCACCATATGTCGAGTTATAAGATACCCGAATTTGGGGGTGTCACACTAGTAGGAGGATAATAGAATCTTGAAGAGTTCAAGAACCACAAAGCACTATAAATCAAATAAGAGAAACCTGTAGATATACCTATTGTACCACAACTGAATCATAAATCTAGAATAGTACCGAAGATACCTTGGAGGTATGGATTTATCATGGATGATGATGATGAGGTACGCATTATAAAGATGATGATCCAGTTACATACGATGAGGTAAGAGTTGTAGACACTCAGAAAAATTGATTGAAACAAGCTTCTCAAATATGGAACATTCGTTTTGATGAGACAATCAAAAGAGTTTGATTTTATCAAAAACAAGAATGAACCTAGTGCATATAAAAGGGTCAGTGGGAGCGTTGTGACATTTTTAGTATTATATGTTCATATACTACGAATAAGGAATGACATACAAATGATACAATCAGTAAAGATAAAGTTATCTAAACATTCCTCCATGAATGATTTGGGAAGAGTATCGTAATTTGGGATACAATTCTATATAGATAGATTTAAGAGGATGATCGACTTAACCCAAGGAACGTATATTTATTTGATGCTAAAGTCGTTTAGAATGGAAAACTCTAAAAGATGTCTCATGTTGATGAGCCATGGAGTGTATCTTTCTTAATAGTCCCCATAGGCTCCTGAAAAGAGAGATCGCATGAGTGACAATCATGTATAAAATGAAATATATGAGACCTAATGTTGATCGGTCATATTCTGAAGAAGATCACTGTAAGACAGTGAAAAACATCTTAAAGTACTTAACTAGAACTAAGGATGTGATTAAAATTTATGGTGGGTCTAAATTAAAACTAGAGGGCTTAACAGACTCATGTTTTTCAGACAGACCAAGACGACAGAAAATCCACTTTAAGGTAAAGTGTTACCTTGAACGGTGGTACAGTGAATTGGAAAGGTTTCAAACAACAAAGAGTTGCTGGTTTAGTGATAAAGACAAAGTATATAGCTATAAATGAAGCTGCAAGTTGATTGTTTGGATGAAAAGTTCATTACAAAACTAGGAATAGTTCCTTAGTCTCATCTTGGATCTAAACATGTGTTGTGGCACTTTTATTTGATTATAGGAATCATTGAAAGATGGGAAATCACTATAGAGATAGTGGACTCTCAAGAACAACATTACATATCAACTAATTAAAGCTTATCCAATAGCAGGATAATCGTCACTTAGAGAAGAAGGGTATGAGATAGTATGGCGATTGGATTTAGTACAAGTAGGAGATTGAATGTGACAACCCCAAATCTAGGTACTTCATTCCCACAAGACTTGGTGTTCACTTTTCATTCATTTATATCTATCTACAGAAATATAATAAAATTAAATCAGAAATCCTCCCTTTAAAGGGTTACATCATTAATCAAAAGTCTTCCCAGGTTGTCTAACCTTAAACATCAATCAAGTGCGAAAATAAAATAATTACATCACATCATTAAATAAGAAGTCTATCATTCATGACAATAAATAAAATTACAAGTCTTCATCACTTGCACATTTTTCCCTTTCCTTTGCTAGTTGTAGGTTCATCGACCTTCTCAACTTTAGCTGCAACAAGTGTATATGTAACACCCCCTTTCCGAAAAGGAAAAGGAATGTCACGCACAAACATAACAAATACAAACCACTAATAAATCTCAAAATATCTCTAATTAAATTGAACACTGATTGTCACATACTCCATTTTAAATAGAAGGAACTCCACATTTACATAGTCTCTACTATTAAAAAATAAATGCCAAAATGGCCCAAACATCTATATACAAAATATTAGGAAAACCAAGTCTAATGATAAGTCTCAAAATTAATCTACTCATTTGGATCAAAGGTAGCTCTCATCCCACAAATCTTGATCACCCCTGATTACCTGCCGAAAAAAGAACACAGCGTGAGCCAATTGCCCAGTACGGATATAAAAATGCACATATATAAAACAATATATAAATGTACTGACAGAACTGAATGAACGAACAATTACAACTACTAACGAAATATGAATATATCGAATTTAGTGAGACAAGATAGAAATGATTGACACTGTCAAACCAACAACTATAGTTAAAGGAATTCCAATAAAATAAGACGGAATCAAATGGTTATAAGGTAACAATTTCATACTGAGCTCAAATACAAATAGCCAAAGGCTAACAAAATACATCGGTACCATGATGTATACAAATCAAATCGGATAGTACGCATGACACATACGCCACTAATCCGCCAAACAAATTGAATCCAATCAAATATTAGGTCGACCCATACGTATCCTGAACAATATATCAAATGGCCAAAGCTCATACCCAGAGCATACAAAAGGATACGCCGTGGACTAATCACACCGCCACAAAAGATGTCATGCCCTTGTGTCAAGAGGACATGCCTATGGTACCCCCACAAGTGGTTGGCTCAAGTATACCCTAAGGATCAAACTACAAAATGTAAGCCAAAAGGGGTTCAAATCACAAGGCTTACATGACCATCTCCGAATGATATCAAATTATCAAATACGAACATACTCAATATCACAGGATATCAACGATCAAAACAACTCCTTAATGTGAACAAATTATACGAAGAAGGATACAAACGAATAAAGTCTCCAAAATATGAATTTTAATGTCAATACCAAAATAAAACTATCACAATAAATTGGACATCAATGAATAATCCTGGAAAGAAATACAAAATCTCTAAACGAATAACAAAACGAACAAATTAAATTTAAAAGAGTATCGCTGAAAAAGTACGAAATTCGTACCTTAATGTAGTACCAAAATAATTCGCCGAATCCAAATATCACCTGCTAAAACTCCCTCAATCCAATCTAATTATCAAAATAAAAAAAAAATAATACATATAATTAAATTATGAACTCATACAAATTATATTTTCATAAATTCAATAATTTTAGTATACTATATTCAGTTTATACTCAAAAGATATATTTTAATTATAATAACAATATTATAATATTATTTATTACTTTCCCTTATTAAATTCTCGTAAATCTATTATAAATATCACCAAGTTAGTATAATAAGTATTATATATTAGTATCTTTAGCGATTCATCTATATATATATATATATATATATATATATATATATATATATATATTACCTAATGCAATATATATACACATATACACATATCTATGCTCAGACTTTCAGTCATTTAATTAAAAGGACATGACCAATCAAAGTAATATTTTTCTAAGGAATAAACAAATCTTATTCATACTATCACATATTATAAAAATTACTTGCCTTTAATTTACACCCACAACCCAATAAAAGAAGAAAGGACACTTGTTTTAGTTCTTCCCTTCTGATCAATCTCCCTTGCCGCCACCTCCTTTTCTTTTCAGTTCTATACCCACGATTTATTTCATCAGACTTAATAAGGTATAGCTAGGTTTTAATGATTTAATTATTAATTAACATGTTTTATTAATTCTTTTAATTTTATTAAGATTTAAAATGACACAAATATAAATTAGAACCAATTAATTTAAAGGTCCAAATTAATACAATACTTTAGTTATTATATCCCACATAAGGAAAGCCCAATTAACTATTTTTAAATATAGATTTAAATGTTTTTATTATTTTTTTAGGGTATTACATCACCTTCCCCTTAAAAAGGATTCCGTCCCCAAAATCAAAAGAATAGAACGTACCTAATTTTCAAAAAGATTCGGATATTCCGTTCGAATAGACTCTTCCATCTCCCAAGTAGCTTTTCGCTCCGAATGGTTTTTCCACAAGACTTTAACAAAAGGAATTGTCTTCCTCCTCATAATCCGTTCTTGACGATCTAGAATCACCTCAACTTCTTCCTCATAAGTAAGATCTTCTTGAATCTTATATAATGGGTATTGCACAACATGAAGCGGATGATAGTTATATTTCCTTAACAGTGAAACATGAAAGATATTATGCACATGAGATAATTATGGAGGCAAAGCCACCTGATATGCCACTTCTCCAACTCTCTCAAGGATTTCAAAAGGGCCAATAAAACGCGGACTAAGCTTCCCTTTCAAACCAAACCTTCAAACACCTTTCCATGGAGAAACTTTCAAAAACACGTGTTCACCATGTGTGAATTCCAGAGCCCTCCTATGAATATCAGCATAACTCTTTTGCCGCGATCTAGCTTTTTTCAACTTTTCTTTAGCCACTGCTACCTTCTCCGTAGTAATTCAAATCAAATTGGGTCCTTCTATTATCCTTTCTCCAACCTCATCCCAACAAGTTGGAGCTCAACACTTCTTACCATACAAGGCTTTAAAAGGAGCCATACCAATACTAGCTTACCAACTACTATTATATGTGAACTCCACAAAACTAAAATAATCATCCCAGTTTCCTGTCCACTCTAAAGCACAAGATCGCAACATATCTTCTAATATCTGAATAGTTCTCTCTAATTGTCCATCTGTCTACGGGTGAAAAGCTATACTATAGTTAAGTCGCGTCCCCCAAGCTCGTTAAAATCCTTTCCAAAATCGAGAAGTAAACCGTGGATCCCGATCCGAAACAATAGAAACTGGAGTCCCATGAAGCCTAACAATCTCATATTGAAAAATATCTTATTTGCCAAAAAATCCTCACGAATAGCCAAAAAATGAGCCGATTTAGTCAAACGATCCACTACCACCCAAATAGTATCATTCTTTTTAAGAGTTCTCGGTAAACCAGTCACAAAGTCCATCGAAATGTCATCCCATTTCCACACAGGAATCTCTAACTATTGCAACAAACCACCAGGCCGCTGATGCTCTATTTTCACCTGCTGACAAGTAAGACATTTACTCACAAATTCAGCTACATCCCTTTTCATTCCACTCCACCAAAAATTATCCTTCAGATCCTTATACATCTTTGCAGACCCTGAATGAATAGAAAATGGCGAACTATTCAGTCAACACTGCCTCATGAATTATTGGATCAACTGGAACATATAACCATTTACCAAACCATATCACACCTTGCGCATCAATGTGAAACTCCGGCTTCCTACCCTCATCCATATTCTATGCTACAGCCCATAACTCGCCATCCTCTTTTTGGGCTTCTTTGATACGCAAAATAAGAGAAGGTTCCACCCTCATATCTGATTCCAACCTATTACAACCTCTAGCATATAGCTCCAAACCCACACGCTCCATATCTGAGATAAGTTGAGGTTGTGTAACCAAGGCAACTACACTCCCTGAACTTTTTCGACTAAGAGCATCTACAACCACATTAGCCTTACCGGGGTGATACTGAATCCTAGCATCATAATCCTTGAGAAGCTCCAACCAACGCCTCTGCCTCATGTTAAGCTCCTTCTAAGTAAAAATATATTTAAGGCTCTTATGGTCGGTGAAAATGTCACAAGTCTCTCCATATAGATAGTGCCTCCAAATCTTTAGGGAAAAAATAACTACTGCTAACTCCAAGTCGTGGGTAGGGTAATTCACCTCATAAGGTTTAAGTTGGCTGGAAGCATAAGCAATTACCTTACCATTTTGCATCAAAACACACCCTAATCCCTTCTTGGAAGCATCACTATAAATCTGATAACCTCCTAATGTAAGCACTGGAGCCGACACAAGCCTCTTCTTAAGCACCTCAAAACTTTTCTCACGTTCCTCATTCCACATAAACTTTAAGCCCTTCTTGATCAACTGAGTTAATGGCAAAGCTAACAAAGAGAAACCTTCCATAAATCGCCTGTAGTACCCTGCCAAACCCAAGAAACTCCTTACTTCAGATACCGTGGTAGGTCTTGGACAATTAGTGATAGCATCAACCTTCGTAGGATCCACCTTAATACCTTCAACAGACACGACATGTCCCAAAAATGCTACATGTTCTAACCAAAACTGGCATTTGGAGAACTTAGCATATAACTTATTCTTCTGCAGAACCCCCAAAACAGTATGAAGATGCTCTTCATGCTCCTCCTTAGACTTAGAATACACCAAAATGTCATCAATGAAGACAATGACAAATTGGTCTAAGTACTCACTAAAAACCCGATTCATCATATCCATAAACACTGCTGGAGCATTAGTCAACCCAAATGATATTACCAAAAACTCATAGTGCCTATACCGAGTACGAAAAGCTATTTTTGGAATGTCCTCTTCCCTTACCCTCAACTGATGGTACCTCGACCTCAAATCTATCTTTGAGAAGAACTTTGCCCCTTGGAGCTGATCGAAAAGGTAATCTATCCATGGCAATGGATATCTATTCCTAATAATGATCCGATTTAGCTCCCTATAATCTATACATAGTCTCATAGATCCGTCCTTCTTCTTCACAAACAATACTGGAGCACCCCATGGTGATACACTAGGTCTAATGAATCCATGATCTAATAACTCCTGCAATTATTCCTTCAACTCTTGTAACTCTAATGGAGCCATCCTATAGGGTACCTTAGAGAAAGGTTCCGCTCCAGGAATGAGCTCAATAGTAAACTCAACTTCCCTTGGCGGTGGCAATCCTGGCAGATCCTTAGGAAATACCTCAGGAAATTCTCGCACAACTGGATAGTCATCAAGTTGGATGTAAGACCCTAACTTTTATGAATAAAGAATAATTTTCTCGAAATATATTTTTAAATATTATGGTGTGGATTTGATATAATGTTATAGTTGTGGGTAATATTTAAAAATTTTGCAAAGTAAGCAAGTGGTTATATAATATTCGATTGGTCGGGGAATATTCGTTTTAACATGGAATATTCGTATGACGACACAATCATTGGTGGACCCCACAATGGAAGTATTGTCATAGTTAGAAAATGACAGAATTATCATTTTATAAAAATAACGACGAAAGTGTTACCGTTAAAACTGTTGAACTACCCGGTAGTAAAAAAAATACGATGTCTGGTGGTTGCATAAAGTAAGACACATGTATTGATTATTGATGCTTACATGAGAAGTCACTCAGTTATACTCAATTATTGCTACAGTAATTACTGCATCATATCTCTCATATTATTGATTCAATTATTGTCAAAGTATCATCTGCATAATATGTTATATTATTAAATCAATAATTGAGACGACAAAGTTATTTATATTATTAAATTGTAATATTTATAATGTCTGGAAGTTCTGTTAATGAGAGGTTTGGTCATCTAATTGTGCTCCAATAAAGAGAAATTCTTATCGAAAATCCCCCTCTTTCCTGGGAACGACCTGGTTGTTAAATATTATGAGTTATAATATTAATGATGAATAAGTTCGTGTTGATTAAAGATGAAATTGATAGTTCCATTGTGTTGGAGTTATTAGTGTTAGTGGAAATCAATATTTATTTCGATATTAATTGATGTCTTAAAGTTATACTAACTAGTCGGGTAATTAATCGGATAAATGAGCAATTAATTGCTATTAATTAACATGATTATAACTATTTGTTCACATGTGTGTACTATTGATTCACATTCTTGTACTATTAGGGGAGTTAGTGCAAGATTGATAATACTTGCATGACTAAGTTAGAAATATAGGTATAGATGGAGGTACTATACTGTAATTCGTATTTTCACATGATTATAACTATTGATTCACATGATTGAACTATTGATTCACATTATTTACTATTAGGGGAGGTGGTGCAAGTTTGATAATACTTGTAGGACTAAATTAAAAATGAAGAAAAAGAGGAAGGTATTATATTGTAATATTTCGATCCCCAAAACGTGCAATTATCAAAACTATATTTTCCTATAAATAGAAGCTCATTCTTCCTTCATTTCTCACCAATTCACTAAAGCTATAGAACAATTATTATAGAAAAAATATAGAGAAAGAAGAAGAAGTCTACTACCTCTTATTCCGGTATCCAGTTTTTCTAAGGTAAAGGGTATTATTTTTTCGTATTCATGAAGAGAGTTATTTTCTTTCAATACTCGTAAGGATTGTTATTCCATTCTTTATTATTATGTTGGAATAACTTTGTCTATAGAAATCCGCATACATGGTAAAATTCTTACATTATTCCATTCTTTATTATTCTATTGGAATAACTTTTGTCTATCTTGATGCTATCGCATGCCACGGTGAATTTTGTTGTTATTCCATTCTTTATTATTACATTAGAATATCCATCTTTGTGGATTACGCATGACTGGTTCCATTCTTTATTATTCTATTGGAATATCACATGCATGCAGATTACGCGTGACTGGTTCCATTCTTTATTATTCTATTGGAATAACTTTTATGCTTGCGGATTACGCACGCTGGTGAATTCTTACATTATTCCATTCTTTATTATTTTGTTAGAATAACTTTGTCTATGTGGATTACTGCAGCATGCATGGTGAATGATCCTTCGTATTCATTCCTTATTTAATTGTGGAAATGATCTGCTCATTTAGATTACGCATTCATGCAAAAATCCATTTATGGTTTCATATATTCTATTATACTCAGTTGGTTAAAGTTTTGGCTTCTATACTCCATGAAATTAGTGGAATATCCTTGATATTTGTGCTTCATCCAGTATCTTTTCATGAAAATATTCTTCTGAGCATTCTTGAATTTTACTCCACAAAGAAGTATCATGCTGACAATTTGGACGTTATTGATTTCTGGATAAATTAAAATTATAAATCTTTAAAATTTATCCTTGAACTTGTTTTATTGAATTATTATGTCATTGTCATCATCCTCATACTTATATTGTGTTGAAAGTCATCTTTGGCTTACGTGCATAGATGGACTTGGTATGATTATGACCATGGATTATTCGGTATAATCATGATCGTGATGTGACGAATGATGTGTTAAAAGTTCTCATTGACCTGTAGTTCATTGATGGACAGTTGTTGGTGTGATTATGACCAGGGTTATTCGGTATAGTCATGACCATTGATGATTACATAAATATCCTTGGCCGTGATGCAGGGATGATTCGATTTTATTTATTGGTGAGTCTCAATGATAAAGTTGATGAAAAACTTTTAAATCATAGAAGATAGTAGATTTTATGCTCTACTTGACTCTTTTAATGGATTTCTTGTTAAACCGCAGATTAAACTTGTTGTCTATTATATTCTATCGGTTTAACATTGTTGAAGACTAATGATAATTTATTCTGCATTATCTTAGTCATAATATTTCTTACTGGGCTAGTTGAGCTCACCCTTTCTTTCACTGTTCTCTTCAAGAAATGAGAACGTAGCTGGGACTAGTCGGGGAACGCAGTGAAGGTCCAGATGATAGCATTAGTAGTCCTCACTATTCTGTTAAATAGTGTGACAATAAATGTAATGAAGACTCCATTTAGATGATAATATTCTTATTAAAACTCTTTGATTATGTTTTGTCGTATTTTACACGACTATTGTATAATTAAGTTGTATTTGAATTTTGTATCATGTATTTGGCGACTCAAGATGGGTGATGTATACCCGTTTTGGGGGCATCACAGTTGGTATCAAAGCTTAGGGATATGATCCCTGGCTGAGATGTGAGACAAGAACTAGGAGGGGAGAGACGGGGAATTTCTTCGCTAGTATGACCTACCTAAGTTTATTTGGTATTTAATTGGTCGGTCAGGAGTATAGGGATAATATGCGATATGTTAATTAACCCTTATTTTCGGCGTGATTTGAAAATGGCATCCAAAATGTTGAGATAAGCAATGAAGCACATGAGACAGATTGAGTCACCACAGATTAATACCGGGATAATGTGCAACAGGAAGACAATAATCCTCGGGTAAACAACAACGATCAAATGATGAGCGATGGGATGTTCGGAGGTTTTATGCAATTCATGCAACATCAAAGTAGGGCGGCTCATCCAAAATGGAGGTGGAAACAACGACAACTCTCATTTGGTCCATAAGCTAAGCGATTCAAGTCTTTGGGACCACCAGAAGTTTTTGGAAGCCAAAACCACTTAAAGCGGAGGCGTGGATAAAAGCGGATCAACAAGATATTTGATGTCTTGGGATGCTCAGGAGCAAAAGGTTCCTTTGCCACCTTCATGTCATGTTAGCGGAGAGGAAGATTCTTGGTGGGAATCGTAGAAGCGTACTCAACTGCCGCCGCGACTCAAAATGTCTTGGGAGAAGTTCCAAGAGCTGTTCAATGACAAGTACTTTCCTAAAAGTATTCGTCACATGGAGGAGGTAGAGTTCATCAAGCTTGAGAAAAATAATATGACCGTGGCGCAGTACAAAGCTAAGTTTGTCGAGTTGTCTCAGTTTATGTCCCACTTGGTTGATAATGAGGAGAGAATGACGCGGATGTTTCTAAGAGGTTTGAAACTCGAGATACGTCAATACATAATTTTTCGCAAACTGTGTTTGTATTCAGATGTTGTGAATAGGGCTCAGTTATTGGAGCGCGATAATGAGTCAACCCAACCAAGAGAGAGTAGTCGACAAGTCGATAACACCAGCAGTAGCAGTCATCAAAGCGGTGACAACAAACGTGGAGGGAATCAACATGCCAGAAATGGTAATCACGAGTAAGCTAATCATAAACTCTAGTGAAGTTTATACTTTATTTGATACCGGTTTTACCCATTCTTTCATTTCTCCTACATGTGCTCAACGTTTAAATTTGACTCCGAAGAAATTAGACTTTGACTTATCTATTGAAACTCCGTTGGGAGAAACCTTCATTACATCCACTGTTTATAAGTCTTGTTTGATTCAAATCGGTAACCGCACATTACTTGTCGATCTTATTTCCTTGAAAATACTTGCATTTAATGTGATTTTAGGGATTGATTGGTTAACTACTCATCATGCTAAAATCGATTATTTTCGTAAGGTTGTTCGCTTTCATATTCCTAACCAGCCTATTATGTGAATTTAAGCAACCAAACAACTAAAATTAATCACTATCATATCAAGTCATAAAGCTATTCGTTTATTGAAAAATGGATGTCAAGCTTTCTTAGCCCATGTCACGGATTTAAATAAAAATACGTCAGATTTGAATGATATTTCTATTGTTAATAAATTTCCTGACGTATTCCCTGAAGAACTTCCTGGCCTACCCCTAGAGTGTGAAATTAAATTTTGTATCGACCTTGAATCTGGTACAAAACCCATTTCCAAAGCCCCATATCGAATGGCTCCTATTGAACTTCAGGAGTTAAAAACCCAACTACAAGAATTGTTAGACATCGGTTTCATTTGCCCTAGTACATCACCTTGGGGTGCTCCTGTTCTATTCGTAAAGAAGAAAGATGGAAGTATGCGACTTTGTATTGATTATCGGGAGTTGAATCATGTCACCATCAAAAATAGGTACCCATTGCCTCGCATTGATGACTGCTTTGACCCGGTTGCAAGGAGCCAAATTCTTTTCAAAGATTGATCTTCGTTCGGATATCATCGGTTGAAGATTAAAGCGATGACATTCAAAGGCGCTTTAACTCCGATGCGGGCATTATGAATTCCTAGTCATGTCTTTTGGATTGACTAATGCTCCTGCTTCCTTCATGGACATGATGAACCGAGTATTCAAGGAATATTTGGATCACTTTGTGGTCGTCTTTATTGATGACATCCTCATATACTCCAAAACCCGTGAAGACCATGAGCAACACTTGAGGCTGATACTCCAAAAGCTTCGTGAAAATAAGCTATATGCCAAGTTAAAGAAATGCGAGTTCTGTCTTGAGGAAGTTGCATTCCTTGGGCACGTAATATCAAATCATTGAATATCTGTTGACCTGGAAAAGATTGAAGCAATTCAAAGCTGGGAGCAACCTAAGTCGATAATGAAATCGTAGCTTTCTCGACTTAGCTGGTTATTATCAGAGATTCGTAGAAGGGTTTTCTCAAATCGCTACTCCATTAACTTAGCTGACTAGAAAAGATACAAAATTCGGTTGGAGTGAGGAATGTGAAAAGAGTTTTCAAGAACTCAAGAGGAGACTCATTTCAGCACCTGTTCTGACAATACCATCTGGCTCGGAGGGATTTGTCATCTACAGTGATACTTTAGGCAAAGGGTTAGGATGTGTTCTCATGCAACATGGGAAAGTCATAGCCTATGCCTCACGAAAACTCAAAGAATTTGAGAAGAATTATCCTACTCATGATCTAGAGTTGGCAGCAGTCGTTTTTGCGCTTAAGATTTGGAGGCATTACCTGTATGGAGAAAAGGTGGAGATCTATACGGATCATAAAAGCCTCAAATATTTCTTCACTCAAAAGGAACTCAACATGCGGCAATGATGATGGCTTGAGTTGTTGAAAGATTATGACCATACCATCTAATACCATCCTGGAAAAGCGAACGTAGTAGTTAACACATTGAGTAGAAGATCATATGCGGGTACGAGTGCAATATTTTCAATGCAAAGGCCCATTTTGTATGACTTGGAAAGGATGGAAATAGAGTTAAAGACTCCAGGGACCCATGTGATGATAGCGAATGAAGAAGAAACTGCAAGAAGGTGCTATTCCAGAAGCAAGAATCGATGAAGAAGGAATACTTCGAGTCAACTCCAGACTTTGTGTTCCTAACGATTCTAACTTGAAGTATAAAATCATGATGGAGGCACACAACACACCATTTGCAATCCATCGTGGAAGTACTAAAATGTATCGTGATCTTCGACATACATTTTGGTGGAGCAATATGAAGAGAGAGATAGTGGGGTTTATCTTAAGGTGTCTAACTTGTCAGCGAGTCAAGGTGGAGCATCAAGTGCCAAAAGGTCCATTGCAACCACTTGAAATTCCAGAATGGAAGTGGGAGCATATTACCATGGATTTCGTTATTGGTCTTCCCAAGGTTTCTCAAGGCATAGATGCGATTTGGGTCATTGTTGATAGATTGACAAGGTCTGCTCATTTCTTACCGATACGAGAAACTTATACACTTAAACGTCTTGCTAGTATATACATAAATGAGATTGTAAGATTGTATGGTATGCCAGTATCCATAGTTTCTGATCGAGACCCAACATTCACTTCAAGATTTTGGGTTAGTTTGCAAAAAGCTATGGGCACGGATTTACGATTTAGTTTGTCATATCATCCTCAAACGGATGGGCAGTCGAAAAGGACTATTCAAACTGTTGAAGATTTATTAAGACTCTGTGTCCTTGACTTCAAGGGAAGTTGGGATAAGTTCTTACCATTGGTGGAGTTTTCCTACAACAATAGTTATCAAGCAAGTATTGGCATGGATCCATTTGAGGCGTTGTATAGAAGAAAGTGTCGTTCTCCAGTATGCTGGGATGAGGTGGGTGAAGCAATGTTGTTGGGACGGATTTTTGTGCGTATGACTCTGAAAAAGATTCAAACGATCAAACAACGTATAAAAACCTCACAAGATCGACAAAAGAGTTATGCTGATCTTCATCGAAAGGACGTGGAATACAATATTGGAGACCATGTGTTGTTACATGTTACTCCATTGAAAGGAGTTTCGAGATTTGGAAAGAGAGGAAAGCTCAATCCTCGATTCATTGGCCCATTTTAAATCCTCGATTGAGTAGGAATTGTGGCCTATAGACTCACCTTACCGCCAAGTATGTCTCGTGTTCATAACATTTTTCATATATCTATGTTTTGTAAATATGTGAAAGATCCGAACCATATTATTGAACTAGAACCAGACGAGATAGAGGAAGATTTAACGTATGAAGAGTTACCTGTTAAAATCTTGGATAAGAAGGATCATATTCTACGCTCCAAGGTTATACCTCAAGTCAAAGTTTTATGGAGAAACCACGATATGGAAGAAATGACATGGGAGTTAGAATCTGAGATGAAGTCAAGATATCCTCACCTCTTGATATACGGAATCGTACCCTAATTTGAGGGGCGAAATTTCATAAGAAGGGAGGTTGTAAGACCCCAACTTTTATGAATAAAGAATAATTTTCTCGAAATATATTTTTGAATATTATGGTGTGGATTTGATATAATGTTATAGTTGTGGGTAATATTTATAAATTTTGCAAAGTAAGCAAGTGGTTATATAATATTCGATTGGTGGGAGAATATTCATTTTAACGAGGGAATATTAAATGCGATGGTACAATCATTGGTGGACCCCTAGCGAAAGTATTGTCGTAGTTAGAAAATGACGAATTATCATTTTATAAAAATAACGACGAAAGTGTTCTGAATTAAAACTGTTGAACTACCCGGTAGTAAAAGTACGATGTCTGGCGTGGTTGTATAGTAGCTCACAATATTGATTATTGATGCTTACGTGAGAAGTCACTCAGTTATACTCAATTATTGGTACAGTAATTGTTGCATCATATCTCTCATATTATTGATTCAATTATTGTCACAGTATCATCTGCATAATATGTTATATTATTAAATAAATAATTGAGACGACAAAGTTATTCTTATTGTTAAAGTGCAATATTTACAATGTCTAGAAGTTCTGTCATGTAGAGGTTTGGTCATCTAATTGTGCGCCAATAAGGAGAAATCCTTATCGAAAAGCCCCCTCTTTCCTAGGAATGACCTGGTTGTTAAATATTATGAGTTATAATATTAATGATGAATAAGTTCGTGTTGATTAAAGATGAAATTGATAGTTCCATTATGTTGGAATTATTAGTGTTAGTGGAAATCGACATTATTTCGATATTAATTGATGTCCGGAAGTTAACTGACCAGTCGGGTAATTAATCAGATAAATGAGCAATTAATTGCTATTAATTTACATGATTATAACTATTTGTTCACATGTGTGTACTATTGATTCACATTCTTGTACTATTAGGGGAGTTGGTGCAAGATTGATAATACTTGTATAACTAAGTTAAAAATATGGGTATTGATGGAGGTACTATACTGTAATTCGTATTTTCACATGATTATAACTATTGATTCACATGATTGAACTATTGATTCACATTATTTACTATTAGGAGAGGTGGTGCAAGTTTGATAATACTTGCAGGACTAAATTAAAAATGAAGAAAAAGAGGAAGGTGTTATACTGTAATATTTTGAGCCCCAAAACGTGTAATTATCAAAACTATATTTTTCCTATAAATAGAAGCTCATTCTTTCTTCATTTCTCACAAATTCACTAAAGTTATAGAGCAATTATTATAGAGAGAAATTGTGACGCCCCCAAAATAGGTATACATCACCCATTTTGAGTCGCCAAATAAATGGTACAAAAATCAAATACAACATAATTATACAATTGTCGTGTAAAACCTAAACTGAGAGTTTAAACAAGAATATTGCCTTCTAGACAATATCCATTCTCAATGGAGTCCTCATAGACGGTATACAAACTCAAATTCAGTCCTCATTACATTTATTATCATACTATTTAACAAAATAGTGAGGACTACTAATGCTATCATCTGGACTGTCAATCTGTTCCCCGACTCATCCCAGCTATATTCTCATTTCCTAAAGAGAACAGTTAAGAAAGGGTGATCTCAACTAGCCCAGTAAGAAATATTATGACTAAGATAATGCAGAATGAATTATCATTAGTCCTCAACAATGTTAAACTGATAAAATATAATAGACATCAAGTTTAACTAAAGCGGAACAAACAATCCATTAAAAGAGTCAAGTAGAGAATAAAATCTACTATCTTTTATGATTTAAAACGTTTTCATCAATTTTTATAGCTGAGACTCAGCTTAATAAATAATCCACATCATCCACGCTTTTCTGACCAAGGATATTCATTAGGGTCACGACCACAAATTATCCATGCACTACGGGCCAAGGATATTCGTGTATTCATCAATGGTTATGATCATGCCAACAACTGTCCATCAATGCACTACGGGCCAATGAGTACTTTTACCACATCATTTGTAACATTACGGTCATGATTATACAAGAATAATCCACTGGTCATAATCATACCAAGTCCATCTATATACCACTGGCCACGAGATGACTTTCAAAAAAATATAAACATGAGGATGATGACAATGATATAAGAATTCAATAAAACAAGTTCACGAATTAAATTATCTAGAAACTAATAACGTCCAAATTGTCAACATGATACTTCTTTGTAGAGTAAAATTCAAGAATGCTCAGAAGAATATTTCCATGAAAAGATACTGGATGAAGCGCAAATATCAAGGATATTCCACTAATTTCATGGAGTATAGAAATCAAAACTTTAACCAACTGAGTATAATAAAGAATGGAATAACAAAGGAAATCACCATGCATGCGGTGCCAGCATGAGGCAGTTATTCAACGAGAATAATAAATGCTTGGAACCGGTCCGGTGTAAAACACATAGATTTGGATATTCCAATAGAATAATAAAAAGACGGAACCGGTGGTGTAAAACACATGCAGGATATTCCAACCGAATAATAAAAAAGCGGAACCGGTCCGGTGTAAAACACACATACATGATATTCCATTTGAATAATAAAGAGCGGAACCGGTCTAAGGTGTAAAACACACTTGTATGGATATTCAATAGAATAATAAAGAATGGAATAACATAAGGATTTCACCAAGTATAGGGTATGCCAGCGTATACATGTTATGTATAGAAGTATCTGGCAGCGTATCTGAGTTATTCCAATGTAATAATAAAGAATGGAATAATATAAGGATTTCACCAAGTATAGGGTATCTGGTGTATACAAAAAGTTATGTATAGGGTATGCCACGATATCAGGAGTTATTCCAATGAATAATAAAGAATGGAATAATGAAGTTCTCTTTATGAATAAGAAAGAATAACACCCTTACTGCATACAACAAATAATATCCCTTACCATAAAGAAAGCTGGATATCAAGTAGTGAAGTAGTAGAAAACTCTTCTTCTTTCTCTCTATAATTTCTCTCTCTAGAGTTTTAATTGAATTAAATCGGAAATAATGAAGGAATGAGCTTCTATTTATAGAAAAACTGAGAGTGGCTCTTGGTCTTAGCGAAGGGTTAAAATGACTCTTGGTAATATTGAAGAGACAACTACTATTTGCGAAGGGGCAATTAACTCTTGGAAAACCGAAAGGACAAGTTACTATTAAAACTCGTGAATAGTAACTCGTGAATAATAACTCATAAATAGTAACTCATGAATAGTAACTCATGAATAGTAACTCGTGAATAGTAACTCATGAATAGTAACTCCGACACATAAAGTTCTCCGAATACCCAATTGGACAATATAACCTCCAGACATCAATTATCATCAGAATAGATGTCGATTTCTACTAACACAAATAATCCCAACATAATGAAACTATCAAATTCATCTTTAATCAACACGAATTTATTCATCATTAATATTATAACTCACAATATTTAGCAACTAGGTTGTTCCCAGGAAAGAGGGGGCTTTCCAATAAGGATTTCTCCCTATTGGCACGCAATTAGGTGACCAAACCTCTCCTTGACTGAACTTTTAGACATTGTAAATATTGCAATTTAATAATATGAATAACTTTGTCGTCTCAATTATTGATTTAATATTATAACATATTATGCAAATAATACTGTAACAATAATTGAATCAATAATATGAGAGATATGATGCAAGCAATAATTGAGTATAACTGAGTGACTTCTTACGTAAGCATCAATAATCAATACTGTGTGCTACTATGCAACCACGCATATTCATTGTACTTTTACTATAGAGTAGTTCAACGTTTTTTAACTGTAAAACTTCCATAGATTATTTTCATAAAAATATTTTTGTCATTTTCTTAATCCAAACAATAATTCCGTTGTAGGGTCCACTGATGATTGTGCCGTGCATCTGAATATTCCCCTGTTAAAAGCGAATATTCCCCGACCAATCGAATATTATATAATAACTTGCATACTTTTCAAAATTTATAAATACTACCCACAACTATAACATTATATCAAATCCACACCATAATATTAAAAAATTATTTCGAGAAAATTAAATATTTATTCATAAAATCTGGGGTCTCACAATCTCCCCTCCTTATGGAATTTTGCCCCTCGAAATTTACGTGCGTACTGGTATCTTTGAAGAGGTGAGGTACCTTGACTTCATTTGATTCTAACTCTTGAGGTATAACCTTTGAGTGTGAATATAATCCTTCATATCAAAGATTTTAACACGTATCTCCTCATACGTTAAATCATCCGCTATCTCGCCCGATTCTAAATTAATAATGTGGTTCGTCGTCCACATATTTACGTAACATCGATATCGTTAAAATGTTATGAACACGCGACATACTTGGCGGTAAAGCGAAGTCTATAAGTCACGAGTTCCTACTCAATTGAGGATTTCAAATGGGCCAATAAAATCGAGGGTTGAGATTTCCTCTCTTCGTCGATTATTGCTTCTAGAATAACGCCCTCTTGAACCTTCTTCTTCACATTCATTAAATTCGGGTGTGTAGCTTGAGCGGCTTTAACTTTATCGATTAAAGTCGATTCTACTCGTATATTCGTTATCTTCACGTGGATCCCTAAAGTCTTTAACTCTATCTTCATCATTTGTAAGTTATACGAAATGGGTCTTTGTGTTAACAACATCGCATTGGTAAACGCATACGATCTTCTACTCAACGCGTCAGCTACTATTTTCGTTCTTCCATGATGATATTGAATGGTATGATCGTAATCTTCAACAGCTCGAGCCAACATCTTTGGCGCATTATACGTTCATTTTGGGTGAAGAAATATTTAAGGGTTGAAGAAATGGGTTTTGTACTGGGGTCAATACAAAATTCGATTTCACGCTCTAGGGGTAGGCTAGGAAGTCTTCAGCAATACGTCAGGAAATTTATTAACGATAGAAATATCATTTAAAAACTGTTAATCTCATCCAAGACTTGGGTAGTACGTCACATTGATACCTATCAACTTTCCATCGTCATTCACTACGTCGCCTACAGAAAGTCTGGCTTCGGTACATTCCACACAAGAAAGTCAACAACGAAAGGATCGGGGCTTTTTACTTATGGCTTGATATGACAATGATTGACTTTAGTGGTTTGGTTACTTTGAATTTGCATAACAGGTTGGTTAGGAGTATGAAAGCTAACAACCTTATAAAAAGCATGATGAGTAGTTAACCAATCGATTCCTAAAATCACATCAAAGGAAAGTATTTTCAAAGAGATAAGATCGACAGGTAACGTGAAAATGTCGATTTGAATCAACAAGATTTATAAGCGGTCTGCGGTGAAGGCTCTACTAACGAAGTTTCAACCAATAAGTCAAAGTCTAACTTCTCCGAGTCAAATTTAAGCGTTGAGCATAAGCAAAGAGAGATAAAATAATGGGTAGAACCCAGTATCTTATAAGGTATAGACTTCGCAAGAATTTATAATTAACTAACCCGTGCTAACTTTGTTCAGGTTACTCGCTTTTTGAGAAGTCACGAAAAATGCTCTCCCTTGCACTACCGATTTTGACTTTTCTGGGACGGCCTTTGGTGCCTCCTTCCTAGCTGGACTTGTCTTCGGTGAATGACAAAATCGGGCTAGGTGACCTTCTCTTCCATAATTGTAACACGCTTTGGATGGCATCGCGCAGTTTGGACTGATATGTCTCTCCCCTCCGCATTTGAAACATATGATAGGTGGTCGTTCTCCTTCCTTAACAACGGGTGCTGGAGCTGACGTCTTTCCATCATTGTTGAATTTCCTCTTCTTAAAATGTCCATTCTTATTGTTTTGGCCATGATTACCAATCAAGTGGTTACCATTTACGGCATGTTGATTCCTTCACGCTTATTGTCACCGCTTTTTGATGATCGCTATCTTTGGTATTATCATTTTGCGGCTTCTCTCTTTTGGTTGGGTTGACTCACTATCGCGCTCCAATAACTGAGCCCTATTAACAACATCTGAATACAAACAAAGTTTATGAGAAATGAGGTATTGACGTATCTCGAATTTCAAACCTCTTAGAAACATCTACGTCATTCTCTCCTCATTATCAACCAAATAGGACGCAAATTGGGATAACTCGGCAAACTTGACTTCGTACTGCGACACGATCAGTGTTTTGCTCCAGTTTAATGAACTCTACCTCCTTCATGTGACGAATACTTTCGGGAAAGTACTTGTCGTTGAACAATTCTTGGAACTTCTCCCAAGTCATCTTCAGTGCAGCAGGTTGGGTACGTTTTACAGATTCCCACCAGTAATTTGGCTCTATACGCAACATGAAGGTGGCAAAGGGAACCTTTTTCTCCTCGGAGCATCCCAGGACATCAAATATCTTGCAGATCTGCTTTATCCACGTCTCTGCCTTAAGTGGTTTTGGCTCTCCAAAAAACTCCGGTGGTCCAAGTTCCTTGAACTGCTTAGCTGTTACCATCCGAGAGTTGCCAATGTTTCCACCTGCATTTTGGACAGGAGCCGCTCTCGCCTGATGTTGCATGAATTGCATGAAGCCTCGGAACATTCCATCGTTCATCATTTGATCAGTGTTGTTGTTTGCATGAGGATTGTCGCCTTCCTGATGCACATTATCCTGATTATTGATCTGTGGAGACTCAACGGTCTCCTATGCTCCATTGATGTTCTCAACATTCTCGGATGCCATTTTCAAATACTGCCACAAAACAAGGGTTAATTAACATATCACATATTATCCCTATACTCTGACCAACAAATTAAATAACAAATAAACTTAGGTAGGTCATACTAGCGAAGGAATTCCCCGTCTCTCCCCTCCTAGTTCTTGTCTCACATCTTAGCTAGGGATCATATCCCTAAGCTTTGATACCAACAGTGACGCCCCCAAAATAGGTATACATCACCCATTTTGAGTCGCCAAATAAATGGTACAAAAATCAAATACAACATAATTATACAACTGTCGTGTAAAACATAAACTGAGAGTTTAAACAAGAATATTACCTTCTAGACAATATCCATTCTCAATGGAGTCCTCATAGACAGTATACAAACTCAAATTCAGTCCTCATTACATTTATTATCACACTATTTACTTGATATAGTGAGGACTACTAATGCTATCATCTAAAACGTCGATACTGCTCCTCCACTCGTCCCACTATATTCTCATTTCCCACGAGAACAATGAAGAAAGGGTGAGCTCAACTAGCCCGAAGAAATATTATGACTAAGATAATACGAATAAATTATCATTAGTCCTCAACAATGTTAAAGCGATAAAATACAATAGACATCAAGTTTAAGCTGCAGTGAACAAACAATCCATTAAAAGAGTCAAGTAGAGAATAAAATCTACTATCTTTTATGATTTAAAATGTTTTCATCAATTTTTATAATCGAGACTCAAACAATAAATAATCCACATCATCCACCGCATCACGACCAATGATATTCATTGTGGTCACGACCACAAATTATCCATGCACTACGGGCGAGGATATTCGTGTATTCATCAATGGTCATGATCATGCCAACAACTGTCCATCAATGCACTACAGGCCAATGAGGACTTTTACCACATCATTTGTAACATTACGGTCATGATTATACCGAATAATCACTGGTCATAATCAAACCAAGTCCATCTATGCACTACAGGCCACAGATGACTTTCAAAAAAAATATAAACATGAGGATGATGACACTCATATAAGAATTCAATAAAACAAGTTCACGAATTAAATTATCCAGAAACTAATAACGTCCAAATTGTCAACATGATACTTCTTTGTAGAGTAAAATTCAAGAATGCTCAGAAGAATATTTCCATGAAAAGATATTGGATGAAGCACAAATATCAAGGATATTCCACTAATTTCATGGAGTATAGAAGTCAAAACTTTAACTAATAATAAAGAATGGAATAACAGAAGTTCTCTTCATGAATAAGAAAGAATAACACCCCTTATGGGTACAACAAATAATATTCCTTACCGTAAAGAAACTGGATATCGAAGTAGTGAAGTAGTAGAAAACTCTTCTTCTTTCTCTCTATAATTTCTCTCTCTCTAGAGTTTCAGTGAATTCATCAGAAATAATGAAGGAATGAGCTTCTATTTATAGAAAAACTGAGAGTGGCTCTTGGTCTTAATGAAGGGTTAAAATGACTCTTGGTAATATTGAAGAGACAACTACTATTTGCGAAGGGGCAATTAACTCTTGGAAAACCGAAAGGACAAGTTACTATTAAAACTCATGAATAGTAACTCATGAATAGTAACTCATGAATAGTGACTCATGAATAGTAACTCATGAATAGTAACTCGTGAATAGTAACTCTGACACAAAAAGTTCCCCGAATACCCGATTGAATAATATAACCTCCAGACATCAATTATCATCAGAATAAATGTCGATTTCTACTAATACAAATAATCCCAACATAATGAAACTATCAAATTCATCTTTAATCAACACGAACTTATTCATCATTAATATTATAACTCACAATATTTAGCAACCGCATTGTTCCTGAAGGAAAGAGGGCTTTCAATAAGGATTTCTCCTATCGGTAGCGCAATTAGGTGACCAAACCTCCCCTTGACGAACTTCTAGACATTGTAAATATTCCAATTTAATAATATGAAAATTTGTATCTCAATTATTGATTTAATAATATAACATATTATGCGAGATGATCTTATAACAATAATTGAATCAATAATATGAGAGATATGATCAAAGCAATTTATTGTAACAATAATTGAGTATAAGCCGAGTGACTTTTATGTAAGCATCAAGAATCAATACTGTAAAGCTACTATGTAACCACGCGTATTCTTGTACTTTTACTACCGAGTAGTTCAACGAGTTTTAAGCGTAAAACTTCCGCCATTATTTTCATAAAAAATATTTTGTCATTTTCTCAATCCGACGATAATTACATTGTGGGGTCCACTAATGATTGTGCCATCGCATTTAATATTCCTGTTAAAATGAATATTCCCCGACCAATCGAATATTATATAACAACTTGCATACTTTGCAAAATTTATAAATACTACCCACAACTATAACATTATATCAAATTCACACCATAATATTAAAAAATTATTTCGAGAAAATTAAATATTTATTCATAAAATCTGGGGTCTCACAGAAATTATAGAGAGAAAGAAGAAGAGAAGTCTACTACCTCACTATTCTAGTATCCAGCTTTTTCTAAGGTAAGGGGTATTATTCTTTCGTATTCATGAAGATAGTTATTTTCTTTCAATACTCATAAGGGTTGTTATTCCATTCTTTATTATTATGTTGGAATAACCCGTCTATGTGAAGTACCGCATACATAGGGAAATTCTTCTGTTATTCCATTCTTTATTATTCTGTTGGAATAACCTGTCTATGCGGTCTATCGTATTCCTGGTGAATTATGTTGTTATTTCATTCTTTATTATTCTGTTGGAATATCTTGTCTGTGCGGATTACGCATGACCTAGTTCCATTCTTTATTATTACATTTGAATATCACATGCATGTGAGTTCGCATGACACGGTTCCATTCTTTATTATTCTATTGGAATAACCTGTCTGTGCGGATTATGCATGCCTGGTAAATTCTTCTGTTATTTCATTCTTTATTATTCTATTGGAATAACCTGTCTATGTGGATTACCGCATACATGGTGAATGATCCTTTGCATTCATTCCTTATTAAATTATGGAAATGATCTGTCTACGTGGATTATCGCATGGCGAGCAAAAATCCATTTGCGGTTTCATATATTCTATTATACTCAGTTGGTTAAAGTTTTGGCTTCTAAACTCCATGAAATTAATGGAATATCCTTGATATTTGCGCTTCATCCAGTATCTTTTCATGGAAATATTCTTTTGAGCATTCTTGAATTTTACTCCACAAAGAAGTATCATGTTGACAATTTGGACGTTATTAATTTTTGGATAAATTAAAATTATAAATATTTAAAATTTATCCTTGAACTTGTTTTATTGAAATATTATATCATTGTCATCATCCTCATGCTTATATTGTGATGAAAGTCATCTTTGGCTTACGTGCATAGATGGACTTGGTATGATTATGACCAGGGATTATTTGGTATAATCATGACCGTAATGTGACGAATGATGTGTTAAAAGTCCTCATTGACCTGTAGTTCATTGATGGACAGTTGTTGGTGTGATTATGACCAGGGATTATTCGGTATAGGCATGACCATTGATGATTACATATATATCCTTGGCCGTGATGCAAGGATGATTCGATTTTATTTATTAAGTTGAGTCTCATCGATAAAGTTGATGAAAAACTTTTTAAATCATAGAAGATAGTAGATTTTATGCTCTACTTAACTCTTCTAATGGATTTCTTGTTCCGCTACAGTTAAACTTGTTGTCTATTATATTCTATCAGTTTAACATTGTTGAAGACTAATGATAATTTATTCTGCATTATCTTAGTCATAATATTTCTTCATCGGGCTAGTTGAGCTCACCCTTTCTTTCTTGTTCTCTTTGAAATGAGAACGTGGCGCGATAGTTGGGGAGCGAGTGACGGTCCAGATGATAACATTAGTAGTCCTCACTATTACATTAAATAGTGTGACAATAAATGTAATGAGGACTCCATTGAGTGTGGATATTGTGCAGATGACAATATTCTTATTAAAACTCTTAGATTATGTTTTGTTGTATTTTACACGACTGTTGTATAATTAAGTTGTATTTGAATTTTGTACCATGTATTTGACAACTCAAGATGGGTGATGTATACCTGTTTTAGGGGCATCACATTGGAGCTCATCCCTCGAGGTATCCTTTACATAAGCCAAATAACAATCACGTCCCTTAGTAATCATTTTATTCGCCTTCGAAGCTAAGATCAACTTTACAACACCATTCGTTTTAGAACATTGAAACTCGAATTCTGGAGCCTCTAAAGTTCCAAAAATAACCTTCCTCGCTTGACAATCAATTGTGGCTCGATGCTTACTCAACCAATCCATACCCAAGATGATATCGAAATCATGCATCACCATCAAAAGTAAGTTAGTTGCGCACACCCTCCTCCCTAACTTCAAAGGACACTCGCGAAATTGTTCAGAAATAATAACAGAATTCCCCATCGGGGTAGCAATAGATAAATGTGGATCTAATATATGAGAAGACACTCCAAGATGACGACCAAATGAAAGTGCAACAATAGAGTGTGTAGATCCAGTGTTAAAAAAAACTGATGCCTCACGATTTCCTATAAGAAGGATGCCTGAAATAGTACCTGGTGCTTGGGCACTTTGATTATTTATTAATGTAAATACTCTCCCACCGAGCGCCATGGCGACCACCATTACCAAAGATTACCACCTCCCCATTACCATCTCGAATCGCTATGGGTCCCCTTACTCTATGTCCCATTTGTCCACATAAGAAACAAGCCCCTGTCTCTCTATAGCACGCCCTGCCAGTATGATATCCCCCATAAGTAGCACATGGACCAGGTTGAAGTGGAAAAAGGTTTGGATTGCCCCCACCTGCCGGTCCTAAATACCACCCCTTAATTTGACCATGTTGGCGATGCTGACCCCGATTCTGATTTTGTTGGAAACCCCTGTTCTGTTGAAATCCCTTATTTTGATATCGCCTCCGACACCTTGCCACACCGACCGTCTTTGACCTCCCGACCACCCTCTTTGCATTTGGTAAGCAAAATCCCTTCGAGGATTAAATCGCTGACCCGATAGAGGCTCATTCCAATTATTTTGCCTTCTATTCTGATTTTTGCCAAACTGCCCCATTCCTTGCCCTTACTAGTTATCTCTCGCTCTCTCTCTCTATCTTTTGACTCCCTTCTGATTTGGAAGCTTGAAAGTCCTTGTGTTCCATTTTCACACTATTAGCTGTATTAGCCACCTGTGATACATCTCTAAATATGGTGTGGATGATCGATCTCCTATACTCATATTTCAAGGCCCATTTGAACGTCTCTGCCTGTTGTGCAGCTGTCCCAACTATTGAACCTGCAAAACTAGCTAATCTCGTAAACCTCGCTATGAAATCGATAATGGTCTCATCTTCCTTCTGTCGAATAGACACAAATTCCCTGATATATGCATCCCTATCAGTGTTTGGGAAGTACTGCGGATAGAAAAGGTCACAAAAATCGCTCCATATGAGTCCATCCATAAATCCATCTCCCTGTGTAGCCTTCAGCGATTTCCACCATCGTTGAGCATCATCCTCTAGCTTATAAACTGCTAATCTCACCTTCTGATTTTCTGAACACCCAATCACATCAAAAATCTTCTCCAAGTGGGTGATCCAATTTTCCGCATCAATTGGAGTCAGAGAAAAATGAAAAGATTTGGGCTTCTGCTTAATGAACCTCTCCAACAACACATATAAAGGAAGCACTGGTTGACCCACTTGATCCTCGGGAGGAATATTCTGCTCATGTTGTGGTATCTCTGCATCATTCCCCGTGCCATTTGTATTATGATTTCCTTACATTTGTGGAATACCTTGCATAGCACGTGCTACGACACCACAGAATCGCCCTCATTCACCATTCTTTTGCAACCATAGCCGGGGTTATTGTTGCATTACCCTGAGCCCCATCATTTCCACCCTGGTTAATAACCTCAACTTGGGGCTGCCTCTGACCCCTCCTATTATTATTACTCTGCCTCCCAGCAATTCCCGAAGACCTACGAGCCATCTATGATACAAAATCAAATAGACGAAAACAAATAGATCAAAACAAATAATCAAGGCCAACTTTATGCAGAACAAAAATCAAACGCAATACAAATCTATAACAAAATCTTATAACTACCCAATGGTCTACCCATAACTCATAGGTCAAGCCTAAAAGGCAATCTACAAGATCATAACCTAAGCTTTGATACCAACTCTGTAACACCCCCTTTCTGAAAAGGAAAAGGAATGTCACACACAAACATAACAAATACAAACCTCTAATAAATCTCAAAATATCTCCAATTAAATTGAACACTAATTGTCACATACTCCACTTTAAATAGAAGGAACTCCACATTTACATAGTCTCTACTATTAAAAAATAAATGCCAAAATGGCCCAAACATCCATATACAAAATATTAGGAAAACCAAGTCTAATGATAAGTCTCAAAATTAATCTACTCATTTGGATCAAAGGTAGCTCTCATCCCACAAATCCTGATCACCCCTGATTACCTACCAGAAAAAGAACATAGCGTGAGCCAATTGCCCAGTACGGATATAAAAATGCACATATATAAAATAATAAATATATGTACCGAAAGAACAGAATGAATGAACAATTACAACTTGTAAAGCCCTCGAATCCAGGTACTTGAAACCAGAATTCAGTGCTTCACGATACCATTTCTATGAGCGGAATAATACTAATAATAATAACAATAATATAAATATTAAACTTAATTTACATAATTATCAGAGTCTAGCTCCCAAGTACGTAACCTTTAATCATTCCTTACAACACATGATAATAAATATATAACGTTGTCTTAATAATATTAAACTATTACATAAGATAACATTAAAATCATTCAACAACCTTTCCCTTTCCCTTGTTTCTAGCAGAGCCTTCAGGTTGTTCACACTTAGCTGAAAACATTTAAATTAAGCAAGGATGAGCATTTGAGTGTCCAGCAAGTAATAACAATTATATATATATATATATATATATATAAGCTGAAAGAATTTAATTTTTTCTTTACATTACCCTTCTACAACAATTCAAGAGTTGTGAAGTAATCTGAACCGATAATAATAACATAACAACCCTCTTTCAAATTTTTGGAACTACGTACTGACTATAAATAGGGTTAAGGGGACATACTATGAACATTGTTTTCATTTTTGAAAAGGTTAAACAGAATTTCATTTGTAAACCGTCATAACTTACGGGCACGAGGGTGATCAACCGTTGTACCTTGTATTGATAAATACTACATGCAAGAACGATGTTATCATTCACTTTGTCCACCTTGGGTGCATAAAAGTTTTCCCCGTGTAAGGGATGTTCATACTTGTCGGGGTTCCAAACCAAAGCAATTCGGTTGGATAATAATAAGGTTTTATCTTGTTCAACAATAATCTATAATTCAATATATATATATATATATATATATATATATATATATATATATGCGGGTAATTAACAAAAGGTGTATCAACATGTGATTAAATGCAATGACTATCTAAGTGGGGACACTTGTATAACCATTTATAAAAATTAACGAACATAATATATATTTGAATTACCATATACTAACATGTTGACAATCAATGAGCGTATATAATATAGGATTAATAATCTGTATAGTAATAATATAATTATGAAACATTCTTACTCATATCCATTGCATAAAGAAAATGCAAAGGTAGGATATTTGCCTGATGCGCTGCTTACAATACGCAACTTAGTTTTATCTTTTATATCACGACCTATCATTCATTAGATCATTCGTTCTATGAAAACAATATACTATAACATATAGTACTGCATTTTGCAGTCAGCACATAACCTAATCACATTATCACACATGTTTAAAAGTTATTGCATCACAAACAAACATTTATACAGTCAAAATATCTAAGTCTAGATTAATTTCTTAAATATGTTTCTTAAAATGACTTTATCGAGTAATTATCGAGTCTAAGACTCTATTCGTAACTCAATATCTGTAAATATCAGTCATATTATTTTAAATGACTTAATAAACATTTATTAATTTATAACGAATTTTCAAACACCGAAATCATTATTAAATGATTCAAATATCAAATAATTCTATTATCATTTAATTATTATTTAACTATTAATGAAACCATTGCCAAAATATTAAAGTTATTTATAATAACTCAAAATATTTTAAAACATTTATATTACCCTTAAATGATTTTTAAAACATTTAAAATCATTTTAAATAATTACCATTAATATTAAAATATTAATGTACTATTTCTTAAAATATTAAAAGTCATTAAGTATAACTTAAAATATTTTTATTTTACTTAATATTATTAATCTTGATAATATTTAATTCACCTCGTAGTTTATTAGTTCACTAATAATACTTTTATTCGCTTACTAATATTATTAACATCTTAATAATATTTTAATACTTTACTAATATTATTAATCATCTTAATAATATTTTAATCATGCATTAATATTATTACTTTAATAATTTCTTACTTATGCTTTAGTATCATTAATCAATTAATAATACTTTTATTCATTTACTAATATTAATAATCATTTAATAATATTTTATTCATTTAATAATGTTATTACATTTTAAGAATATTTTATTAAATCTCGAATATTATTATTTACTTAATAATATTTTAATCATCCAATAATACTTTAATTTAATATTATTAATCTTTTAATAATATTTTAATCTAAGATTAATTATTTAATAATATTTTAATAAAGCTTTAATCTTAATATTTTTATTTACTTAACAATATCATATTCTAATATTATTAATATCATAATAACATTTTAATAATTTGTTTGATCAACAAAAGATTTATTCTAATTGTTCACCCTTTACAAAACCACTTATTTAATATCCATAAAAGGTCATAAATAATAATTCTTATTATAAATTACCAAAATGCCCTAAAATAGTCATAATATTATATATTAGGAGTATTCAAGCATTAAAATCATATTTTCCTATTTAAGACATCATTTAACTATTTATTTCCTTTTATTCATAATTTCATCATTTTTAGGAAAAATACCAAAATGATTCCAAAAATTCTTCCTTTCTGGGTTTAGACATTATATAACCAAACAATGATCCCCAAATTTTCCTAGAATTTTAGAAAGTGATTTACTAATTTTAAAGTACCCAAAACACTCGGTTCTTGCTTCATTTTTCATAAATCGAGTTTTACTCAGAAAAATCTAAAATTTTCAGGGTATACTCTCATAACATATATGAACATACTATACAATTTTCGGAATTGTCCAGTGTATACACTGTGAGAAATTCGGGTGTTAATATTTAGGAGTCCTGTATGGAAATAGCCATTACGCACAACCTATACATCGAAACATGTCCGTTCTTTTTCCAACACGTAGATAACTTCTTAAGGTACCTCTCTGATTTTTCCCAAATTTTTAAAAGACATGAATCTGTCTGAAATAGCTCTAAGAAAAACGGGGACAGTAGCTTTTTAGGGTTTTGAAACTTTAGATTTCTATGGGGACTATTTTGGGGAAAACAGCCCCCATGGCTTCAATACTTGCTAGATTTGTGTTCTACCACTTGGGTTTACTAGATAACTCATGTATATAGCACCCCCCTTCGACGGATCACAAATCCAAATTGTAAAACTTGAGTTACACAAGATTTAGTGGAAGAAAAAACAAGGGTTTAACCCCTAGGAGAACATATGCTCATTTTCTTCCTCTAAACCTTTGATCGAACTCTCAAGATACTTAGTTCCATACATGATGATATGTTGAACTAGGGTATCTTGAGTATTAGTTCATAACTCCAACAAATCATGCTATAACACAAAATAAAAGAAGAAGATGAAGATTAGGTTATACCTTGATCTAGTAGCAACCTTTCTTGATTTGCCAAAGTAGTATATAATCTTACGGTGCATTAAAAAAACTAGCACACCTCTCTCTCTCAAAAAAAAAATCGAATCCCCCTCTCTCTTTTCTCTCTTAGTATTTTGCTAGCTTGGGAGAAAAATAGAAGAAGAATGAGAGAAAAGAAATGTTTAGCAGTTGAAATGTGTGATAAAACTAATATCCCCCATAATTTTGTTGTCCCTTGGATAAAAGGCTTTGCCTTATCTCTTTTAATTAACCCTAATCATGTGATTAAAGGTGCTAAGTAGATTTTCAACCAATGGGAGATGGACACACTTGTACTTGATGTAAGAGTTACTAATTAAGGAACTTGATTAGCATAAATTTGTTGCCTTAAAAGGCCTAATGTGGCCGGTCTCCTTGCCCCATTATCTCCTCCATTTTGCATTTATTTTAATGCACAAATTTGATTAATCAAAAGTCTAAAATACCCTTAATCAAGTGGGCTAAGTATTGATTTGCATTTTATTTTTTTTGGGCTTCTCCTTTAATTGTTTTGGGCCATGCAATAAACATAGTCTAACAATTTTAATATAAGTTACCCAAATTGTTTATTTAGGGTTTCCATTCCCAAACTTATGAAATTTAATTACTTATACATGTGACTTTAGCTCATAACCTAATTAGGTTTATTAGAAATAGGTTTAAAATTATTAGTCACTTGAAATAACAAGATTATCCACTTAAGTTAGTATACATATTAAATACTAACCTTTCCTTATTACCATAACCCTTAGGTTATTTAATTATCTCACCTAATGTATAATTAGGTTACGAAGCTTTCATTTAGGGTTTAAAATAAAATAAAATTAGTTTCTAAAATTTGTAATTAGTGTTTCACACAGTAATACAAGGGTTTGTCACATAACACCATAATTGACCAACCCTTATCGGTCCACATATACAGTACATATTTATAGCACTAAAAAATCAAAATATAATTAATATTATATTATTATTCTTATGCCTTGATTAAAATCCAAAAATTAGGGTTTAGATTCCAAATCGATTTATCTCATCATACTTAACATTATTAATTAAGTTAAAAATAATTAACTTAATAATCTAAAAAAAATCATATAATAAAATAACTATTATAATAATTCAAAAAAAATCATTTCATATATTATATAAATAATATATGATTATATTTTCATGGAAAATAATTAATAAAACATTTCTAGTATAAAATTAATTATGATAAGAATATAATTTATAATGATCAATAATTCTAAAATAAAATTATTTGTAAATATTCATATTTTTATTTATCACATAAATACATATACACATTATCTTGGCACATATTCCCCATATTTAAAATAAAAAAAATTAAACGTAAAATTTCTAATTTATTTGTATAGAAAATATCGGGTTGTTATATTCACCCTCCCTTATAAAGATTCCGTCCCCGGAATCACTGTTTTAAAACCTACACATACAAGTGTCGTAGCATATCTGATCATTGTAAGTAGATCTTGATCATAAATGATCGTCTTGATCTTTAACCTATTCACGTAAAAGCATCTTTATCTAATTAAGCGGAAATTTGATTTCTAAAAAGAACTCAAATTCCTTCTTCAAATTTTTTTATAAAATAATTTACTATATATATGAAAATCATGCATAAGAAAATAAAAGTTATACGAATAATACCTGGAATTGCACCACCAGCTACTATGGTATCCTGGACCGTCATGTTGTAGACCCTTGCTATTGATTTCGTTGGCTTGCTGGATGACGTTGGTCCCGTGATTGCCAGAGTTCCACTGCCCTTGCCAGTATTCACACTCCCTGCCTCCGTCCTCATCTTTGAACAATCCTTCACCTTATGCTCAGTCGAACCACACAGAAAACACCCACTGTTCATCCTAGGATTGGGGCAGTTAGGAGAGATATGGCCCTCCTGCCCGCACTTGTAGCACATGAACTTCTCCTTCAAACATTTTCCAGAGTGGTTCTTTCCATAGTTTCCACACTGCACAGCTTGCTTCTTAACTCCTTCTTGTTTTACCTGTAAACTTCTAAAAGTGCTTCCCTTCCTTTTGCAACTACCACCGCTACTCTCACTATTAACTTCCACCTTCCCAGTTCCTTCGACCTTACTCTTGTTCTTTCTCTCCTTGTTGTAGAGTCTTATGGCCTCATTTCCCTCCTCAGCAATAATAACCTTCTCCATGAGTGCTGCAAATGTAGGGATCTGCAACACCGCCACCTTGTTGTAGAGCCAGGGTTTTAATCCTAGCTCAAACCTTCTAGCTTTCCTAGCCTCCGTATCAACTTGATGCGGAGAAAACCTAGCCAACTCATTGAATTTTGCGGCGTATTCGGACACCGTCATATTCTCCTGCTTTAATTCTAAAAAATCTACCTCCATTCTAGCCTGCATACTAGATGAAAAATAGTTTTCGAAGAACAGTGTCTTAAACCTATCCCAAGTAACAACACCCTCTCCTGCCCTCGCCTGATTCGCTTCCCACCAAAAATTTGACTCACCCTTCATCTTGTAGGTGGCAAAAGCGGTCTTTTGCCTCTCAGCTACCCTAGCTATCACGAATGCTTTTTCAATCTCTTTAACCCAAGTCTGGGCTTCAACAGGGTCAGTTGTCCCTTTGAATTATGGCGGTCCCACAGCCTTGAAATCTTTAAAGTCTGCCAAGCGGTTGTCTGACTGGTTCCCTGCGACTGGAATTCCTTGTTGCATAGCTTGTGCTACCATGTTTGCAAAGTGCTGCATTGGGTCTGCTTGTTGTTGTCCCTCAACGTTATTGACAGACTCTTCTGCCCTTTGGTTTTGAGTTTGAAGTCTTGGCGGCATTATCTGGTTAAGTAAAACCATATATTATTCTTTACATTCTAAATCTTATCATATAAGTTTAGTATATTAACTCATTTCATTACTCAAACTTAGATTCATATTCATTTACCGAATACTTTACATAGCATAACACATACTGCTTTAAACATCATTCATCCCTTTGTGACTATAAAAGTCGGAATTTACAGCCTTGACTAATACCAAAAGTTGGGAACATTACATTACACAGACATACTTAACATTAAACAGACCTACACAATAGAACCTATACTACCTATTCACTACGCCTTTTTCTTGGACAACCTTTCGCCTGATGACCTTCTATCCCACAAATAAAACATGCTCCTGATTTATAGTCGGGACAATACAGAGTGGTATGTCCCTCATAGCCACAAAGGTAACATATTATTTTCCCTTTCTTCATATCGGATTTTCTTAAGTCATGGTCTTTATGTTTAAAGTCATCTGTGGCCTTTAGTGTATAGATGAACTTGGTATGATTATGACCAGGGATTATTCGGTATAGTCATGACCGTAATGTTACAAATGATGTGGTAAAAATCCTCATTGGCCCGTAGTGCATTGATGGACAGTTGTTGCCATGACCATGACCATTGATGAAAACACGAATATCCTTGGCCCGTAGTGTATGGATAAAATGTGGTTGTAATACTAATGAATATCCTTGGCCGTAGTGCAGGGATGGCGTGGTTTATTTAATAAGCTGAGTCTCAATGATAAAAGTGATGAAAAACCTTTTAAATCATAGAAGATAGTAGATTTTATTCTCTACTTGACTCTTCTAATGGATTGCTTGTTCTGCTGCAGTTAAACTTGATGTTTGTTATATTGTATCAGATTAACACTGTTGAAGGCTAACGATAATTTATTCTACATTATCTTAGCCAAAATATTTCTTACTAGGCTAGTTGAGCTCACCCTTTTGCTTTCATTGTTCTCTTCAGGAAATGAGAACGTAGCAGGGACTAGTCAGGGAACGGAGTGACGGTCCAGATGATAACATTAGTAGTCCTCGCTATTCTATGAAATAGTGTGATAATAAATGTATTGAGAACTTATATTTGTATTAAAACTCACAGCTCATGTTGTATATTTAAGATTGTATTTGTATTCTGTACCATGTATTTGGCGACTCAGAATAGGTGATGTATACCTGTTTTGGGGGCGTCACAAGCCATATGTCATATATCTAACACAAAGAACAGGTATGTTCAGTTAATTTCAAAAATGATTACAGAAGAATGTAGCAGTATTTAGCATTTAAAACATTCTTTGGTAAAACTCGTCAAAGAACTATTTCACAAAGAAAGATAGATCATAGTTATACCAGAAGATAGAAAACTGACTTTAAACAATAAATTCCAGAGAGGCAGGTATCATGTAAAATCTAGCATTTATCACAAATCTCAGTAGCATTGAGCAAACATCAGTAGTTCAATAAATAAACCCAGTGGACATCAATATCCACACAATATTTATATACCAAACAAAATAAAGCCAGTGGACATCAGTATCCACACAATGTATATTATGAGAGAGAAAGATAACAATATATAAGGGTTTACCTTACAGATCATGTGACACCCCCAAATTTAGGTACTTCATTCCCACAAGATTTGGTGCTCACTATCCATACATTCATACTATCTATTCAGATAAATAATATTTACATCATAAATCCTTCCCTTAAATAGGGTTACATTAATAAATTCAAAAATAATCCCAGGTTATCTAACCTTTAAACATCATTCAAGTTCGGAAATAAAATTTATTACATCACATCATTATTAAAAAGTCTAAGATCATCATAATAAATAAAAGTACAATCAGCATCTCTTGTAAAAAATTCCCTTTCCTTTGCTAGTTGAAGGTTCATCTACCTTCTCCACTTTAGCTGCAATGAGTTTATAAATACGCAAGAGTGAGCAAAACAATTGCTCACTAAATATAAGCTAAGGTTAGAGTCTTATAACATTAGAAATGAAATCACAGAACGTACATTAACTGATAGCAAGCTGGAAACTAAAAACTTGCCTAACATGGTATTAACTCATGCAAAGAATTAAGACATTTCAATAATAGAGACGAAAGTTCGAAAACTGCGTTCATTATACAATAATAGAACTTAAGAAACTTGCTTCACTATAAACAAGTTAGAATGAATCAATCAAACGAGAATTTCAAATAACATTAGAGTTAAAGTTTGCTCGAATGAATTTTAGGAACAATTGACTTAGTCAATAACAGTTAAGATAATAAGCTTTCTCAATCAAAAGAATAAAGTTACATAATATAGTAATAGAACTAACTCAATGAAAGTGTAGAGTTAGAAACTTTCTCAATGTAAAAAGATAGGGTTTAGAAACTTGCCTCAAGCGTAAGCTACAATATTAAACTCATGTTCACCTACACATTGGTTTAAAACCAAATTATCTATTAGATATGCTAACATACTATAACATGTATACTTCTATCTAAACTCATCATTTTATCACAAGTCTTTCTTTACCATCTACATTTCAGAAATTCCAAGTGTTTACTTCTCAACACTTGCCTAACATTTAATTTGTATACCAAGTTATCACATAATGCGTTCTTGATTTACTAACAACTTTTACAAATTTTGAGTTCATAATCCACATCACATGACTCCATTTAACCTTGTTGTTACATGATTCTCACATTACCATAACCTTAGGCTAAACTACAAAGAATGACCAAAGTCTGTGCAGACAAGCGAGACTTCATTAATCTGAAAATGGGCACTAGTAGCCCCACAGCTTTTATCTTTGGGATGCTGGCATACCATGCTAGTGACAGCCTATCTTTGCTTTTAAGGGTTCTTGTGATCATGGCGACTCACATAACTCAGTTTTACACACTTCTTTTGGCAGACAATTATAGCTGCATAATTGAACAGCCAATCCATTCCCTAAATAACATCGAACTCTTCGAGTTTTATCGGGATTAAATCTACTTTCATAACATTTTCCTTAATTTTCACCCTACAGTTCTTGTATATGAACCTAACTGGAATCACTTCCCTATTCGCAATTTCTATGTTTAAAGGGAATTTCAACTCTTCACAAGGTATTTTTAACTTCTTAACAAATTCCTCAGATAAAAACGAGCAAGTAGCAACCGAATCAAACAATACATATGCATCTATATCATTGATTGAGATAATACCTGACACGACATCTTTTGATTGCACCGCGTCCTGAACCGTCATGTTGAAAGTTCTAGCTGTGGGCTTATTTGTTGTTGTTGGTCCATCAATAGCTAGCACACCTCCACTAGCATTTCCCTTGCTCCCATTTGTCTCACCGGATCTCTTCTTAGGGCATTCACGAGCAAAGTGATCCTTGGATCCACACGTGAAGCACACATTCTTCTTAGCTTGAGTACAATTTGGGACGATGTGACCCTCCTGGCCATAATTGAAGCATACTCGCTTCCCCATCAAGCACACACCCTTGTGAAACTTTTCACACGTAGCGCATGCTTTGAACTTCTTATTTTGCTGGTTTCTTTGCTGATTTCCAGCTCCCCCATTCCCATTCCACTTCCTCTTCAGGTTGTTGTTGCCATTTCCACCGTTACCACCACCACTATTTTTAGCTTCACTTTCACTTTTCTTCTTCCTCTGCTCCTGGATGTGCTTTGTTACTGCCTCGTCTCCACGTTCAGCGAGAATTGCTTTCTCCATCACTGCTGCAAACGTCTTCAATTAAAACAGGGAAACCCTATTGTACAACTAGGGTTTCAGTCCCTACTCGAACCTCCTTGCCTTGTGCTAATCTGTACTGACTTGATATGGCGTAAACCTCGCCAACTCGTTGAATTTTGGGGCATACTCAGACACCGACATTGTTCCCTACTTTAGTTCCAAAAATCGAACCTCTAGCTGGCTCTTCGAACTCTCTGGGAAATAAGTCTTAAAGAACAACTCCTTAAACCTATCACAGGTCATCACTCCTGGTCCTTCCCGAATTTTGTTGGCCTGCCACCAATAACTAGCCTCTGCTTTCAACATAAATGTTGAAAAAGCAGTCTTCTAGTTAGCCTCTACCCTAGCAACATCGAAAACCTTCTCGATTTCCATAATCCAGGTCTGCGCTTCAACTGGATTCATGGACCCACGAAATTCTGGTGGTCCAACCGCCTTGAAATCCTTAAACATTGTACCTTGATTCTGAGGTTGATTCTGCAAAGCACCCGTCAGTAACGTCACTAGCTGCTGAACAGGGTTTCCTTCCACATTGTTGTTATTGTTGTTGTTGTTTTCCTCAACGATCCTCTGTCATGGTGGTTGACATCTTGGAGGCATTTTCTATTAAAATACATCCATTATCTTTTATTCAACCTTTTAGGTATTATATACTTAAGTTGCACATCATAAAAGTTTATCACATAACACTTAACACTTTGAATAACAACAATAACTTTTATTCATTCATCATCTAAAAAACATCAAAACAATAGCATCACTGCTATTTACATTACTTTCCTAAACTATAACAGTTGCAGGACAACATCATCATCATCTATCCCATTGGTTATATCATACCCGAGATTTACATTTCGTTTATTTTCTAATCACCTATCAATTACATTCTCTACAATGTCCTACTAAGATACTGCGTATCCTTACGACGCTCTTCTTCTATAATTCGGAACATTGTTCGGCGATCCAATATGTATGATAGTAGCGTCTCGAACTGAATCGGATAACCCATGACTCGATCTTGAGCTCGATTGATCACGGTGTTGAATACGTTGTTCATTTCTTCCATCTTCCTCCTTTTTTCTTGTGCGTCCCTCTCTGCCATTCCGACTCATTGATAAGCTTCCTCGTATGCATCTTCAACTCTTGCCCTTTTTGTAGATTCTTCTTTCAACTTGTTCTTCAACTCCGAAATCTCTGCTATCATACACTCGTTCTCTCCTTTGGTGTGAACCAGCTTCTCTTCAACGTTATTCAGTCGTTCCTCTCGATCTTGGATCTCGTCGTCCTTCTGTGCCATCGAGATCTGTTGTTCAGCTACTATCTCATGAAACTCCTCGACGGTGTCTTGAAGTTCCATATTGTGGTCATACACCTCATCGTATATACGGGCAGCTATCGTGTTAAGTGGAAGCTCTTCCTCCTCGTCCTCCTCATTCCCCGACTGTGGCAGCTCCACGGGATCCTCCTCGTCCGTCTCTATCTCATTATCATCATCAGGTACTCTCTCCTGCTCAACTACTGTGATCGACGAAACTATTTCTCGTGGTAGTAGTTGTTCCCAAATCACCTGAATATCTCGAGGCTCCTCCTCTCTAGCCTGACTAGATCCTACTATATTAGTCATCCTATCAACCAAGTTTAAGTTTTAATTACTAATCATTACTATTCGACACTCATGAGCACATAAGTTGTAATCACATAAGCACATAAGTGTTTTATTACTTTCTTTTTCCTAAAACTCGATAAGAGTTTATCATCACTATCTTTTCAAAGGTTACTTCCTAAGGCTTTTCCCCACCTAAGGTTCGTAACATATGGCTTTGATACCAACCTGTGACACCCCCAAATGTAGGTACTTCATTCCCACAAGATTTGGTGCTCACTATCCATACATTCATACTATCTACCCAGATAAATAATATTTACATCATAAATCCTTCCCTTAAATAGGGTTACATTAATAAATTCAAAAATAATCCCAAGTTATCTAACCTTTAAACATCATTCAAGTGCGGAAATAAAATTTATTACATCACATCATTATTAAAAAGTCTAAGATCATCATAATAAATAAAAGTACAATCAGCATCTCTTGTAAAATTTTCTCTTTCCTTTGCTAGTTGAAGGTTCATCTACCTTCTCCACTTTAGCTGCAATGAGTTTATAAATATGCAAGAGTGAGCAAAACAATTGCTCACTAAATATAACAATGAATCAACATGAGAATAACAATAATAATTGCCAATGAATAGGCTCATCAAAACTGAATAGTACTCTAACAATGATAATCAGAACTGGAATTCAAAATATGGAATATACATAACTAAGGGTCATAAGACCATGAACTATGTCCACAGTTGCGAGTAATCTTTCAACTCCAACTTTAACAGTCATAAGACTATAAGAACTCCTCGTACATAGGGGGATTAGCCCTTCGTACAATGTATTGTGCACAAACATTTTAGCGCTACGCGTAAGTTATCCCCTAATAATAATAGGGTTGTTCATCTCAGTATTTAGAATACAAGTCCGCACCAAAGAAACTTTGGTTTGGATAACCTTTCAAGGATAATTTGAAGTTTAACGAACATCAACTAGAGGACTAGTTGAATCAATAGTGTTTGATAATCACAACAGATGTTTTAATAACAACATGACATAGAACAATTGAGAATCATAAATGAACTGGTTATACATATCAAACTCATGCTTGAAATAACTATAGAGCATAAGTATTCAATAAAATGAATAAAATGATTAACCTTTGCTTGAACAGTAAATAAGTTAAGGTTAGAGTCTTATAACATTAGAAATGAAATCACAGAACGTAGATTAATTGATAGCAAGCTGGAAACTAAAAACTTGCCTAACATGGTATTAACTCATGCAAAGAATTAAGACATTTCAATAATAGAGACAAAAGTTCAAAAACTGCGTTCATTATACAATAATAGAACTTAAGAAACTTGCTTAACTATAAACAAGTTAGAATGAATCAATCAAACGAGAATTTCAAATAACATTAGAGTTAAAGTTTGCTCGAATGAATTTTAGGAATAATTGACTTATTTAATAACAGTTAAGATAATAAGCTTGCTCAATCAAAAGAATAAAGTTACACAATATAGTAATAGAACTAACTCAACGAAAGTGTAGAGTTAGAAACTTTCTCAATGTAAAAAGATAGGGTTATCTATTAGATATGCTAACATACTATAACATGTATACTTCTATCTAAACTCATCATTTTAGCACAAGTCATTCTTTACCATCTACATTTCAGAAATTCCAAGTGTTTACTTCGCAAAACTTGCCTAACATTTATTTTGTATACCAAGTTATCCCATAATGCGTTCACGATTTACTAACCACTTTTACAAATTTTGAGTTCATAATCCACATCACATGACTCCATTTAACCTTGTTGTTACATGATTCTCACATTATCATAACCTTAGGCTAAGCTATAAAGAACGACCAAAGTCTGCGCAGATAAGGCACTTGAGTTGTTTGAAAATGGGCACTTTGTGCAGTCGCTTTGGGATTTTATCTTTGGGATAGGCACACCCGTGGCTGCGATTTAAGCATGGCGTAGCGCGACTACATAACTTTCGATTTTTACGTAATCGAAGCTTCGATTTAGCTGTAAGCCAACTAACGCGAATTTCACCCATCAAACAGTGATAATAACACATAAAATAAATATACAAATATCATAAACATGATTGCTAACATATACAACCAATTAACACAATTTAACAGTAACTAAAGCTATTTTAATTTCTCAATTTTCATATTTTCATGAAAAACTCAATTTTCTTGACATTCATCCTAAAAATCATCACTGTAAATTCGATACATGATCAAATCATCTCATTCAAATTAAGTTATGTTTGTATCTCAACAAACTAGCATAAACAAAACTCAATTAACATCTTAGCATGCAATTGGACCATCAAAACTAGAACTAACGTAGCTACATATGAAAACATACATATATACTGACAAAATTTCTACTCATATCCGAAATTAGCATGAATTTCTCATTTAAGCACAACCTCCAGTCATCATATACTCATATAATCACAAGTAATCCCATTATACAGCAATAATTCAACAATTTGAAATTCACAGATTATATAAAATTTCGTTGTAATTCACATATGTAGACATATATACATATATTAAGGTTGTATAAGAAATACCTTCAAATTGCTTGCAATCCTTTTTTTGTTAAACACCAGAAGACGCCTCTGAAATTCTTTCTCTCAAATTCTCTCAATTCCCACAAAACTCAAAGACTTTCACACTTTGAAAAAATATAATGCGTAATAAGAAAATCAACTGATATTCAAGCGCAAGAATAAAAGCTGATAATTTTAATAACTACTACTAATTGCAAAATCGAAGCATTAACATTATATAATATAAATATATTATATTTATTATTTTATTTATTTTCAAAATTAGAAATTCCAAAAGCCATAAGGCTTGTTTGGCAAACTCTTTAAGTTTAAAGAATTAAAATACTTTTAAGCCTTGTTTGATAAAAACTAATTTAAATCCTTTTTAATTTATTTTAATAAACATTTTCATTTATAAATTATAATCACCTATTATTTATTTGGATCTCCATATACAATATTAATCAATTAAATTAATCACATACTATATTTTAATTAAATATAGCCTTTTAGCAAATATCACAAAATTATAATTCATGTTATAATTTTATTTGATAATTTAATATACCATACCATATTAAATTATTAGCCACAATATAACACCTCATGTTATAATATAAATCTCTAAATTATAAATTAATTTAATTTAGAAATTTATCTAATAAATTTAGATTTACAAATATTTATTAACGACCATCACATCAATAATTATTTATTCCATCAATTCAATAATAGACACATATAATAAATATTTATATTATTCAATAAATATTTAATATTACAACTTGAAATTTTGGATCGTTACATCCTTCCATACTAAAAAGGATTCTGTCCCCAGAATCACAATTCAAACAATCAAATCGTCACAGATCATCGTAAGCAAAAATTATACTAGTGCAATATAAAAAATAAGCGTATGACATGCTCATCCTTATGTAGTTTCTCAGTGAGAACCTCATTCGCCCAAAAAGAAGTACATAAACAAATAGGTATGTATAATAATAATAATAATAATAATAATAATAATAATAATAATAATAATAATAATAATAGTTTTGACAAATAAAATGTGCAGATTTTTAACTAAAATTGAATGGATTTAACAAATAGATTTAGGGTTTTAAAAAAAAGAAGATAAGATTAAAAGTTTTTGAAAGATTTTAGTGTTTTAAAGAAAACAGGAAGAGCAGAGACAAAAATTGGGGGGTTTTATAGAAAACAATTGTCCCCCCCTTTTATAAAAAATCAAAACCCTAAACCATAAATTTCACAGATGAAGGTTTTTCAGAAAATTTTCAAAAAAGAATTTTAAAGACCGAAAAAAATGAAGAACCAGTAGAAGTTTAAACAGAACTCCGGTGATTTTGAATCTCAAAAGATGATCGTAGAGAAAGAGAATTTTGGATGTTAAATTTTGTTTTAAAACAAATCTGCAGATCTATTAAAGACTTTTTCGAAGACCAAACACTGACTTCAAAAAGAAATTAAAACATGAACTGTTATGATGTCAGGGTTTTGACACAAAATTGATGGGTTTTCAAATCAATGAACCACTGAATATCAATCACAGACCAAATAGGTGAATATTTTTTTTAAAAAAAATCATCTTTTTGTCAAAAAATTGAAACTCTAAACATAGATTTCTCAGATCTGAGATATTTCTTAACGAGTTAAAAATGAAGGTTTTTTTAAAAAAAAAATTAGAGAGTGATTTTCCAAAAGATAAACCAGTGAATGTTTAAACACACAAAAATTTGTGATTTTGAATCATAGTAGATGAAAATATGGAAGGAAATTATGAATATTAATAGAAGAAATTAGGGTTTTGTTTAAAAAAAATAAATCTGCAAACGAAATGAAGATTTTTCGAAGATAAAAAAATACCAAAAAATGGATTCGAGAAGGTGACATCAAGAGAAATGATTTTCATCTTCTTTTTTTTTTGTATATAGAAACCTTAAAAAGTTTTAAGAAATTTAAGTTTAATTGATTAATCAGATCGATAAACCACATCAAAAAGAAATCTGTAAAGAGTAGCGAGATATTGAGAACTAGAGAAATCATGATTTGATAGAGAAGAGAAGAGAAGAGTTAGGGATCGAAAACAGATAGAATCAGAGATCGGTGAAGGTGGGAGAGAAGAGAGAAAAACCAGAGGCGTAAGAGAAGAGAGAGAAGGAAGAATGAAAAAAGGAATAAAAAAATAGAATTATATATATATATATATAGTTTGACTAACCTTGTTGATCCAACGATGGAGAGTTGGCCTGGATTGAGATCAAAGGCTTGGATTTAATCTGAGATGTGAACAGTTGTGGTTCTTTGAAAAAAATGATCAAATGGCTGAGATGAAGTCTAAGTTTTGATCGAGCGGTTCAAGTGATGCTTTGTGTGTTCCTTGATGATTAAATCTAATTGGTTTATTGGAGAAGGCGTGGATGGAGGCAGATAGCCATTGGATTTGCAATTGAATGAATGATTTTGATTTAATCCTTGATATATGTATATATATAAGCTAAAAAGGATAAAATGTTAAACAATATTTAATATTAATAAAAATTAGTAAAATAAATATTATTAGATAAAAGTATACTAATGTTTTGTTTTAGAAATATAATATTACCATGTATAGAAATATAACATAATTAAGAGTTAATAAATATAGAAAATGAGATAAAAAATTAAGAGAAAAATTCTAACATGCCTAATTCAATTCGTAATTTGCAGAATCTTTCCGAACTTAGTGGTTTAGTGAATATATCAGATATATTTAATTCACTGTCAATGTTTTCTAATTTAATAATTCCATTATTAACATGATCACGTAAAAAATGATGCCTGATATCTATATGCTTTGAACTAGCATACAGAACAATATTTTTACTAAGATTTATAGTCCTTGTATTATCACATAGAATTGACACACAGTCAAATTTCAAGTTATAGTCAGCAAGGGTTTGTTTCATCCATAGTATTTGTGCACAACAACATGCAGCAGCAATGTATTCAGCTTTAGTGGTTGAAATAGATACCGAGTTTTGTTTTTTAGAGAACCAAAAAACTAAATATCCTCCCAAAAACTGATAAGTACCACTAGTACTTTTTCGATCGACGTGATGACCTACATAGTCAGAATCTAAAAAACACACGAGATTAAATGGTTGATCCTTAGGATACCATAGACCTTATTCAGTTGTTCCTTTAAGATATCGAAAAACCCTTTTTACTGCGATAAGATGAGCTTCTTTACGATTATCTTGAAACGTGGAACATTTACAAACACTAAACATAATCTCAGGTCTACTAGCAGTTATGTATAGTAAACTTCTGATCATTCCTCTGTATTTCATTGAGTCAACAATTTTTCCATTTCATCAGCAATTAATTTATCAGTAGTTGACATAGGAGTGTTAAGAGGTTTTGCAGATTCTAAGCCAAATTTCTTGATCATTTCTTTACAGTATTTAGATTGAGATATATGAATACCTTTTTCTCCTTGTTTGATATGTAGTCTGGGGAAGAAGTTTAATTCTCCCATTATACTCATTTCAAATTCTTTACTCATACTTTCAGAGAAATCATTGCACATAGTAATGTCAGTGAAACCAAAGATAATATCATCAACATATATTTGAATTACAAGAATATCATCATTCTTATTTTTAGTAAATAAAGTAGTATCAACAGTACCCCGTTTAAAACCATTATTTACCAGGAATTTACTCAGTCTTTCATACCACGCTCTAGGGGCCTATTTTAAACCATATAAGCTTTATGTAATTTTTAAGCATATTCAGGATGACTAAAATCTTCAAAATCAGGATGTTGTTTAACATAAACTTCCTCTTCTATAACACCATTTAAGAAAGAAGATTTGACATCCATTTGAATTAGCTTATAATTTTTATAACATGCAGATGCTAATAACATACAAATAGATTCAATTATAGCAACAAGAGCATATGTTTCATCATAGTCAATACCTTCCATATGATTATATCCTTGTGCAACTAATCTTGCCTTATTACTTACAACAGTTCCATTTTCATCAAGTTTATTACGAAACACCCACTGAGTTCCAATAATTAAAACATCCTCAGGTTGTGGAACTAACTCCCATACTTTGTTTCTAGTGAATTGTTCAAGTTCATCTTGCATAGCCATTATCCAGTCTTTATCAAGTAAAGCATCTTTTATATTTTTAGGTTCAATTTGAGACAAGAAAAATAAGTGACCAGCTAGATTATGTGCTTGTGATCTAGTGATAACCCCTTTATCAATATTACCAATTACATTTTCTATAGGATAATTTTTAATAATGTGAGACTCTTTGGGCAAATCAATTAACTGAGGGTTTGGGTTTTCGAGGGGATTCCCATCAATAGGTGGAGATGTATTATCTAGTTTTGGTTCTTCCATATTTCTGAGAATATCTTCAAGGACAACATCACTGTCAACAAGCTCTCTATATTTTGGAGGAGGTTGAGTTTCATCAAAAAGTCACATTCATTGATTCTTCTACAACTAAACTTCTTTTGTTGAAAACTCTATATGCTTCACTATTAAGAGAATATCCAAGAAATATTCATTAATCAAATTTGGGATCAAATTTCAATAAATGTCCTTTGGTATTTAGAATAAAACATTTGCTCCCAAAAAAAATGAAAATAGTTTATTTTTGGAGTTCTTTTATAATAAAGCTCATACGGAGTTTTGAGCAAAATTGGTCTTAATAAAACTCTATTTAAAATGTAACATGATGTTGCCACAGCTTCAGCCCAGAAATATCTTGGAAGACAATATTCATTCAACATGGTGTTAGCCATTTTTTTGTAAAGAATGATTTTTCCTTTCAACTACTCCATTTGACTGTAGTGTATAAGGAGCAGAGAAGTTAATACTCATACCGTTTGTAGGGTTTTCGGCACAAAAACGCAGCGGAAATAGAAAATAAATCAAAGCAATTCCGAAACCCAAAACAGGATCCAAGCGAAACTAAAATTAATTCAGTGGTTTAGATATTATATCGATTATGGAAAAATTCTGAAATAACTTCGAATCCTTTACGCAATCCAATTAGAATCGCGCCTCTATGGTATCCACACGAACACCGCACGAATCGTCGAATGATTCTGCAATAAGAGGGACTTGCGGTACTAGCCACCAAAGGAACGATTATGAAACTATTTTCTCTCTAGTCTCTCTCTAAGAGCGGCTATGATTTTTCAATTATGATGTTACCCTAAGTAGCTGCTATATATCATATATATAGTAGTTAAAAGGAATTAATCAAATCAAAACCTAATTTCATCAAATCTGAATTATATATATCTTAATTAAGCCTTACTTAATTAATATACATGAGTCATGGGTAAGTGTCCTCTTTTTGCCTCTTGCATGTTGAACCGTTTTAGTACTTTATCAATATATGTACTCTGACTTAGGCCGAGCATTTTCATTGATCTATCTCGATAGATCTTGATACCTAAAATGTAGGTTGCATCGCCTAAATCTTTCATGGAGAAACATTTTCCTAACCATGTTTTTACAGCTTGTAATGAAAGAATGTCATTCCCAATAATTAATATGTCGTCAACATATAATATCAGGAATACAATGTGACTCCCACTAACCTTCTTATATACACAAGGTTCATCTTCATTTTTAATAAAGCCTAACTCTTTGACTGCTTCATCAAATCGAAGATTCTAACTCCAAGAGGCTTGCTTCAATCCATAAATGGAACACTGCAGCTTACATACCTTTCCAACATCCTTTGGATTGACAAATCCCTCAGGTTGTGTCATGTACATATCCTCAAGGAGATATCCGTTAAGGAAAGCAATTTTGACATCCATCTGCCAGATTTCGTAATCGTAAAAGGCTGCAATAGCAAGTAAGATCCTGATGGATTTAACCATTGCCACTGGAGAGAAGGTTTCATCATAGTCAACACCTTGAACTTGTTTGTAACCTTTTGCTACCGGTCAACCTTTGTAGGTTTGTACATTACCATCCATGTCGATTTTCTTCTTGAAAACCACTTCCACCCGATTGGTTTTACCCCTTCGGGTGGATCAACCAAAGTCCATACTTAGTTAGAATACATGGAGTCCATTTCAGATCTCATGGCTTCAAGTCATCTCTTAGAATCTGGTCCATTCATAGCTTTTTGGTAGGAAGCAGGCTCATCCTGATCTATGAGCATAACATCGCCATTTTGAGTCACAAGATATCCATAATATCTCCTGCTCTGGGCGTGTCCTATCGATCTCACGTAATTCCTTGTGTAATTTGAGCGAGTTCACTTTCCACAACATCTTGTGGTTCCCGCCTCATGTTCAACTCAAGTTCAATGATATTCTGTGGTTCTCGAATTTCTTCGAGTTCTACTTTCCTCCCACTCGCTTCCTTTAGAGACAAATTCTCTTTCTAGAAAAATACCAGTTCGAGCAATAAACACTTTGTTCTCAAAAGGTTTGTAGAAATAATACCCTTTTGTTTCTTTTGGGTATCCCACAAAATTACATTTGTCAGATTTGGGTCCGAGCTTGTCAGAATCCAGACGTTTTATAAATGCCTCGCAACCCCAAATCTTCATGAACGACACACTAGGACGTTTCCTAGTCCACATCTCATATGGTGTCTTCTCGAACCGCCTTTGTAGGAACGGTTGCTAAGTGTGAATGTAGCCATCTCTAGGCATGACCCCGTAAGCTTATTGGAAGATCTCAGATGACTCATCATTGATCGTACCATGTCCAACAAGGTTCGATTCCTCCTCTTAGACACACCATTCCATTATGGTGTTCTAGGTGGAGTGAGCTGTGATATAATACCACACTCCTTTAGAAGGTCATCAAAGTCTTAGCTTAAGTATTCACCTCCTCGATCGGCTCGAAGGGCTTTTATGCTTTTGCCAAATTGGTTTTGAACTTCATTCTTGAATTCCTTGAACTTTTCAAAGGATTCAGATTTGTGTCTCATTAGATACACATATCCATATCTACTGAAGTCGTCAGTAAATGTAATGAAGTAATGAAACCTACCTCTTGCTAACGAACTCATGGGTCCACATACATTACTATGTATAAGTCCCAATACATCGCTAGCTCGTTCATTGTGTCCAGTGAAAGGGGCTTTAGTTATCTTGCCTAATAAACAAGACTCGCATTTCTCATATGATTCAAAATCAAATGAATCCAAAAACCCATCTTTATGGAGTTTTGATATGCGTTTCTCATTTATATGGCTCAAATGACAGTGCCAGAGATATATTAGATTTGAATCATTTGATTTAAATCGTTTTGTATTTATATTATAGATAGACATATCTAAGTCAAGAATATAGAGACCATTAAACAATTGTGCAACACCATAGCATATATCATTTAAGTAAAACGAACAATGGTTGTTCTTTATTATAAATGAAAACCTTTCTTGTCAAACAAGAAATGTAAATAATTTTTTGCTTATAGCAGCACAAAATAACAATCTTCTAATTCTAAAACTAGCCCAGAGGGCAATGATAAATGATAAGTTCCTACGGCCAGTGCAACAACTTTTGCTCCATTCCCAACTCATTGGTCAACCTCTCCTTTTGCCAAAGTCCTACTCCTTCGAAGTTCTTGCACATTAACACAAATGTGAGACCCACATCCAGTATCCAATACCCATGATGTAGAAGTAGACAAATTGACTTCTATAACATATATACCTGAATCGGAAGTCATACTTCCTTTCCTTTTCTTCACTTCTTCCAAATAAGCATGATAATTCCTTTTCCAGTGTCCAGGTTTTCCATAGAAGTGACAATCACCTTCTTTAGCCACCCCACCTTTAGGTTTTAAAGCCTGTTTGTTTTTGGAATTGGGTTTGGCACCAGATTTAGATCCTATCTTCTTCTTGCCTTTCCAATTTCCTTTAGCATTCCCCTTTTGCACCATCATTATGGGAGCGGGTCCTGCCTTTTTCATGTTGTTCTCGGCAGTTCTTAACATGCTCAACAACTCAATAAGGGGTTTTGCAATATCATTCATAAGATAATTCGTGACAAATTGAGAGTAGCTGTTGTTCAGTGATTGCAAAACAAGATCTGGTTGGGCCTCCGGAGTGATTGGAAAACCCAACCTATCAAGGTACTCAATATACCCAATCATTTTCAGCACATGTGGACCAACTGGATCACGTTCACCCATTTTACAGTGATATAATGCCTTGCTTGTATCATACCTCTCCTGTCGAGCATGCCCTTCGAATAATTTCTTGAGATGCTCGATTATCTCATAAACATCCATCAACTCATATTTCTTCTGAAGCTCAGCATTCATGGTTGCTAGCATGAGACAACTCATGTCCAGAGCATCATCTTGATGCTTCTTGTAAGCATTATGCTCCGCACGTGGTGCAGTATCAGCTGGTGCTGCAGGAATGGTCTTTTCAATGACATATAGCTTGCACTCTTGTTTGAGGACAATCCTCAAGTTCCTATGCCAGTCAAGGAAATTAATTCCACTCAGCTTGTCCTTCTCAAGGACTGATCATAGTGAAAGACTACTTGTATTGTTGTTGTTTGCCATTTATATCTACAATTTATAAGTGCAAAAATAATAAGTCAAATTTGCAGAGTTGATATTATGTAATTGATAATAGTACATTCAAAATATACCTCCCACTATTTTATTCAAATTAATAGCCCTCACCATTAATTCGGAAAGCATTTTTCAATTAAATCTTTCTAGTGAGCCAAGATCCATATTTCATTATGCCCTAAGTTAGCTTTGGCTAATCTCTTAAAACACAATTATTTAGGTAGATAACCCTATAGTTTGGTAAACAACAATTGTTTCTAGTCCATCTAATGGTACCTACCAAACTCTATGCCTCTAAGTCCATAATCTTATTGAGATAACTTAGTTAAAAGTCAGCCCAATGATTTTATGATTTGGATATCACAATTATCCTATCGCATCTTACCTAGATAAATAGGGTACTTTTCTTTGGCAAACCTACATCTATTGATCAAGGTCTTGATGAGTGTTATTCATTGGAAGGCATCCGATTTAGACTTAATAATTTAATGAGGATTTTATTAATAAATTTAGATCTCACCAATTTTAATCTTATTAAGCATGCACATTATTTATCATATCATATCGCATACAAGCATAAATAAAGTGCAAAATTAAAATGTCACGCTTATGGCCCAATCCATCGTCAATCTTTTCGTTTAATGAAAGATTGAAGGTCAATCTAAGGTGGTAAAAGATCTTAAAATAAATAGCTTCCTTGGATCTTCCTCAAGCATATGCCTCCTCTCCATCATCATCTTTCCATGATGTCCTTCATCTTTTCATCTTCATCGATTACAGATTATTACATGACATAAAGAAACCTCGAGTTACATTCGAGGGGATTTATATGAGAAGAGAATTTTACATTAGAATTTATAGAAAGGCACGACATGCAAGTCAGTATTTCAAAACCAAAACCACTAACCTATGGGTCAAAAGGCCATAATCAGTGCACCATGCATATCACAATAAGCATATAATGTTTATATAAAATTAAAGAAAAATATATATATAACAAATTGGGGTCACGACCACCATCGCACTATTTACTGACAGGGGTCCAAGGGGATCTCCTTCTCAGCGGTGGTCCTATTGTCTCAGACATGTAGAATTTTTCCAAATGATTCTCCTCAAATAGTTTTAATCACGTATTTTAATCTACCAAAATAGTCATAATAACAATACACCGATACATATCATATATGTCCCATTTCAATTAATCATATTAAACTGAATACTGTTATTACGCCATATAAGATACAATTAACAGAACAACATATACATGCATATCTATTACTTTTATTCATAATACCAGAATATGTCGATTACAGAGTATCATATACTCAATTAACAGAACAACATATACATGCATATCTATTATTGATATTTATAATATCAAAATATGTCGATTCTGAGAATATATCATATACTCAATTAACAGTTCGGTAAAATTGTATCATCATATATCATATATATCAAAAACAATATAATCAATTTCAGATCGGTAAAATTGTATCATCACATACCATATATATCGAAAATAATTAAACACTTTATCTGAATTAATCATTTTGCAAGTAGCTTTGCTAGCACTGTAGAGTTTTCGGCACAAAAACGCAATGAAAATAGAAAATAAATCAAAGCAATTCCGAAACCCAAAACAGGATCCAAGCGAAACTAAAATTAATTCAGTGGTTTAGATATTATACCGATTATGGAAAAATTCTAAAATAGCTTCGAATCCTTTACACAATCCAATTTGAACCGCGCCTCTACGGTATCCACACGAACCATCAAACGATTCTGCATTAAGAGGGACTTGCGATACTAGCCACCAAAGGAACGATTATAAAACTGTTTTCTCTCTAGTCTCTCTCTAAGAGCGGCTAGGGTTTTTCAATTATGATGTTACCCTAAGTAGCTGCTATATATCATATATATAGTAGTTAAAAGGAATTAATCAAATCAAAACCTAATTTCATAAAATCCAAATTTTATATATATATATATATATATATATATATATCTTAATTAAGTCTTACTTAATTAATATACATATATATATACAAATTATCCTTTTAATTTAAATTCATGATTTAAATAATATTAATCATATTAATATATTTAAATCCTTATAATTTAAATTAATTCCCTTTAATAACGCTCTATGTGTGTGACTTATAGGTTATTATTACGCTGGCAATAATTTTAAAATCATATTATAAAATTATAAACAGTGAGTGGCATCTAATAATGCATCACTGCTACCCAAGTAATAATAAGATCGATGATTCGATGCAACATTTTTGTGACCAATGTTTCAATGTAATTTAATCCTTTTAACCTTAATATCCTAGATTAAACTCGAGTCATGGAATGTGTCATACTCTTCATAATTTAATCTGAGTTTTCTTGATCAATGAGTAACTATATGAAACAAATCACTATTTGAGCATGGCCATGCATTTCATAGTCCTACTCAATCAAGAGGCCTATGGATATCACCCCTAATAAATAGGAGGGTTAAATTCCATCTAGATCACTCATATTCCTCACACGATTCATGATGTACCCAATAATCACATTTATAGTCCACCCTATTAAAGGTGACATTTGATGATATCAAAGTACATAAATTCCCGTGTAGTAATATAGTGATTTCGTGTCTGAGGACCATTACATCATTGTCACTATGAGAATTTTTAATGACACTTTCGCATAATGCTCCTACATGTAATTCTCATGGTGGGTCCGCCCAAAGACATCGTTCTTCAACATGTACCTATGCATCGATTTTAATATCTCATATATTTATGACCAATGAGATTTGGTCATCTATTGTCATCCACATACTAGTCTTAATGCATCATTGTTGTCCCATCAACAATGATACTCGACTAGGGACATTTAAGAACAATGATACTAATTGTAATTATATAATCTCATATTCAAGTCACATACTTGAAACTATATAATTTGTATCACTATTCTAAGGATTTTTATTATTATTATTATGTTAACATTTATATAACGCAGTAAATAAAACCATAATAAAATCATTCATTTATTCAATTAAATATAATATCAAAACGTTAAGCAATTATATCAAATAATTGGCCTCTAGGGTATAAACTCTAACACCGTTCTCATCACAGAACATAATGAAAACAGAATTGTCAAATTCTTTTTCATGATCAGATCGAATATAGACAATATAGCTCCCCTGTTGATTTTGAATCTTTTTACACAAGGCAGAAAAGGAGTTAATAGCCTCATTTTTAAATTTTAGAAAATCAACCCATGTAAATCATGAATAATCATCAACCAAAACTAAAATGTATACAGCACCACCCATGCTATGTTTAGGAATAGGTCCAACAAGGTCCATGTGTAACAATTCTAAGGGTCGAGAAGTTGACGCGATAAGTTTAGGTTTACGTGATGCAAGAATTTGTTTTCCCAGTTCACAAGCTTTGCAAATGTGATCTTTTAATAATTTTAATTTAGGAAGACCACAAACATGTTCTTTAGAAGAGATATTATTTATAAGTTTCATGTTGATGTGTCCTAGTCTACGATACCATAGCCAAGGATCCTCATTTGCAGATACAAGACAAATGTTATCTAAATGAGAATATGCATCTAAGTCACAAGTATACACATTTTGATATCTAGGATAAACTAAAATTAATTTACCAGTTTGATCAAAAATAGAGCAATTATGTGTACTAAATGATATTTTTAAACCACTATCATAGAGTTAACTGATAGATAGAAGATTATACCTGAGTCCGGTGACTAACTGAACGTTAGAGATAGTTATGTGGTTATTACCAACACTTCTAACTCTAATTATTTTGCCTTTATTGTTGTCTCTGAAAGTTACCTCACCAAAGTTTGTAGCTTGCTGATTTTTCAATTTTGACTTGTCGCCAGTCATGTGTCTTGAGCAGCCGCTATCAAGAAACCATTTGCTTTTATTCAAATCAGCTGCAAGACATACTTGTAATGCATATACTATTTTTACAAGTTGGTACCCTTTATTACGAAGGGTCCTTAGGGTGAGTTTTTGTGACGCCCCCAAATCCAGGTTCTCTAACCTCAGATTCAGTGCTCACGATCCTATCATCATCATAAGCATTCTATAACTATTGCTTGAGTACTCTCAGGAAAGTAGTTCTCAAAGAACAACTTCTTGAAATCTTCCCAAGTCACGATTCCAGTTCTGGCTTTGTTCTGGTTGGCCTCCCACCAATAGTTAGCCTCACCCTTCATTAAGTAGGTAGCAAAAATTGTCTTCGCTTCTTCGCACTACTCTAGCAATAATGAAGGCCTTCTCAATCTCCTTTACCCACGTTTGGGCTTCTATCGGGTCTCTTTGTTCCTCCGAACTCCAGCCGTCCCATCGCTTTGAAGTCCTTAAAGTTGACTAGTTGGTTGCTCACCGATTTCCTCGCAGTTGAGCTTGATTCCTCATGGCTTGACCATCATGTTGATAAAATCTTGCATTGGGTTTTGTTGAGCTCCCGCTTACATTATTAATCGATTTCTTCAATCTCTTGGTTCCTCAATCCCACGCCTCAAGGCGCCATTATCTAGTGAAACAAAATTCTAACATGTTACTTGATTTATTATCATATGATTACTTAGCATTTAACACGCTATTTATTTAAACAATCAGATGATCATTATGTGAGAGTTTTAAGTTACCAAGATTTAGAAGTCTTTCTCCCTGCTTAGTGGGTTAAGTTTATTTTTAAAGAACATTTTCCAAATCAGTCTACTGGATTCACATAACATTAAATAGAAAATTTACTATTTAAAATTTTCCAACACATATCATAATAATATTGCATTTATATTCATACACCAATCTTCAGTGACTTACATGATTAATATATGTATATTTTATAAATGCTACAATCCCATTTTAAACACAAAAGATGGGATTAACTCATAATGATACCTCCCTACAACACAAATAGGGATAGTACCTAACTTCTTACTACCTCACACCTGCTGAGGTTTACATCATTATAAAACCTTATTACACAAAAAGAAAGGTACTAATGCATCTATCTACAACTGGGTCATCACATCATCACCACTGGTGGCCCTGCCGGGTCACCTGCACAGGCTCCTAGGGAAGCAACTACTCTAGAACTCTACATCGAACGAATCGACTAGACTCTCCTATCTCAGAGTGGACCCTCCTAGCCCCACTGCGCTGGCCCTCATACACAGCGTCTAATGCCAATCCTAAAGTCTCTACCCTGACCTTCATGGCATCCAGTTCCATCTCTAATAGGTCCACCTGTTTGGCCGACTTATGAAATGCTTCTTCCACCCGTATCTTGTCTGCAATCTCTACGTCAAACTCACTCTGCATTGCTGATGCTCTACTCTCAATCTGCATGAACTTTGCCTTCTCCCCGCTTCTAGAATGGACTCAGATCTCTACTAGCTCCATCTCTGTGCTCGATAAGCAAGATCCTTATACCGGCCGCCTCCGTGTCGATGGTTCATATTCTCCGCCTCCAATCGCAAAATCCTTTGCTCCTGAAAGCATGGTTTTTTTCTAACAAAGTTACTAATCATCACATCCTTCGAGGTATCCGACACCTCCTCCGGGACGACCTCCTCCTGGTCTCTGTAATGGCTCCCCGACTATCACCGACATCCTATAAAACAAGGATACAACATCAAGACTACAATAAAATATATCCATTGATGAAATGAAATAATATTTTATTAACATAACACATACTCGATGAATTTCCACAATCCATCTCCTAACATACTCCATAAGAGTTTTCTACTAAGGTTATAACCTAGGTTTCAGATTCCTAATGTTTATAACCCACGCCTTTGATACCAACTCCTGGCGCCCCCAAATCCGTGTTCTCTAACCTCCTCGTATTCAAAGTGCTCACGATCCTACCATCATCATAAGCATTCTATAACTATTTCGAAATAATAAACATACATTGTTCATTATAATAAAGTCTCATAACATGGTCCCAAGGTCTCCATAACCTTAACTTTAAATACACCATTTATGATACAAATAGTTTACTTAAGAAATTCCATTAGATAATAACTAATTTAACATTCATTCTAAATTACTCATGGATCTTGCCCTTGCCCTTGTCCTTCGTGTTGGATCCTTCGGGCTTAACTGAAATAGATGTCATGATATAGCAAGAGTAAGCAACTAATTTGTTTCACAAGTTTATATAGACAAGGAAGATATATCATGACTTAGAAAGAAATATTGCCTTCAATGTTCAACAATAATATAAGATTGTGAAGGAACATGAATTAATAATCAACAATTGAATATTCGATAATTGAATAACATGAACTGAGTGGTTTTGAATAACCATGAACATTTGCCAAGGTGCTCAATGATTTAAACTGGACCTTTTAATAAGTTTTGGTATTCAAGGGGATCAGCCTTTCATACCCCGTGATTTATGCATAAACACTTAATAATCCGACATTGATATGATGCCTTAATCAAATTCGTCCTTTTCTCAGTCAAGAGTTCTTATCGTATAAATTTAATAAGAACAGCTATTTAAAACATTTGATTTAAAAAATTTAGACATGCTTGATCTAGCTGATACAATTAGCATAGATCTATTTCATAAACAGTTCATAAATGAAGAACTTTAATTTAATTCACGATTCAATAAGCGAAGAGAACGGGAATTCAATCGCACAAAGTGTGATTTTCAATAATCAATATAGACGTGAATAATCATCAATAATTATTCACTAACATACTTAGAAAATTATAACTCGAGTTTGAGTTAGAAAACTTGCCTCGATCGTAGGTTACAACTACAAAATTAATTTCTATCCACTATGCAGTTAAACTATCTTCCTTTGAGAGACCTATAATTAGTCTTTCAATTAGTCAATGCATAACATCAGATTATGTAATCACATAGATATTATACATTACATTAAGTTCTTATAAACATTATCATGTCTAGATAGTGTTATTATTAATTAACGACTACCTTTAACTCACATAATATTATTAACTTAGATAATATTAATTCACCTTCTAGTATTATTGGTTCACTAATAATACTTTTAAATCATTTACTAATATTTTGTTCACTTACTAATATTATGAATCATTTAATAATATTTTATCCCTTTACTAATATTATTAATCATTTAATATTTTATTCACTTACTAATATTATTAATCATTTAATAATATTTTATTTAATCTCGAATATTATTATTTAATAATAATACTCTAATCTAATATTTTATTTACATAACAACATCATATTATAATATTATTAATATTATAATAATATTCCAATGATTTATTAAATTAATAAACAATTTATTCTAATTGTTCATCCTTTATTAACCCTTATTTAATATCCATAAAAGGTCAAAAATAATATTTATTATTATAAATTACCAAAATTCCCTAAGATAGTCATGATATCATATATTATGAGCATTCAAGCATAAAAATCATATTTTTCTCATTAAAGACATCATTTAACTATTTATCTCCTTTTATTCATAACTTAATCATTTTTAGGAAAAATAGCTAACTGATTCCAAAAATTCTCAGCTTCTGGATTTTGACAGAATATGAACCAACAATGATCCTCTAATTTTTCTAGAATTTTAGAAAATGATTTACTATATTTTAAAGTGCCCAAAACACTCGGATCGCGGCTTATTTTTCATAAATTGAGTTTTACTCAGAAAATCTGAAATTTTCAGGGTATGCTCTCTTAACATATATGAAGCTACTATAAAACTTTTGGAATTTTCCAGTGTATACACAGTGAGATATTCGTAGGATAATATTTATGGAGTCCTTTACGGAAATAGTCATTACGCATAATATATAACTCCAAACGTGTCCGTTCTTTTTCCTGCACGTAGATAACTTCTTACGGTACCTTTGTGATTTTTTTCAGATTTTTAAAATACATTTAACTGACCGAAACAGTCCCAACAAAAACAAAATCAATAGCCATTGTAGGATTTTCAAAGCCTCACATATAAAGTGGACTGTTTTGGAAAAAAAATCTCAAAGGTTTCAAAACTTGCTAGATTTGTGATCTACAACTTGGGTTTACTACATAACTCATGTATCTAGCACCCCCCTTTGACGGATCACAATTCCAAGTTGTAGAACTTGAGTTACACAAGATTTAGTGGAAGAAAAACAAGAGTTTTCACCCTTGGAGAACATATGCTCATTTTCTTCCTCTAAGTCTTGATCTAACACTCAAGATACTCAATTTCATGCATGATGATTGAGTAGTTGTACACAACCCCATCAAATCTCAAGCTAGCAAAATAAGGTAAAAGAAGAAGATGAAGGTACATTATACCTTGACTTAGTTGCTACCCTTCTTGATTTTCAAAAGTAACTAATAAACTTAGGGGCATGAACAACTAGCACTCCTATCTTTTCTCTCTATAGCCTAAACCCTCACTCTCTCCTCTCTCTTTGAAGTTGGCTAGCTTGGGAGCAAAAGATAGAAGAAGAAGACGGAGAGAAAATGAGATGTTGGAAGAATGAAATGTGTTTACAAAATGAAATGGCCAATTCACTAATAATTCTCCCATAACTATTTTGTTGCCCATTGGTAAAAACTTTGTATTATTACTTCCATTAGGCTAAACATGATTAAATGTGCATAATGGAGTGGCAACCAATGGGAGCTTAACAACATTGTCCTTGTGTTTAATAATGTCTACTAATGGACAAGTTAGCTTAATTATTCCACTTAGGATCCTCATAATATCCTCCATTTATCTTTTATTTTAAATGCCCAATTTTGATTAATCAAATGTCTAGAATACCCCTAATCAAGTGGGCTAAGTATTGGATTGTATTTTATTTCCTTTGGGATTTTCCTTTAATTGATTTTGGCTAGATAATAAACAAAGTCTAGCAATTTTAATAATGTTACCCAATTTGATAATTTAGGGCTTTCATTTCCAATCATATGAATTTTAATTACTTATACATATGATTTTATCTCATAACCTAATTAGATTTACAAGAATTAGGTTTAAAATTATTAGTCACTTGAAATACTAAGTTTACCCACTTAAGTTAGTATACATATAAAATACTAACTTTTTCGTATTACCATAACCCTTAGATTATTTAATAGTCTTACCTAATATATAATTAGGTCACAAGGCTTTCATTTTTAATGAAATCTATAAATGTATGTATCCATAACTATAATATATATGTTAATTGACCCATGCACCACTTCACATGTGTTGTCACATATTAAATCCATATGTAACACAAGGTTAAAAAAAATAAATCCATAATGTACATACATATATAGTGACTTAAATTTCACGGTTATTACAGTTTTCTGTTTTGTATAAGGAGCATTTGAAGTTTCCTTTACAAAACTTGGTATAGGATAATCAGTTTTCCTTTATAGTTTCCATTTCTAGCATTGCACATATAAAAGGAATGACCATTTCTGTTACAATGGGAACATTTAGTGAAAGGAGATATATGACTTTCTTTTTCTTTGATTTTAACATGATATAATCCTTTATCCTTTGATTTACTTGTTTCTCCAGTATATCCTAAACCTTCTTTATTAAAACTATATTTTTGTTGATTTAACATGACATCAAGATTTTCTTTTCCTTTTGTAAATTTATAAATTATAGTATTTAAATCTTCACATTCTTTAGTTATTTTTTCAATTATAGTATTATGTTTTTTATTTCTAATTTTAAAAGTGAATTCTCACTTCTAATTTCTTCAATTACTACTTGAACTTGCACTTGATATCTTCATTGATTACAGCAAGTGTTGAATTTTCAATTTTAAGATTTTCAATTGAGATAATAAGTGATGATTTTTCTATTTCAATATTTTTATTTATTTTCTTAAATTATTTTAATTCTTCTTCATTTTTTAAGTGTACTTCATTTAAACTTTCATTGGTGATAATTAAGTTAGCATTTTCAATTTCAAGGCTTTATTTATTTTTCTTAATCTTTCTAACTCTTCTTTTATTAATTCATTATTCTCATATAAGTGACTGTAAGCCTCTTGTAATTCATAATGTTCTTCATTTATGTTTTCCAACGTATATGCAGAAAATGAGGTGCTAGGCAATTAATGTTCAGAATTTACCTCAGATCTTGGTGATGAGTCATTGTCTGCCATTAAACAGAGATTTGCAACTTCTTCGGTTTGTTCAGCAATTTCTTCCTCGTCACTTAGATCTCATCCTTCCTCAGCTACAAGAACTTTGTTGTTGACTAGTTTTGGACAATCCTTTTTGAAGTGTCTAGGCTGCTTGTATTCAAATCATGTGTTTGAATTTTCATTTGAGTTGGTACTTCTGAAGTTTTTGTTGTTTTCTTTGAAATTTCCTCCTTGTGTCTTTGGTTTAAAAAATTTGTTTACTTTTGAAGTTGATGAAGTTGTTGTTTGTCTTCATAAAGCATTTGCCATATTTTCTTGCCTTACTTTGAATTACTCCCTTGAGTTTTTTGGATAGTAGAGCAACTTCATTGTTGTCTAGACTTAGGAGTTCTTCATTCAGTTCTTCATCATCGCTTTCTTGGTCTACCATAAAGGCTTTAAAGGCGATTCCTTTTTTTTTGAGATCTGTGTCTGCTCCGACTTTTTTGACGAATATGTTGACTTTGTGACCACATAGCCTTTGAGATCTATAGGCTATGTGGTTAGATCTTGCATTTCTTTGATTGTTGTACCCTTCATTTTCTAAAATGGATAGAAGAGCTTTGAGAATTCTTCTGTTTTTCTCATTTGTAGTGTATGCCTTTCCCAATTGCTCTGCTCATCAATGATTCTGGAAAAACGTGTTTCCATATCAATGATCTTTTCTCCTTCTTCAAGCTTGAAGCTTTCATATTCTTGGATTAGTGCATCTTTTCTGGTTTCTTTGATGTGATTAGTACCTTAATAGGTTACAATTAATTTTTCCCAAATTTCTTTTGCATTTTTGCAGTTGCTAACTCTTTTGTACTCTTTTTCAATCAAGGCACTTGTTAATACTTGTTCAGCTCGAGATGCTATATTCATAGTCTCTCTTCTTCAGTAGTGAATTCATAGATATCTTTCTCAACAGTCTTTTCTCCTTGAATTTTTGTTGGAACATTAACACCTCGTTCGATGGCACATCAAATTTGATTCCCTGAGATTTGGCATAGATTTTGAATCTATTTTTCCAGGTGGCAAAGTTGGTACCATCAAATAGTCGAGATTTGGACATTGATAGTCCTTCTCCGCAACCAGTAGCATTGTTCGCCATGGATCTACTCTTAGGTATACCTGTATATACTCAACAAACAAGTTAAAGAGCACCGCTTTGATACCAATTAAAAGTCCAAAAATAATCTAGAAGGGGGGTTGAATAGATTATTACAGGTTAAAAATTACATTAGGCCTTTTTTGAATTTTTAATAATTAATTTGCAATTTTAGAATTTAGCATGTAAGACAGTAAAAATTCAATCACATAATGCGCAAAGATTTATCTGGTTCACAATATATACCCCTGGTATGTTACTACGTTCAGTCTCAAGTCCCTATTTGGAACTTGAGATCCTATTACTAACAGTAATAAAAACTCCTTCAACAGGCGGAGAAGCCTTTACAAAGTTTTATATACAAACTTCCAATTGTTCTCAACTAATCTATCTTGGATAGCAAGCTCTCCGCTCCCTCCTAAATTTTAGTTGTACCTTCTTTAGAGTTCAGTTATATTCTATGATCTGGTCTTGAAACAACAGCCTCTTTCCCACCTCACAAGTATATTAGAGACCAAACTCCAAGCTGACCTCTCTAAGACTCTGTATACTCGTCTTTCTAACATGTACATAAAATAAACTAACTCTGACCTTTTCTCTTTTTACAAATGATTTTACAACAATATGCTTCTTAAACAAGTAGATAAGAATTTAGTACAGGTTTATGCTTCTCAAATAAGCAGATATCAATTAAAGAGCAAATATATTTATAAAAGTTCAAAGACTTTTATACTTGATAAAATATGCTTCTTTGTAAGTAGATAGTAATTTATGTTTTGATCAAATAATGCTTCTTAGTAAGCAAATATGTATTTTATGCACAGTTATGAAAGTTTAAATAACTTTTATATTTTGAGTGAAAAATGCTTCTTGAATAAGCAGGTAAGTTAGTTTTAGCTTATGCTCAAAGATGTTTCCATATAAGCAGATAAATAATTTTAATGCAATTTATAAATAATTATTTACTCTTTAAAATAAAGAGTGTTTTTCTATGGATTAAACAGAATTGTTTCTCAGATATTCTATGACAAGTGTTATATGGTTGATTTTATGTTTGAACACTTGTATATAAAAAGAATAAATCAATTTAAACAATATTTGTCAAGTATAATAATTAAATCAGTTAGGCACAAACTGATATAACAAATATGATTATTTAACTCAGATAATACTTTATCTATTATGTGATTTTATAAATAAAGTCACTTAGTACTATAAGGAATCATACGGTTTGATTCCCTCACTTAAGAGGAATATCTCCGTAGCCTTGCGACATCTAAGTTTGACAAAATTTATATTCTCACAATTGATATTTATATAAATATTTTCAATAGATCACTACAATTTTCAAATCCAGTTCGGATGATTCCTCTTTTGGGAGGAATATCTCAGTGTTGTTTTGAAGTATCAAGTGTTGTATCTATTTTACGATATTTATATAAATATTATCAATAAAAGGATACTTAAGACTATAAGGAATCGTACGGTTCGAATTCCTCTCCATAGAGGTTTATCTCCGTAGCCTTGCGGGGTCCAAGTATCCTTTTATTTGATAAATAGATGAAATATAGATATATAAAATTGTGTATAACAATTTATATTCGTATATCTATAAATATAAAGCAAGTAAGAAATAATTCAACAAAGTTAACTCAAATGACTTATCTCAATTACTTGGACATATTTTCTCTTCTCAAACAATCAGAACTTTTGTAAGAAGAGATAGAAGGCTTTAGAGAGAGTATATAGGCAAGGAGAGTAAGATTTGGTTTTCACTTAATTGGTAAAAACCAAATGAATGAAAGACTCCCTATTTATAGAATTTTGAAGTTGGGGGAAAAAAGAAAATTTTTAAAATCTGATTTTGAATGAATGGCTGAGATTGTTTATTTTTGAAATCAAAGCTCCGGATGAAACAATTGCACGCGGATTACTCAATTGACAAAAGTCAAATTTTTGCCCGGGTAATTTTCCAATCACTCATCATTTAATGATCAAATTGACCACATGTAGGAAAGCTATACACGGTTTCAAACATTTAAAGATGCCAGCACATTTATATACTTTACACACACATATGTTATATATTATATTATATCGCATGAAACTTATTCTATATATATATATATATATTTATATATATATACTTTATATATATTATAATATACACACGTGTTTATATATATTCATAATTAATATGATATATGTATTAATGCAATAAAATATTTTTGCCCAACTTTGATTTTAAAAAAGAAATAGGAACTTCTTGCCTTGGATATTTTATATGAATCAATTTATTTAACACTTGATATTTAATTTCTCAAGGTCAATAAAAATTAAATAAAATAAAATCAGAAAATAGTTTTAGACAAACAAGATAAAAATAATTAAATAGATTTTACAAAATATTTAATTACTTCATAATTGTTATCATCAAAATATATAAAATAAAATGAAACCTGTCAAACATAAATAAAACATACTCAAAATTATAATGATATAATGACTTACAATTTTCTTAGCCATTGAACTAACATCTTCAATCATAAACTCTCATTGTTCATCTTGTCATGTTTTTTTCTATAATAGAGCCCGTGGGATGGAATCATCTTCGTCTAAATTTCCTTCTTTTTTTCCAACATTTAAAAATGTGTATAGATTAATAAACTATAATATATAAATATATCATGTATTTACAATTAAAATTTATTTACAAAAAAAAAATAAGTGTATGTACCATTTTCTCTCTTAATCCACCATAACCCAATCGACCCATTCGATAGGGATATATGTTTTTAGCACAGTGCTTTATAGCGATCCTAGATATTTCCTGCAAAAAATTAGAGGAAAAAAATTAATCGTTGTTTAACTAAATTAAATGAAAATAAAAGTTTATTCAATCGAATGCACACTTTCTTTAAATCGATATATATCTTACTTTCAGCACTCAATCTCCACCTTACAAATTTGTCCCAGTCTTCTTTTTCTACTAATGCTTGTATTTTTTTTGGGAACCTTCTCCAAAGTTTTAGGTTTTTCTTCAAAAGGAGTAATGCACTTTTGAGCTACCATTCTCTTCCATCTTCGGCATAAAGACGTGAATTTAGAGAAAATTTTCTTCTTCATAGACGCATTAAGATCAAATCTAAGCTAAAATTCAAAATAATCATTTATTTTAATCAAACAAATGAGAATTATACACGAGTCTTGAATATTTTTCATTGATACATTTAATAAAAAAAACTTTATACCGTTAAGTCTTCCCACAACTTGTCCTTCACTGTAGTTGGAACAACCTTCCTCCTCGAGTACTTTAGTGCAAGTTTATGGCGTGCCTCGCTGCCAATATAACTAGCGAGTGTAAGTCAATTAGGACTAATCTCTGACCCACCAAAATAGGTCCACACAACTCATTTTGAGTCGCAAAATACATGGTACAGAAAATAACTACAACTTCATTATTACAATTGTCGTGCAAAATGCGACAACACGTATGCTGTGAGTTTTAATACAAATATTGTCTTCTAGACAATATTCAAACTCAAATAAAGTCCTCATTACAATTATTGATAAACTATTTTACAAATAGTGAGGACTACTAAAACAACTGCCTCAAATCATCACTCCACACCCCGACTAGTTCCCACTATATTCTCGCTTCCTGAGAAAAAAATGGAACAAAAAGGAAAGTGATGAGCTCAACTAGCCTAGTAAAGAATATTATGACTAAGATAATGAAAAACAAATTATCTTTAGCCTCCAATAAATCAGATAAAATATAATGGACAGTAAGTTTAGATCAATATTCGCAACCAAATTTTTTTTTTATTAGAAGAGTTAAGTAGAGAATTAAGTCTACTATCTTCTATGATTTAAAAGTCCATCATCAATATTATATCCCCGTGACATCAATTAATATACATCTTGAACCAAATATTCATCTTTGCACTATGGGCCAAAGATATTCATTCGTATCACCAGTTGGTCATGTTCATCTCAACACTTATCAATCTTTGCACTACGGGCCAAAGATATTCATCAGGTAATCATTCATCTTTGCACTACAGGCCAAATATATTCAGTTATATCACCATTTAGGAATGAGGATAATAAAAATATTTTCAAGAAAACGAATCTAGAGAGATAAAAGGACAAAGATTAGGGATTCGTACTTTAGTTTATCCAAGTTTAAAAATACTCCGTAATAATTGATTGTGGAGCAAAATTCAAGAATGAAGATCAAAACATGGATACAATCAAAGATGGTAACCATAATAGACAGCTTGGACAAAGAAAATAAAATTTAATTTTTCTGTAAATAGTGTCGTATTCGTGAATAGTGCCGTATACGTAAATAGTGCCTTATACGTGAATAGTAATCTCAACATGAGAAGGTAAAAATTTCATAATAAAATTCATACTAATAATTCGGTATAATGATATTGAAAGAAATAATATCATTTATGAAAAAAATAACATCTCTTACCTCAAAAGAATAGTACCTCTGGCTGAAATATCGGATATAATGCTGAAGAAAACTTGCACTGTATAGCAACACTCAAGATATCTAAATACTCACAAAAATAGGCTCGATATTATTGAAAGAGAAATTTCAGATTTTGGTGTGATTTTCAATTCTAACCTAAGCACCCTATTTATAGAAAAATGCTTAGAACATCAAAGTAAAAAATTTAATAAAATAATATTTTATATAAAAAAAAAATTCACGCCCACCCATGAAAATTAGATTTCAGCACACCAGTAGGGCCCACTAACTTAAAAAAATGTTTTTCATAAAAAATATTTATAACCCCAAAATCAATTTAGACCCAATATTCTGAAACTTCAATAATTCATAATAAATAGCCTTTTTATCAACAAAATACGAATTTTATGTCCATTCTATAGGAAATTTAATTCTCTACAACTTTGTAGAAGAAAATTTTTCCAAATTCTAAACGGAAAATGACCAAAATCCACATACATATGATTTTGTAGGTTATAATCAAATATTATTCAAAAATGAGGCCTACCAACATATTTAACATATTTTTAGCATTTATTGTAACAAAATCAATTCGGACCCAATTTGCTCTCTTCCTCCTCATTTTATTCATATACCGTGAATTTAGTATAAAAATATCAATCTTGGGTCGGTACAGTATGGTGGTAACTACCTCAATCAGTATGCATATGATAATTATGAACAAGTTTGGGGGTATCACCCGAATTTTTCATGGAGTAACAATTAAGATCAATTTTATGCTCCAAGTCCAACATACCCACCGGATTTCTCGTGTCCACCTCCACTACAACAGGAAGAACATTCAAATTGGGAGGAAGCCTTGGAAAAAGTTATTAAAGCTTCTGAAAAGAAACACAAGGAACATGAAAAGAAACTTAATCAAATGGAGCTGAGTATACAAAGTCAGAATGCATCGATCAAGAATATGGAAAATCAATTGGGATGAGATAAGACATCGTTGAACAATAAATCTTCAATACACTTGGCTCTATGACATGGATAACGAGACCGATGATGAGCTCGATGGTGAGCCCGAGCCAAATCTACAAGCTGGATGAGCCACGAGATGAAAAAGAGGAGACAAGTGGGGATAATGACAACAAAGGTCGGTGAAGAACTAATTGTGAGAACCAATGATGATGAGCCAATGTTATTTATGCCTCAAGTGCCTTCTCCTCCACAGATTCAAGAGTCCAGGTTAGATTTGCAAAACCTTGTCCGATTGGTAGTCATGTCGTCGGCAATACTCTCTGTGATGTAAAAGCAAGTACACCTTCGAAACTATGGTGCGATGAGCTGGAAAAGATAGAAGAAGAAATTGTTGTGTCTGACAAGCCTCAATGCCAGAATATATTCGCAGACACAATGGAGAAACCACCTAGATGCTAGACGTTCTTGAATGTGATCTTATCTAAAGAAAGCATGCTAGGTGACTTTAATACAATGGCTATTACAAATGGGAACCTACCAAAAGCTATATTATTTCTGATGGATGGAGGGTTTCTCAACTTTCGAAGAGGAATTGGATAGCATTGACCAGACAAAGTCAGGCTGAAAGACTGTAAAACAATCGCTTATTGGGAGGCAACCCAAGTTCAATTTTTATTTTTAATTTTTATTAAGTTTTATATTAGTAGTTTGGAATTTGCATTTATTTAGGATTTAATAAAATTCCTTCTATCATGGTTTTACAGGTTATTCAAGTCAAATTCAAGTGTGGTGCCCAATTTGTTCCATGTGCTTAGCCTATTCTCCAAACTTAGCGGACAAGGAGGAAGATTGCTATATTTTCAGGGAAGTCCTCTTCTTTAATTTTTTTCTATTGTAGCTATTGAGGACAATGTCTAGTTTAAGTTTGGGGGCATTTTAGTGTCGTATTGCATATAGTTAGTTATTTACATTGTAGTTCGTTATATTTTCGAGTTATTTACATTTAGTTTTTGCATTCAGTTTTTTTGTTTAAAAAAAAATTAAATTAAAAATCGCAAAAATAGTAGTTAGTTTACTATGTTTGTTGTGTTTAGTTTATATTTGCATGATTCCAACTGTTAGATAGTAAAAGTCTATTTTGGCCAATGATGAGACTGGAATTAAGTAGATAAGTATAGTATTGAATATTAAGGCTTTGATGTGATTTCTTGTTATGAATTGAATATTTTCCTGTTTGAAACTGGTATAATCAAGGTTAGAACGTTAATAACAACTATGTTAAGCGATTAAGTTTAAATTGATACATAATGGATTTTTAAGCATAATACTAGTTTGAAGGAATGAAAGACATGAAAGAAGCGGAGATGGCTAAATTTAGATAAAAACTTAAGTTTGGGGGAAATTTGGGATATATAAGCTTAAGCATTAAAAAAACAAAAACAAAACAAAACAAAAAAAGAAAGAAAAAAAAAATTATCGTGGCTAGTTTTGTTTGGGGCCTTTGTTACTTGAGTAAAATACGCTTCAAGGGATATCTTAAAACCTAGCGTCCCTAAGGTCTTATATGGTCCGGGAGTCGTTTGGTGAAAGCTCGCTAAGGGTGACACTATTAGCCTAATGGAATGAGACATGCAGATCATGGTTAAAAAAAAGTAAAAAAAAAAAACAAAAAGCGGAAAAGAGCAAAAAGCCCCAGTAATGAAAAGTAAAGCATAAGTATCCGGATTGGACTTTTGAACTTGGTGGATGTTTGAATGTTGTTGGATTTAGCTTGTTCGTGAATTTTGTGAGTTTGCACTGTATGATGCCTTCAAAGATATTTATTATGTCTTAAATTTGATTTTATATCAGTTAGCATTGTTGTGGAGCACACACGCACTATATCGATGATAATGATCTAAGATTTGATGATTGATTGGGAAATTCCGATTTGTTTTAATATGATGTATTATCATGTTTACTTGATTTCTCTAAGGCCGGTTGAATAGACTTGTTTTTGTCATTACTGTTAGATTCGTAGGCATATAGATTAGTTTCATTACATTGCATTGCATAACATTTTTTGTGTTTTTGCTTGAGGACAAGCAAAGGTTTAAGTTTGGGGTATTTGATGAGTGAGTTTTATACACATGAATTGGATACATTTGGCTTAATTTATTGTTGTTCTCAAGTCTTTTAGGATGTTTTTATGTGTTTGTGTCTATTCATGCATGTTTTATATTGTTTTGTAGGAATTGGGACAAAAGTTACATGGATCGACATTTGGGGTGGCTAGATTCGCGTTTTCGGCTTGCCATTTACATAGTGATCACTTGAGCCAATTTGACTATAGCTCAGACCTTATTTCAAACACTCAAAGAATGAAAGTTGTAGATCTACTTTTCCTCTTTCCGGAACATCTTGAATCATCAAATCGGAGTTTGGACGAAGAAATTATGGCCATTTTCCCGAAAAGTACGCTTGAAATGAAAATGTTGGAAAAACAAGCAGTGTTGGCGCTATTTTTAGCCTATTTACGTAGTTACGGGCGGTATATAGGCAGATTCTCAAGATCAAGCCCAGTCTTTGGTACTGGGGAAGAGGTTGGTTGGGCCTGGATGCGTTTTGGGCGAATTTTGACACCTTTTAGAATCCAAATTGGATTGGGTTTGTTCATAAGCTCAAAATTAGACTTATAATCTATAAATACATGATGTAAGACATAAAATATAAAGGGAGATTACATATCTTAGCCTAGATTAAACACTCCTTTAGATTAGAACATAACCCTAGTTCTTATTAGTATTGGAGATTGAAGCAACTTGGAGACCATTGAAGATCAAAAGCAGGAGCAAGAGGGGAGCATCAAATTTGCTGACAATAAATTCTATTCTCTTCTCTCATCTTACTTTTATCTTTTAATGTCTATTCAATTGTGGATTCTTGATTTTAATTCATTAATTATGAATTAACTCTTTCATTAAGATTTCAATTAAACTTTTTATGATTATGAATTGATTATTTGATTTATTCTAATTATTTATGTTGAAGTGAATTGTTCATCTTGCTTTGAGCTTATTGATTAATTATCTGATCAATAATTACCTTGTTGCTCTAGAAGGAATTGAGAAAGGAATTCTAGGGTTAGAACTGGGCATGGTGACATGTGACTTAGTTATTTGCATAGTGAATAATTAGGTTTGTGAATAGAATGAGAATATCTATTTGCCGCATGTAACACATAAGGAATTGGGATTGTAACGAGTTTAATTCAATTGTTTTGCATAGAGATATAGCAAAATTAATCTGGGTTAAATAGAAGGCAATTGATCACTCGAGAGAGGGCTTTTGGCATTTGAGAATTCCTGTTAACAATTCAGTAGACATAATAATTGGAATAGTTGAATAATTGATTTATAATTCATAATTGGGGATATTGGAGTCTTAATCCTTATTTACCTAAATTTAATCAAATCTTAGTTGTTTATTTGCTTTCTTTTAGACTAATCTCTTTTAATTGTTTAATTTAGTTTTCTTAACTAGAAAAATCACAATTATTGGTTGTTTAAATAAAATTGATTTGGTTAAGAGTTAGTACTTGGTAATTTTTATTAAATAATTCCTCGTGGGAACGATACTCTACTTTCACTTTATTACTTGTTGACCGTGTATACTTGTACATATTCATTGATTGCGAAATCGATCAACAACTATACCTCTCCCACAGTGACAACGTCAACCCAAGGATAGGCCGTATCAACCTGTGAAATAGGGTAGAAAAGTCATGACATAATCTTTTTACTTACAAGATGTTTGAGAGTAGAAATTATAATAGATGTATATTTTACCATTTCTAAATATACCTTTTTGCTATAGTAGATTTCCACCGAGGCCTCCTTTAATACTTGTTCCAAAAATGCACAGGCATACACTGATCATATCTGATTTATGTATTCCACAATGTCTTTCAATATTTTCTTTCTAAAACAATCTGATGGGATGCAATTTATTTGACATGTAATATAATGTTGAATGTTAGTTTTAAGTTATTGCAATTCTAGATCTTGTAAGTACCGAGAATTTTACATGATTATATATGTAAATTTTTACAAATAATTTTTTTTCTTTAGAAAGTACATGAACCAAATAAGTTAATATGTGAATTAAGCAAGATAGTTAATTTATTTATTTTAAGAGTTAATTTATTTATTTTAAGTTAACTAAGATGAATACTTAATCAATTTGATTAAGGAAGAGTAAGTTAAGTTATGTTAAAAATTAACATAACTTGAATATTAACCATGATTAGTAAATTAAAAAGATTTATAATCTTTAAGTAATTAATTATTGATATAGATTATATAAAATGATTATATGAATATTTATTTACTAAGAGAATTAAAAGAAAACTACATAACCTAATTATACATTAGGTATGGAAATTAAATAATCTAAGGGTTATAATATGGAAGAATGTTAGTATTTAAAATATATACTAATCCTAAGGGATTTATTTTATACATCTCTCTTAGTTAATTTTATAACTTAACTAAAGCAAGTCTAATTGGGTTATAAAAATTTAATGTACATGAGTGATTATTTAAATTACAAATGAATGAATAGAAACCCTAATTAAATAATTAGGGAAGGATAAAATTAAACGTATTAGACCTAACCTAAATTACATAGCCCAAATAATTGTTTAGAAACCCAAAATAATTAAATTCAAAGCCCAATTTTTAGCCCACTTGTAAAGGGATATTTTAGACATTTAATAAAGCAAAATAGAACAATAAAAATAAACCCAAATTGGGCTAGAATGAAGGAGGGTGGCAGCACATTAAGGAAAGGAAGGAGGGGGAAAAATGTAATCATTACTTACTTTAGTTGGTGACTAACTTCTAACAGCTCCAACTTATGTGTCACTCATTTAATCTAGCCACCATGTTATCCAAGAGTGCAAGCAATCCTTTAATCAATAAGAGAGAGAAGGAGTAAGAGATATAGTGAGATATATATATATATATATATATATATACACACACACACATAAATTTTACTAACATCAAATTCCTTTCTCTTTTATCTTTTATTTCATCTCATTTTACTTAACTAACAAAGCAAGCTAGAGGGATACAAGACAGAGAGAGATTTCGGTGGAAGACAGAAGAGAGAGGGAGAGTGTTTTGTGTGCTCTAAGTTCCATAATCAAAACTTAAGAAGAAGAAGAGAGAAGAACAAGCAAATGTATAAAATTTTAACCTTAATTTAGTTTATTTTCTTTTGTTTTGGTTTGATTTTGATAATATAAAGTTTATGATCTTGAGGTCTAAAACCTTAGATCTACATATTAATAAGTGTTTTAAGTTTAGATCTAACCCTTTTGAGTGTCAAAAGTTATCTAAAGCAAGAAATGAAAACTAGTTTTTCAAAAGTTAGAAAAATCCTAACTTTTATGTACTTTGGTTGTCTACCATTTTAGATCTATAACTTCTTTTTGCGATCCGTCAAAGAGAGGTACTAGATATATAAGTTAACTACTAAACCTAGGTGATAGCTCTCAAAAATATTGAGTTTACAAGCCATGGTGACTGTTTTGGTCAAAACAGTCTGGATAAAGAAAAGTGGGAAAAAGGAGAAAAATAGTTTATGTGCAGCTGTATCCAGGGGAAGTTTTGTCTGTTTATTTTACTTTAAAAATTTCAGAAAAATTGGAGTGATAATATGATAAGTTAACTGACTCTTGTAAAAAGATGAGAACTTTTGGCCTTGTAGAATGAGAGTTATAGATTTTATGGTAAAAGACTACTTTTAAAAGTACACCCGAATAACTATTTGTGGTTAACTCCAAAAATTATGAAATTTTTACTGGAAGTACATATATATAACAAGAACATACCCTGTACAATTCAAAATAGTTGGAAAAAAAATTTGATTTATGATAAATGTAGAAAGATTTGGTTGTTTTGAACTATTTAAATATAGTAAATGAATTTTAAAAATTCCAGAAAAATTATATGTTCCTCATGATATTAGTACTAATATATTCCAGAAAATAAAAATTTTCAAAACTGTTTTCGTATTTTTAATAGATGTGCTTGAGTTATAAACAAATAAGAATAATAAGTTATGGAATGTTAAAATTTGTGTAATTGTGATTTTCTTGACAAAAGGCCCTTAAATATGTTAGGATCAAATTTGTGAAGGGTGTTTTGGTAATTTTTGATGAGATATTATGTTTATGGCCTTTTATGATTATTAAATAAAAGAATTAGCAAAGATTAAACAATTAAAATAATTTATTTATAAGTTTAATAAATGATTAAAATATTATTAAAAGATTAATAATATTAGACTAAGATATTATTATGTAATTAATAATATTTAGATTAAAGTTAAATTAAAATATTATTAAATGATTAATAATATTCTTCAATTGATTAAAATATTATTAAATGATTAATAATATTAGTTAAGGATTAAAATATTAGTAAATGATTAATAATATTATGGGATAAGTAAGATATTATTAAATGATTAATAGTATTATGTAGTGAGTAAGACATTATTAAATGATTAATAATACTTGTGAATGAATAAAATATTATTAAATAATTAATAATATTAAATGAGAGTTTAAAAGGAATAATCAAGAGAAGTTAAGTATTTTAAGAATATAGTATGATTGGGCATTCAATATGCTAAATTGGATATATAGTATGTTGAAAAGGATAATCCAGCTTGTTGGATTGGTTAATCCAAGTTGTTGGATTAGTCTATCCAGGTTGCTGGATTTGATAATCCAGGTTACTGGATTGGTCTATTTGTATAATCCAGATTACTGTATTAGTTTTTGGTTTAGTGAACTATAAAGAAGAACTCATAAAATGAAACATTAAGTGTTAAATCATAATGTATATGATACAATGATTGAAATATTATCAAAGGATCATAATATTACTCACAATTTATGGTAATATCAAATGTTTGATTATGTGATTACGTATTATATAAATTATTATGGAATAATGGTATTTTAGGTAAGATATGTGGTGCTAATTGAGAGATCAGTCTTATTAATGATAGGTCTTACAAAAGAAGTTAAATTAAATTGCTTAGCAGTAGTCAACAGATCAGGTAAGTTTCCTAACTCAAACTCGAGTTATTATTTTTCAAGCATGTTAAGTGGATAATTATTGTTGATGATTCTACATCTAAGATTATTATTAAACATTTATTGCAAGTTCCCTAACTCAAACTCGAGTTATTATTTTTCAAGAAAGTTAGTGGATAATTATTGTTGATTATTTCACATCTATGGTTATTATTGATTATTTGCACCTAGTGCAAGTTATTGAAATTTCTTATATATTACTTTGAACAAATTATTTCTTTGTGCAAATTTGTAAGACCCCAACTTTTATGAATAAAGAATAATTTTCTCGAAATATATTTTTGAATATTATGGTGTGGATTTGATATAATGTTATAGTTGTGGGTAATATTTACAAATTTTGCAAAGTAAGCAAGTGGTTATATAATATTTGATTGGTCGGGGAATATTCATTTTAACAGTAAATATTCGTACGATGGCACAATCATTGGTGGACCCCACAACGGAAGTATTATCGTAGTTAGAAAATGATAGAATTATCTTTTTATAAAAATAACGGCGGAAGTTTTACCGTTAAATTGTTAAACTATCCGGTAGTAAAAGTACAGTAATACGCATGTTTGTATAGTAGCACACGGTATTGATTATTTATGCTTACGTGAGAAGTCACTCAGTTATACTCAATTATTGCTACAGTAATTGCTGCATCATATCTTTCATATTATTGATTCGATTATTATCACAATATCATCTGCATAATATGTTATATTATTAAATCAATAATTGAGACGACAAAGTTATTCATATTATTAAATTGCAATATTTATAATGTCTAGAAGTTCTGTTAGGGAGAGGTTTGGTCATCTAATTGCGCGCCAATAAGGAGAAATCCTTATCGAAAAGCCCCCTATTTCCTGGAAACGACCTGGTTGTTAAATATTGTGAGTTATAATATTAATGATGAATAAGTTTATGTTGATTAAAGATGAAATTGATAGTTCCATTGTGTTGGAATTATTACTGTTAGTGGAAATCGACATTTACATCGATATTAATTGATGTCTGGAAGTTATAATGACCAGTCGGGTAATTAACCGAATAAATGAGCAATTAATTTCTATTAATTCACATGATTATAACTATTTGTTCACATGTGTGTACTATTGATTTACATTCTTATACTATTAGGGGAGTTGGTGCAAGATTGATAATACTTGCATGACTAAGTTAAAAATGGAGGTATAGATGGAGGTACTATACTGTAATTCGTATTTTCACATGATTATAACTATTGATTCACATGATTGAACTATTAATTCACATTATTTACTATTAGGAGAGGTGGTGCAAGTTTGATAATACTTGCAGGACTAAATTAAAAATGAAAGAAAAGTTGAAGGTATTGTACTATAATATTTCGAGCCCCAAAACGTGTAATTATCGAAACTATATTTTCCTATAAATAGAAGCTCATTCTTCCTTCATTTCTCACCAATTCACTAAAGCTATAGAGCAGTTATTATAGAGAGAAAGAAGAAGAGAAGTCTGCTACCTCTTTACTCCAGTATCCAGTTTCTTTCTAAGGTAAGGGTATTATTTCTTTTCAGATTTATGAAGAGCTTACATTATTCTATTCTTTATTATTATGTTGGAATAACCTGTCTATGCGAAGTACCGCATACATGGTGAAATTTTTCTGTTATTCCATTCTTTATTATTATGTTGGAATAACCTATCTATGTGAAGTACCGCATACATGGTGAAATTCTTTCGTTATTCCATTCTTTATTATTCTGTTGGAATATCCTGTCTGTGCGGATTACGCTAGACCTGGTTCCATTCTTTATTATTCTATTGGAATAACCTGTCTGTGCGGTTTATCGCATGCATTGTGAATTCTTCTGTTATTCTATTCTTTATTATTCTGTTGGAATATCCTATCTGTGCGGATTACGGATGACCTGGTTCCATTCTTTATTATTCTGTTGGAATAACCTATCTATGTGGATTATCACATGCATGGTGAATGATCCTTCATATTCATTCCTTATTAAATTGTGTAAATGATATGTCTACGTGGATTACCGCATGACGAGTTAAAATTCATTTGCAGTTTCATATATTCTATGATACTCATTTGATTAAAGTTTTGGCTTCTATACTCCATGAAATTAGTAGAATATCCTGGATATTTGCACTTCATCTGGTATCTTTTCATAGAAATACTCTTTTGAGCATTTTTGAATTTTACTCCACAAAGCAGTATCATGTGGACAATTTGGACGTAATTGATTTCAAGATAAATTAACTTATAAATCTTTAAAATTTATTCTTGAACTTGTTTTATTGAATTAATATGTCATTGTCACCATCCTCGTGCTTATATTGTGATGAAAGTCATCTTAGGCTTACGTGCATAGATGGACTTAGTATGATTATGACCAGGGATTATTCGGTATAATCATGACCTGTAATGTTATAAATGATGTGGTAAAAGTCCCCAGTAGCCTGTATTGCATTGATGGACAGTTTTTTTGTATGATTATGACCAGGGATTATTCGGTATAGTCATGGCCATTGATGATTTAATGAATATCCTTGGCCCGTAGTGCAGGGATGACTCGATGATGTGGTTTATTTATTAAGCTGAGTCTCAGTGATAAAAATTGATGAAAACATTTTAAATCATAGAAGATAGTAGATATCATGCTCTACTTGACTCTTCTAATGGATTGCTTATTCCACTGCAGTTAAACTTGATGTCTATTGTATTTTATCAGTTTAATATTTTTGAAGACTAATGATAATTTTTTCTTCATTATCTTAGTCATAATATTTCTTACTAGGCTAGTTGAGCTCACCCTTTCTTTCTTCGTTCTTCTTGAGTGAAATGAGAACGAGCGGGACTTGTCGGAAAGCGGAGTGATGGTCAGATGATAGCATTAGTAGTCCTCACTATTCTATTAAATAATGTGACAATAAATGTAATGAGGACTCCATTGAGTGTGGATATTGTCTAGATGATAATATTCTTATTAAAACTCTTAGATTATGTTTTTGTCGTATTTTACCATTGTTGTATAATTAAGTTGTATTTGAATTTTGTACCATGTATTTGGCGACTCAAGATGGGTGATGTATACCTATTTTGGGGCGCCACGATTGGTATCAAAGCTTAGGGATATGATCCTTGGGTGAGATGTGAGACAAGAACTAGGAGGGAGAGGCGAGGAATTCTTCACTAGTATGACCTACCTAAGTTTATTTGGTATTTAATTGGCCTCTATACGAGTATATAGGGATAATATGTGACATGTTAATTAGCCCTTATTTTATGGCAGGATTTGAAAATGGCATCTGAAAATGTTGAGATAAACAATGAAGCACATGAGACCGTTGAGTCACCACAGATTAATGCCCATGATAATGTGCAACAGGAAGACAATAATCCTCATGTAAATAATAACACCGATGAAATGGTGAACGATGGGATGTTCAGAGGCTTTATACAATTCATGCAATTCAAGAAGCTGTCCAAAATGCAAGTGGAAACACTGACAACTCCTGATGATTCAAGATTAAGCGATTCAAGGAGCTGGGACCACGGAGTTTTTTTGGAGAGCCAAAACCACTTAAGGCAGAGACGTGAATAAAGCAGATCAACAAGATATTTGATGTCTTGGGATGCTTCAAGGAGCAAAAGGTTCCTTTTGCCACCTTCATGTTCATGAAGCAGAGGCGATTCTTGGTGGGAATCTGTAAAGCGTACTCAACCTGCCGCACTCAAAATGTCTTGGGAGAAGTTCCAAGAGCTGCTCAATGACAAGTACTTTCTTAAAAGTATTTGTCACATGAAGGAGGTAGAGTTCATAAAGCTTGAGCAAAACAATATGACCGTGGCGAAGTACGAAGCTAGGTTTACCGAGTTGTCTCAGTTTACGTCCCACTTGGTTGATAATGAGGAGAGAAAGACGAGGATGTTTCTAAGAGGTTTGATGTGACAACCCGAGAATTTAGACAATTTATTAAAATCTTAAATGATTGATTTAAGGTCATATAATAGACCTAGACAGAAAATAAGTGTATGCGTTTGATGTTATTGGGAAGGAATTTTGACGGTTTCAAAATTCTGTGAAGGATTTAGGCAAATTATTCAGGACTAAGTGTATATGTGTTTATGTTCCGTGAATATGGTATTATGTGTGCATAGTATGTGGTTAAGGGTCAAGGGTTGACCAGATAAATCTTATTAGTGTCAAACCCTAATATTATTAAGAACGACAACGTTATGTTAGAAAACCCAAACGTCTGATAAAAAACCCTAGAAACTGGTTCTGGAAACCCTAGTTTCAATACCGGGAGTCTGAAACCCTAATTCAGTATTTGGAAACCCTAGATCAGGAATGCAAATGCTATGAATAATTTTAAACGTCGTTAATTATAAATTTATTAGGAAAAACCTAATGAATTACTTGAAACCCTAATTGCTTATTAGAAAACCCTATTACCGGCTATGAAAACCCTAATTTATAATTAGGAAAAACCTGTTTGTTAGTTTAATAACTTTAATGTTAATTAGGAAACATTAATCCTAAATTTCAAGTTATAAGAAAACCCCGATCTAATTAGGAAATCTAATTTCTAAATTAGAAGTATTCTTTTTCTATTTTCTGTAAACCCTAACGTATAATTTTGACCTTAATTGCTAAATTAGCAATTTTAATTAAGAGTTAATAATCCTCATTAGCAAGATTGAATTTCGTGATTTGGAAATTTTGTTATAATTATAGAATCCTAATTGTAATTTAGAAAATATTAAATTTCTATTTTTGAAACCTAAATTGGAATTATTAGAAATCAATTTGTCAAAACCTAAAGGGTTAAATCCTAAACCCTAAGGGTCAAACCCTAAGGGTTGAAACCTAATGATTATGGGAAATTACCAAGTTGCCTTGCACTTTATGAACCAAATGACCAAAGTTCCCTTTATATTATTTTAATAAGGTGGAGTGTAGATCTAGCCCTAGTAAGGAGTGGGTGACCAACTCTAGCAAGCCACATGGTCTAGAAAGCAACCTTTAATCAGCCCACAACTGATCAAATGATCAGCCCTAGACATTGCATCATTCTATAAATAGAATAAAGAGAGAGAAAGGGCCACTTAAGTTTTCATTTTTCCATAGACCTTCTTTCTCTAAAATTCGGGAATGGGGAGTGAAATTGAGTGAGAAACAAAACCAATGTCAGCCTTTAACTTGCCAAGAACAAACATCAAAGTCAGAATCAAGATCAAGCTCAAAAAAATAGGTATAAACCCTAAATTTTGAAATCCTTAGATTTGATGTTAGATGTTATGATTTATTGTTCAAAGTTGTGTTAGAGTGTTAATAAGTGATCAGGTTGTTAAATCCTGGATCCATAACATCTAGATGCTCAAAATATGAGTTTTATAAATGGAAAAATTTCAAAAGATGGTCCGATGTACTAATGTCGGGACCCATAGATCCGTATGTTAAGTATTTATTTGTGTTTTAAGTTATAGACTTGTTCTTTGCCATAAGGAGAGTATATCGGAAGTGGAATCACATCCATACCATGTCTAGATCTCAAGATATAAGCGATCAAACATGGTTGATCGAACACAAAACCAATTTACGGAAAACCCGGAAAAATCTCAGATTTCGAGAAAGCTCGACAAGCAAATGTCGGATCTTCTAGATCTGTCTCTCTGTTAATTGTTTATGGTGTTTAATGTTATGAATCCATAGTATGTCATGTGTTCTTTGTTTCGAAACTTGAATCGAGTCATAGCATGTTTAGATCGAAAGTTATAAGCGATCAAAACCCTTTGACCGACCACGAGAATCGGAATGGGCAACCCAGATTTACCAGATGGTTTTCGACAACTTTACGGTGCTCTAGATCTCGCAATTATGTTTGTGGTTTGGACAAGTTGTTGTATTTATGTTGTTCTCTCATCATATGGACTACAAGAATATGCTTTTAGATCACCCAGATCCTGCATGCAGAATCGGAGAAATTCATGGTCAAACCATGGTTGACCATCACGCAGATGAAGATTTTGGGAAACCCGGATCTTCAAGAAAAGTTCTTCGCCTTCACTTTGACCGACTTTTAATCTTGTGTACTGTTGTTTTGTAATCGATCTATTTATATATTATTGTAGCCTGACATCTCCCTATAAGACCCGAACCATTAGATCACGAAACACTTCCGCATTGCAAATTATAAGGATCTAAAATAGGTACCTCATTGTTCTTCAATTTACGGAAAACCAAGAAATTGATTTAACGATGTTGATAGACATTTTGGGGCTAATAACTCATAGATTTGATGTTGTTTAGCCATGATATTTGTTTTTATGTGTAGTATTACATACATACTACAAGATTAATGTTTTAGACTTTCGTAAACCTTATGATCACGAGATTAATTGTGGTCAAACTTAGCACCTTAAGCGTCGACATGTGTTTTTCAAGGGCTCAAGAACACTTAAGAACACTATAGTAGTGAGTTACGCTCACGCTATAGGGCCCTTTAATGATGATTTATTTTCTAAAATTAATATTTTATTAAATAATTAGAATTAAATAGTTTTAAATTATTAAAATACATATTAAATTATGAAAAATTATTTTAAGGTCAGAAAAATAGTTTTAATTATTTTTGTATATTTCAAAAATATTTAATATTTTGGAATATAAAAGGTATTTATTTATTTAATTTTAATATTAAATAAATTAATTAAAATAGTTTTAATTCATGAAAAATCATGAAAAATTATATTATGGTGTTAGAAAATATTTTAAGTTATTTTTGATGACTTTTAATATTTAGTGATGAATTTCATTAATAATTTATTATTAATGGTAATTATTTATTTAATAATTATATTATGGAAAAATAGAATTAATGTTTTAAAATATCATTTAAAAATGATTTAAGTGTTATAAAAATATTTTAAGTTATAAAATATAACTTTTGATATTTAGTCATGAAAATATTAATATTCTAATGTTATAACAATTATCGGATAATTGATTTATCTGCTTAAAATCATATAAATATGATTTTAAGGTATTAAAATACTTTGATATATTATAATATTATAATATTATGTTATGATTTTTATTAATATTTAATGATAAATAAATATTAATGATTAAGGAATTATGTGGTATTTAATTCATTTAAATACGATATAAATGATTGAAAAATGTTGATAAATGATATTAATTATTTGAAAATTATTGCAAGTCTTTGAAAATTGTTTTGACTGATAATATAATTATCTAATATTATTGTTAATTGTTTAGGCAGAGTGTAATTGAACTTAAACTTGATATTTGTCCGATTAGACCGTCGGGATGATTGAATTGTGTCGATTTCAACTCAGACTTAAATAGTCTGATTTGATGTTAAGTCTTATGTGTTGCATAAACTGATAGGATTATGTGATAATGTGTTTAAGTTATTTTATACTGTGATGATAATATTTTAATATATGGAGATCTGTATTATCTATATTAGGTCTTCTGATAAAGCTAAGTTATATTTCGTAACGATAATCAACAGTGCAGGCAAGTTTGTTTTTCTTAACTCTACTAAGAGTGTTTCATTCAGATATGTTTATGGTTAATCGTTACTGATTACCATGTAGAATTGTACTCTATACATCTTGTATATATAAGTCAGGTATGAAAGGTTGATCACCTTCATTACCAGTTGGTCCAGATATATATTGTTCATATTTAATACTTGTTCAGTCAAAGGTTTGTTCATGCTAATTCACAACTACATTGTGAATTTTACACAGCTTATTATTCAGACTCTTTCAATCATGATATATCCTTAAATTGTATTTAAACTTGCTGGGCAACTTTCATGCTCACCCTTGCTATATCATGATAAAACATTGCAGATAAAGACGAATGCTTCGGATACAAGGAAAGTTAAAGACAGTTCCAGCTTAGAGTTAATATGCGCGATTAGATTTGTAATAGTCTTGTATGATGATAATATAATGTGTCAGATAAGTTATGAAATATGTATAAGTTATGGTTACTCGACCTTGGGGATAGTGTACAATGTTTAATGTATAAACAATTTATGTTTATATCTTCCGCAATAGTTATAGAAATAGCGAACCGGATCCGGGGCGATTCAGGGGCGCTACATTTGGTATCAAAGCTGTTGGTTATAAACCTAGGGTAGAGTTACCTTAGACTAATAACCGCAGTGATTAGGATAAGATCTAACTCACATAGAGTTAGTGTGTCGGTAAGATTCAAAGACGAATCCCGGAGAGTTATAAAGATACGGAGTTCCCTAACTCTGGTAATAAAGGTGAACAGTAGTGATGAATAGATAGAGTCTAAAAGACTAAAAGTACAGTGATAGGAGATCGTAAAACAAAACTATCAAGATATAGAAATGAATCGTAATATATACGATGAGATCACCCCGTGATCTGACAAGGTGATAGTTTGGGATTAGAATCAATCTGATGATTGGAATGCTTAAAACAAGATTGCTGTGTTAATGGTACAGATTCAGGAAAGGATTATGAATACGGATTAAATGAAATTCGTATTGAGAAGGGGGTTAAGATTATGTGGGGATTTCAACGAGGACTCATGTCGGCGGCTGAGTTGTATGATTCTTCGTATGGGAGTTGAATTGTATTTGGTGTAACAACTACTTAGTTTCTGGCTCTGATAATCATTGAAATGTTTGTGTCGCGTTGTTTGTTATATGCGTGTTGAGAGGGCGGTTCCTTTCTCGTGTGTATAACAAATGGATAGGTTATAGGTAGAGGATATAGGATTAAGTACGAGTTCTTGAAACTCATAATTATGTGACATTCTTGACTCATAGTTATATGAAAAGTTTATGAACCCTTAGCGAACGGACGCCAAAGGTCAGACTAGGGTAAGTTCTTAAACTCATATAATTGTGGCCAGGTTATGAACTCATAAGTATGGTTTTATGAACTGGGTATAGTTGTGTGTGAATGGAGTGTTAAGGATTTCAGGAACAGATAGAGCGTTAAGCAAATGATTATTAGTGGAGGCATTAGGTTTTCCTAAACTCCTAGTTATGCTAAACTTCAAAATTTTGACATCAAGCTAAATGCGCACTATGTGAATTTTAAAAAAAATGTAGACTAAAGTAACCATTTTGAAAGCGGTTTAAAATCAGATCTATGCTACTTATTTTGGCTTAGACCTTGAAATGATTTGAAATATCAAAATTTATTTTATTTATCACTTATGTACCATGAAACACAGTGCGAGAGATGGTAAAAAGGTGATGGAGTTGTAAATACTGAGGAATACTTAGTGTGAATTTGACCTAAAGTCATTTGTTCCACTATTGTATGATGTGTTATGACAAAAGTCATACAATGGCGACATCCTCAAATGCATCGTTAATCTGATGCGGCACCATGACGTCATTCTCAAAAATGTTTTCAAAAAGTTTAATTTACAATCGAGTTTGGCTACACCTAAATAATTCGATTGAATTGAATTATTGATATGAGTTTATGCTCTTTGATTGACTAGACTAATGTTATGAAAACTCTAAGTGTTCATTGAAAGAAATTTCCGAACCAAATTATTTTGGTGCGAGAATCCTATGATAAGGTGAGGTGAACAATGTTGTTTGGATAAATAATCTAATCGATAAGCGTAAATATTCGCTAAACATAATTAATAATCGTTATGCATGATGTAAAAGTAACGATAAGGCTAATTACCTAAAGTACTAGCATCGATGGTTTACCTTCTTCGTGATAGTAAACCTACTGTTAACCTTTGTAAGGGGTAGATTACCTTTTTCTTAATGGAAATAGGTAGCAGGTAGTAATACCTATAAACCTCAGTAGTTCATGGTCTATATAACCCCTTAGTACAATTTGAAACCTTTTACTCTTGTGAGTGGTGTATTGGGTAGCATGTGAAATGTGTGAAAGGTGTAAGGTGCACGATGTTAGGTGTAAGGTGAATTTCGGGGACGAAATTCTTATAAGGAGGGGTGAATGTGACAACCCAAGAATTTGGACAATTTATTAAAATCTTAAATGATTGATTTAAGGTCATATAATGAACTGAGCAGAAAATAAGTGTATCGCGTTTGATGTTATTGGGAAGGAATTTTGAGGGTTTCAAAATTCGTGAAGGATTTATGCAATTATTAGGGACTAAGTGTATATGTGTTTATGTTAAAGTGAATATGGTATTATGTGTGCATAGTATGTGGTTAAGGGTCAAGGGTAGACCAGATAAATCTTATCAGTGTAAAACCCTAATATTATTAAGAACGACAACGTTATGTTAGAAAATCCAAACGTCTGATAAGAAATCTTAGAAACTGGTTCTGGAAACCCTAGTTTCGATGCAAGGAGTCCAAAAACCTAATTAGGTATTTGGAAAACCTTGATCGGGGAATGCAAATGCTATGAATAAGTTTAAAACGTCGTTAATTATAAATTTATTAGGAAAAACCTAATGAATTACTTGAAACCCTAATTGCTTATTAGAAAACTCTATTACCGGCTATGGAAACCCTAATTTATAATTAGGGAAAACCTGTTTGTTAGTAATAACTTTAATGTTAATTAGGATTACATTAATCCTAATTTTCAAGTTATAAGAAAACCCTGATCTAATTAGGAAATCTAATTTCTAAATTAGAAGTATTCTTTTTCTATTTTCTATAAACCCTAACGTATAATTTTGACCCTAATTGCTAAATTAGCAATTTTAATTAAGAGTTAATAATCCTCATTAGCAAGATTGAATTTCGTGATTTGGAAATATAGTTATAATTATAGAATCCTAATTGCAATTTAGAAAATATTAAATTTCTATTTTTGAAACCTAAATTGGAATTATTAGAAATCAATTTGTCAAAACCTAAAGGGTTAAATCCTAAACCCTAAGGGTCAAACCCTAAGGGTTGAAACCTAATGATTATGGAAAATTATCAAGTTGCCTTGCACTTTATCAACCAAATGACCAAAGTGCCCTTTATATTATTTTAATAAGGTGGAGTGTAGATCTAACCTAGTAAAGGTGGGTGACCAACTCTAGCTAGCCACATGGTCAGAAAGCAACCTTTAATCAACCCTGGTTGATCAAATGATCGACCCTAGACATTGCATCATTCTATAAATAGATTAAAAGAGAGAAAAGGGCCACTTAAGTTTTCATTTTTCCCTAGACCTTCTTTCTCTAAAATTAGGAATGGGGAGTGAAATTGAGTGAGAAACAAAACCAATGTCACCTTTAACTTGCGAGAACAAACATCAAAGTCGAGAATCAAGATCAAGCTCGAAAAAATAGGTATAAACCCTAAATTTCGAAATCTTTAGATTTGATGTTAGATGTTATGATTTGTTGTTCAAAGTTGTGTTAGAGAGTGTTAATAAGCGATCTGGGTTGTTAAATCCGGATCCATAACATCTAGATGCTCAAAATATGAGTTTTTATAAACGGAAAAATTTCAAAAGATGGTCTGACAGCCTAATGTCAGGACCCATAGATTTGTGTATATAAGTATTTGTTGTGTTTTAAGTTATAGACTTGTTCTTTGCCATAAGGAGAGTATATTGGAAGTGGAATCACATCTATACCATGTCTAGATCTCAAGATATAAGCAGTCAAACATGGTTGACCGAACACAAAACCAATTTCTGGAAAACCCAGAAAGGAGAGGTTTGGTCATCTAATTGCGCGCCAATAAGGAGAAATCCTTATCGGAAAGCCCCTTCTTTCCTGGGAACGACCTGGTTGTTAAATATTGTGAGTTATAATATTAATGATGAATAAGTTTATGTTGATTAAAGATGAAATTGATAGTTCCATTGTGTTAGAATTATTACTGTTAGTGGAAATCGACATTTATATCGATATTAATTGATGTCTGGAAGTTATACTGACTAGTCAGGTAATTAACCAGATAAATGAGCAATTAATTGTTATTAATTCACATGATTATAACTATTTGTTCACATGTGTGTACTATTGATTCACATTCTTGTACTACTAGGGGATTTAGTGCAAGATTGATAATACTTACATGACTAAGTTAAAAATGGAGGTATAGATGGAGGTACTATACTGTAATTTATATTTTCACATGATTATAACTATTGATTCACATGATTGAACTATTGATTCACATTATTTACTATTAGGTAAGGTGGTGCAAGTTTGATAATACTTGCAGGACTAAATTAAAAATGAAAGAAAAGTTGAAGGTATTGTACTGTAATATTTCAAACCCCAAAACGTACAATTATCGAAACTATATTTTCCTATAAATAGAAGCTCATTCTTCCTTTATTTTTCACCAATTCACTAAAGATATAGAGCAATTATTATAGAGAAAAATTATGTAGAGAAAAAAGAAGAGAAATCTGCTACCTCTCTACTCTAGTATCCAGTTTCTTTCTAAGGTAAGGGGTATTATTTCTTTCGTATTCATGAAGAGAGCTTCTGTTATTCCATTCTTTATTATTATGTTGGAATAACCTGTCTATGCGAAGTACCGCATACATGGTGAAATTCTCCTGTTATTCCATTCTTTATTATTATGTTCGAATAACCTGTCTATGTGAAGTACCGCATACATGGTGAAATTCTTATGTTATTCCATTATTTATTATTACATTTGGAATATATCGCATGCATGCGGATTACGCTAGACCTGGTTCCATTCTTTGTTATTCTATTGGAATAACCTGCTTGTGCGGTCTATCGCATACATAGTGAATTCTTCTATTATTCCATTCTTTATTATTCTGTTGGAATATCATGTTTGTGCGGATTACACATGACCTGGTTCTATTCTTTATTATCCTGTTGGAATAACCTGTCTATGTGGATTATCACATGCATGGTGAATGATCTTTTGTATTCATTCCTTATTAAATTGTGGAAATGATCTGTCTACGTGGATTCCCGCATGGCGGGTGAAAATTCATTTGCAGTTTCATATATTCTATGATACTCATTTGGTTAGAGTTTTGGCTTCTATACTCCATGAAATTAGTAGAATATCCTGGATATTTGCGTTTCATCCGGTATCTTTTCATGGAAATATTCTTCTGAGCATTCTACAATTTTTCTCCACAAAGCAGTATCATGTTGACAATTTGGATTGATTTCAAGATAAATTAACTTATAAATCTTTAAAATTTATTCCTGAACTTGTTTTATTGAATTATTATGTCATTGTCATCATCCTCATGCTTATATTGTGATGAAAGTCATCTTTGGCTTATGTGCATAGATGGACTTGGTATGATTATGACCAGGGATTATTCGGTATAATCATGACATATAATGTTATAAATGATGTGGTAAAAGTCTTGATGCTTTGTAGTGCATTGATGGGCCATGCTTTTTGTATATGATTATGACCAGGGATTATTTGGTATAGTCATGACCATTGATGATTTATTGAATATCCTTGGTCCATAGTGCATGGATGACTCGATGATGTGGTTTATTTATTAAGCTGAGTCTCAGCAATAAAAATTGATGAAAACATTTTAAATCATAGAAGATAGCAGATATCATGCTCTACCGACTCTTCTAATGGATTGCTTATTCCACCTGCAGCTTAAACTTGATGTCTATTGTATTTTATCGGTTTAACATTTTGAAGACTAATGATAATTTATTCGCATTATCTTAGTCATAATATTTCTTACTTGGCTAGTTGAGCTCACCCTTTCTTTCACTGTTCTCTTTAGGAAATAAGAACGTAGCTGAGGACTAGTCGGGGAATGGAGTGATGGTCGAGATGATAGCATTAGTAGTCCTCACTATTCTATTAAATAGTGTGACAATAAATATAATGAGGACTCCATTGAGTGTGGATATTGTCTAGATGACAATATTCTTACTAAAACTCTTAGATTATGTTTTGTCGTATTTTACACGACTGTTGTATAATTAAGTTGTATTTGAATTTTGTAGCATGTATTTGGCGACTCAAGATGGGTGATGTATACCTATTTTGGGGGCGTCACAAAATTCTTACCTTTTGTCTAAATTTTATGATATGCGAGTTCATTAAATTCCTTTTATTATCTAAACTTGTATGATTGATTATTGTGTGCAAGTTCATAAGTTCATTTAACATTGTTCTTATGTTTATTCTGCGATGGTTGAAAACTCTAAATTTGTTCGATGTTCATACGTTCATTGAATCCTAAAACTTATACGAATCTTTTTTATTTGTATAAGTATTCAAACCATCTTTAAAATTTGATTATACCTGAATTATTTGGGTAATACGTCGATGCCATTTGTTTCGGCTAGACTAATATTTGATGAAACATTCTATTATTTGTGAACTAACTTCTATTGAAGATTGATGCCATTTGTTTCGACAATATTTGTCAAAACATGAATTATTCTATTAATTTAATTAAATTATTATTGAAGATTTATGTCACTTATTTCGGCTAGATCAATATTTTGAAATCATTAACATTTCTTTGAATTCAATCCACACCATATTATTATGGTACAAACTTTTAATGTAAGATTGAGTTGAACAACCCTTATAAAAAAAGGGAAACTTTGTTGTCGTAAAATGACTCATGCACTATTTTTTGAGTATTATGCATAATATAAGGTACAATGAGGCTGTAACCCTTATGTACTTGTAGGGGAGTATGATTTAATCTTTACAGTTAACTTATACTCTTGAGGTAGTCTATCAGTAATTGAACTAGTAATGCCTCTATTAGTTCTTGATCCATTTGTGATCACTCAACATGAAATCTGGAAATATTTCACTTTTATTGAACACTGTTAGTTTTTTATATTCAAATTAATATTGTTGAACCCTCAAAAGAATTTAACTCTTTCATTCTTGATATGTTGTTCTTTATGAAGTTCAAGAAAATCCTTATTATTGGAAATGATTTATTATTTCAGCTACTTCACAATCTTTTGAATATTGTTGAAGTTCTAAAGAATTAAAATTTTCTAATCATGATATATCCTTTATTGTACGCTTGAACTTGCGGAGAAAATTCGTTGCTCACCCTTGTTTAAATAAAATATTTCAGCTAAAGCCGAGGTAGCAGAGGGTTCTAAGATGGATCAAGGCAAAGCAAAAGCGACTGAGTAGTGTTAATTGTGTAATGATTATTGTATCAAATTTAAACTTAAGACTTTTGTATTGGTAGACATCTAATGTTAAGGTTAGTTAACCTAGGATGATGATATTATTATGTTTTAAGGTATGTTTTTATTAATATAATGTAATGAATGATGTAATTCATTAATGGATGGGTAGTTAGATGTGATATGTATTATTTTCGTTCAATATTTTTAAGGAATATTATTTTAGTTCAACTGTTGTAAGTAAGGGATTTCTGTCAGGGGAAACTTCATAATTTTTCTGACCCTCAAAAATTCTGGAAAAATTTGAAATTATAATTTGATGAGTTTTCTAGATTGTGTCCAAAAATGGCGATTTTTGGATGTTTAGATTAGGAGTTATTAATTTTATGGGAAAATACTATTTTGAAAGTAAACCCTTATAACTCCTTGTAGTTAACTCCAAAATTGGTGAAATTTTTATTAGGAGTACATCTATATAACAACAGTATACCCTGTAAATTTTTGAATTTTTGGACAAAAGTATAATTTTTGATAAATGTCTAAATATTCGGCAGTTTTAGTCATATGAAAAATAGTAAATGAATTTTAAAATTATGAGAAAAATATATGTTCAATATGGGACTATATTCTGCTAAATCCCAAAAAAGAAAATTTGTTTGTACTGATTTGATATTTTTCATGAAAATGGGCTAGTTATGAATAAATGAATTAAAAATGTTATGTGAAGTAAGAAATTGGAAAATAGGATTTTATGGCTTGAGAATCCTATATAATGTATATGAAGATTTTTGATGAGAGTTTTGGTTATTGGTAATGAAATCTTATGAGTTTGACATTTTAGGATGATTAAATGCATTAATTAGTAAAGTGTAAATAATTAAAATAAATTGTTTATAAGTTTAACAAATGATTAAAATATTATGGTAATATTAATAATATTAAATTATGAGATTATTAAGTAATTTATAACATTTGGATTAAGGTGTTATAAATATTGATATGGATTTTATTGTGAAACTTTATCTTTTTGTGTCAGGGTTACTGTTCACGTATACGACACTATTCACGTATACGGCACTATTCATGTATATGGCACTATTTGCATATATGACATTATTTATGTATACGGTACTATGTACGAGTATGGAGTACTATTCATGAGTTACTATTCATGAGTTACTATTCACGGGGTACTATTTATCCAAAAAATATATTTCTTTTTTGTCCAAATTATTTTTGGTACATGAATATTATTCTTGAATTTTACTCCACAAAACAGTATCATGTTGATAATTTGGATATTTTTAAACTCTGGATAAATTTAAAGTCTTTAATATTTATCCTTGATTTCATTTTATTAATGCTTATATCATTGTCATCATCCTCATGCTTATATTGTGATGAAAGTCATCTTTGGCTTACGTGCATAGATGGATACATTGATTATTGGTTTTATGATTGTATATCTTTGGCTTACGTGCAAAGATGGACTATTGATTATTGGTTTTACGATTGTATATCTCTAAAACTTACGTGCAAAGATGGGCGGTGTATGACATGATCATAACCATCGGTGATAATAATGAATATCCTTGGTCGTAGTGCGAGGATAATTCGATGATGTGATTAAGCGAGGATCATGACCATTAGTTAACAGTTGAATGTCTTTGGTAGTAGTCTTGGCTGACGAAATTGATTGCAATACGATCATGACCATTAGTTTTATAGTTGAATATCTTTGGCCAGTAGTGCAAAGATAGACAACTGATTGGTATGATCATTGTTATTACATTTGAATATATTTAGCCTTTGGGGTAAGGATATTGAGTAAATATTCTATTAAGCTTTTGTGGTAAGGAGAAATTGTTGATTCACATTATTATGAATATGAATTGTGAATTTAACTAACATCTTTGGTGGTTCAGGTGAAGACAGGTGATGAAAGTTCTCTTTATCTTGGGTATAATAAAGAACTATTAATGGGTATTACAGGGATAAAGTTGATGAAAAACTTTTTAAATCATAGAAGATAGTAGATATCATACTCTACTTGACTCTTCTAATGGATTGCTTATTTTCGCTGCAGTTATTGATCTAAAATTTGTTGTCTATTATATTCCATCAGTTGTTATACTGTTGAAGGATAAGGATAATTTATTTTGCATTATCTTAGTCATAATAATTCTTATTAGGCTAGTTGAGCTCACCCTTTTCTTTCAATGTTCTCTTCAGAAAATGAGAATATAGCTTGGACTGGTCGGGGAATGGATTGACGGTCCGAGATGGTGGCTATAGTAGTCCTGACTATTTTTATAAAATAGTGTGATAATAATTGTAATAAGGACTCCATTTAGTGTGGATATTATCTAGAAGGCAATATTCGTGTTTAAACTCTCAGCTATGTTTTGTCGTATTTTGCACGACAATTGTATAATTAAGTTTGTAGTTGAGTTATGTACCATGTATCTGGCGACTCAAGATGGGTGATGTATACCTATTTTGGGGGCGTCACAGTTGGTATCAAAGATTAGGGATATGATCCTTGGCTGAGATGTGAGACAAGAACTAGGAGGGGAGAGACGAGGAATTCCTTCGCTAGTATGACCTACCTAAGTTTATTTGTTATTTAATTGGTCGGTCAGAGTATAGGGATAATATGTGATATATCAATTAACCCTTATTTTGAAACTATATTCTAGAATGATATCTGAAATATAGGAGATGAGAAATGGAAAAATCAATATAGAGAGGAAATAACCGGGAAGGTACAATCCGAAAAGAAAGCAAGGTATTCTCATCTCTTTGAACTATCAGGTACGTAAATTTCAAGGGCGAAATTTCATAAAGAGGGGAGATTGTGAGACCCCGAATTTTATGAAATAAAAGTATTCAATTTTCTTATAATTATTCTATTTAGTAAATGGTTAAATTGATAAAAGGTTAAAGTTAAGGGTGATATGTGATATTTTTTCAAAGTAAACAAGTTGTCATAAAATAATCGGTGATAAAAGTATAGTAATACACGTGGTTACATAGTAGCACACAGTATTGTACAGTATCTTTGATTATTGATGCTTACGTGAGAAGTCACTCAGTTTTATTCAATTATTGTCATAATATTTTATATTATTAAATCAATAATTGAGATGACACAGTTATTCATATTATTATTTATAATATTGACAATGTCTAGAAGTTCTGTCAAGGAGAGGTTAGGTCATCTAATTGCGCGCCAATAGGGAGAAATCCTTATCGGAAAGCCCCCTCTTTCCTGGGAACGACCTAGTTGTTAAATATTGTGAATTATAATATTAATGATGAATAAGTTTGTATTGATTAAAGATGAAATTGATAGTTCCATTGTGTGGTAATTATTACTGTTAGTGGAAATCGACATTTATGTCGATAATAATTGATGTCTGGAGGTTATATTGACCAATCGGGTAATTAACCGGATAAATGAGCAATTAATTGCTATTAATTCACATGTTTATAACTATGTGTTCACATGTGTGTACTATTGATTCACATGATTTACTATTAGGGGAGTTGGTAAAAGTTTGATAATACTTGCATGACTAAGTTAAAAATGGAGGTATAGATGAAGGTACTATACTATAATTAATTTTTTCACATGTTTATAACTATTGATTCACATTATTTACTATTGATTCACATGATTTACTATTAGGGAAGGTGGTGCAAGTTTGATAATACTTGCATGACTAAATTAAAAATGAATAAAAAGATGAAGGTATTATACTGTAATATTTCGAGCCCCAAAATATGCAATTATGGAAACTATATTTTCCTATAAATAGAAACTCATTCCTTCATTATTTTTCACCAATTCACTAAGTCTCACAAGAGCAATTATAGATAGAAGCTATAGAGAGAAAGAAGAAGCGAAGTCTGCTACTTCACTACTCCAGTATACAGTCTTCTTCTGAGGTAATGGGTATTATTTATTTCATATTTTGAAGAGATATTATTTTTCGTATTCGTAAGAATATTATTATCATTCAATATTCATTATATTCGTTTAATATTCGTAAGGAATATTATTTTTGTTCAACCGTTGTAAGTAAGGGGTTTCTGCCAGGGGCAGTTTCATAATTTTTCTGACCCTCAAAAATTCTGAAAAAATTTGAAATTATAATTTGATGAGTTTTCTAGATTTTGTCCAAAAATTGCGATTTTTGGATGTATAGATTAGAAGTTATGAATTTTATGGGAAAAGACTATTTTAAAAGTAAACCCTTATAACTCCTTGTAGTTAACTCCAAAATTGGTGAAATTTTTATTGGGAGTACATCTATATAACAGCAGTATACCCTGTAAATTTCGGAATTTTTGGACAAAAGTACAAATTTTGTATAAATGTCTAAATTTTTGAGAGTTTTAGTCATATGTAAAATAATAAATGAATTTTAAAAATTATGAGAAAAATATATGTTCAATATGGGACTATATTCTGCTAAATCCCATAAAAGAAAATTTGTTTGTACTGATTTGATATTTTTCATAAAAATAGACTAGTTACGAGTAAATGAATTAAATATGTTATGTGAAGTAAGAAAATTGAAAAATATGATTTTATAGCTTGAGAATCCTATATAAGGTATATGCAGATTTTTTATGAGAGTTTTGGTTATTGGTGATGAAATCTTATGAGTTTAACATTTTAGGATGATTAAATGCATTAATTAGTAAAGTGTAAATAATTAAAATAAATTATTTATCCGTTCAAGAAATGATTAAAATATTATGATAATATTAATAATATTAGATTATGAGATTATTAAGTAGTTTATAACATTTGGATTAAGGTGTTATAAATATTGATATGGATTTTATTGTGAAACCTTATCTTTTTGTGTAGGGAGTTCTTATTCACGATATCGACACTATTCACGATATCTCGACACTATTCATGTATATATGACTTTATTTGCGTATATGACATTATTTATGTATACGGTACTATGTACGAGTACGGAGTACTATTCATGAGTTATTATTCATGAGTTACTATTCACGAGTTACTATTCATGAGTTACTATTCACGGGCTACTATTTACCCGAAAAATATATTTCTTTTCTGTCCAAATTATTTTTGGTACATGAATATTATTCTTGAATTTTACTCCACAAAGCAGTATCATTTTGATAATTTGGATATTTTTAAACTCTGGATAAATTTAAAGTCTTTAATATTTATCCTTAATTTCGCGTTGATTAATGCTTATATCATTGTCATCATCATCATGCTTATATTGTGATGAAAGTCATCTTTGGCTTATGTGCATAGATGAATTTGTTGATTATTGGTTTCTGATTGTATATTTTTGGCTTACGTGCAAAGATGGATTGTTGATTATTGGTTTTCTGAGTTGTATATCTTTGGCTTTACGTGCAAAGATGGACTATTGATTATTGGTTTTATAGTTGTATATCTTTGGCTTACGTGCAAAGATGGATAGGTGTATGACATGATCATAACCACTGGTGATAATAATGAATATCCTTGGTCGTAGTGCAGGGATAATTCGATAATGTGATTGGCAGGATCATGACCATTAGTTAACAGTTGAATGTCTTTGGTCGTAGTGCACTGACAGGAAATTGATTGGTATGATCATGACCATTGGTTTTATAGTTGAATATCTTAGGCCAGTAGTGCAAAGATAGACAACTGATTGGTATGATCATTGTTATTACATTTGAATATCTTTAGCCTTTGGGGTAAGGATATTGAGTAAATGTTCTATTAAGCCTTTGTGGTAAGGAGAAATTGTTGATTCACATTATTATAAATATGAATTATGAATTTAACTAACATCTTTGGTGGTTCAGGTGAAGACAGGTGATGAAAGTTCTCTTTATCTTGGGTATAATAAAGAACTGTTAATGGGTATTACAGGGATAAAGTTTATGAAAAACTTTTTAAATCATATAAGATAGTAGATATCATGCTCTACTTGACTCTTCTAATGGATTTCTTATTTCCGCTGCAGTTATTGATCTAAAACTTGTTGTCTATTATATTCCATCAGTTGTTATACTATTGAAGGCTAAGGATAATTTATTTTGCATTATCTTAGTCATAATAATTCTTACTGGGCTAGTTGAGCTCACCCTTTTCTTTCAATGTTCTCTTCAGGAAATGAGAATATAGCTGGGACTGGTCGGGGAATGGATTGACAGTCCGAGATGGTGGCTATAGTAGTCCTCACTATTTTTATAAAATAGTGTGATAATAATTGTAATGAGGACTCCATTGAGTGTGGATATTATCTAGAAGGTAATATTCGTATTTAAACTCTCACCTATGTTTTGTCGTATTTTGCACGACAATTGTATAATTAAGTTTGTAGTTGAGTTATGTACCATGTATCTGACAACTCAACATGAGTGATGTATACCTGTTTTGGCGGCGTCACAGGGGTGGGGGTTCCCATGCACAAAACGCCCGTTGAGGTGGGGGTACGCGGCTAAGAGAGAAGAGTTCTGATGCAATTTTACTACTGTGGTTGCATGACTTTGTGGACTTTGGATGTGACTGGGACTTGAATGAGGACGTATTCAGATACAATAACAGAGACTTAAGTAATTAGATTCGTTCGTTAAACATTCAATCAATCATCAACAACTTACAAGCCCTAATTTTGAAGATTGTAGAGGAATTAGAGCAAGGAGCGAGGAACACAAAGATTGTTGATTGGAGTGAAGAAAAGGGTGGTTTTATTACTGTTCTTTTACCTTAATTTTAGTTCTGTAATTGGGATGTTGATTTCTTTGATCTATTCAGTGTTTATTTCATTAATTATGAACTAATTTATCTTATTAAGCCTATGATGGATCTCCAAGTGTAATGAGGATTATCATGCTTTGATTTTAATTCAATAATGCTACTTTTCAGTTCATCTATTATGATTTGTGCGTAATCTATGAGTTGCTTGATCACCAATTCTATGTGAACTTTTATGAATTCGAGAGATTAAATATAAGTTTAGACTTAGTCATAATAGCATGTTTTTGTGATTTCTGTGTTTTGATGGAATTCATAATTTATGTTAGGGATAGAGATATACCTATGCATTGCATGTAATCGTATGAAAACTTGGGATTTAAACATTTTTTTATTGTAATTCACATAGAGATATAGTGAATTAGTTAATTAGGGTGTTTAGCTTAATTCTATAATCTGTAAATTTAAGTTGATATGGGTATAGTGCATCGAGAGATGGTTATATCTACTTTCGTGTTCTTGATTAATGAACTGGAATAGTTAATTTGAATTAAAAAGAAGTATGATAATCTGAGTGAAGCATAAAGTGAAGTTGTAGGCTTAATTCTCCATTATCTGAGTAAAATTTGTGGTAGTTAGTTAATTTTTATTTTGTGCAGTAGTCTCCATTATTTTCATCATTAAATCATTTAGTTTAATAAAATTGAGATAATACAAAGCTGGTAATTGTTAGATTAAAATTGATATTTGTCTATGTGGGAATGATACTTAACTTATCATTATATTACTTGGTGATCACGTATACTTGCGTGCCGTGCTTAATTAGATTACACCCAACAAGTTTTTTAGCGCTGTTGCCGAGGACAATAATTTATTTTATTACTTTCAATATTAGTTTAATTAGATCAGTTTTAGTTAAACATTTTTATTTTTATTTTTGTTATTTCTTATTTTAGGTTCTCTTAATTAGTGCATGCAAACTCGGTAAAAAAACCAAAATTACTTCCTTACGAGGATAACATCGTAAGAAGGTTTCAGAGGTTGAGTAAGTGGATTAAAGAGACTAGGGTGAATTTTTGAGAAGCAAGAAAATATGGCTGCAGAGGATCAAAAAGCACTTAGGGACTATGCCACACCCAGGGTTACTAATATTCAGTCGAGCATCACCAGGCCTGCAATTACAACGAATAATTTTGAGATCAAGCCTGACACAATTTAGATGATACAAAATTCAGTACAGTTTGGGGGATTGGATAATGATGATCCAAACGAGCATCTCGTGAGCTTTCTGAAGATATGTGATACCTTCAAGTACAATGGGGTATCTGATGATGCAGTTAGGCTTTGTTTGTTTCCGTTCACACTGCGAGACAAGGCGAAGAGCTGGTTACATTCACTTCCACTAGGATCAATCACTACTTGGGATGACCTAGCTCAGAAGTTTTTTCCAAAATTCTTCCCACTGGCAAAGACTTCAAAGATGAGGAATGAGATTACAATGTTTGAACAGCAGCATAGGGAGTCTCTATACAAAGCTTGGGAAAGATATAAGGAATTACTGAGGAAATGTCCACATCACGGGTTGCCCAAGTGGTTGCAGATGAACACCTTCTACAACGGGATGAACAGTAATCTTAGGACTAATATATATGTAGCTTCAAGAGGAGCATTTATGTCTAAAAGATTTTAGGAGGTGTATGACTTGATTGAAACAATGGCAGCTAACAACTACCAGTGGCCAACAGCAAGAAATACACAACCTAAGGCAGCTGGAGTATTAGAGGTAGATGGAGTGACGACTTTAGCGGCTCAAATTTTAACGCTATCAAAGAAAATGGATGCCCTCACGAGATTAAAGGTTCAGCATGTGGCAAATGTGTGTGAATTGTGTGCGGGGGAACATCCGACGGAGTAGTGTGCTAACAATCCTGTAGCAGTTCAGTTTGTAGGTAGCTAAAAAAGAATACCTCCTAATCCATATCAAAATACCTACAATCTGGGGGCGAGGAATCATCCAAACTTCTCGTGGAGTAACAATCAGAACCATCAGCGGGTTCCACGACCATCGTATCCCCCCGGTTTCCAAAATTAGCATCAACAGTCAGCTCCGCAACAAGAAAAAAAAGTTAGATTTGGAAGAGCTAATGTTGAAGTATATATCCGATAATGAGGCAACTATGAAAATACAAGCGGCCATGGAAAATCAGATGGGACAACTTGTTATGGCATTGAATAACAAACCTCAAAGGACTTTACCAAGTGACACTGAAAAGAATCTAAGGGGAAATCATGAGCAGTGTCAAGCTATCACATTACGGAATGGAAAACATCTAGAAGGCCGAAGTGTAGAAAATTTTCCAAGGAAAAAGAAGAAAAGGTGATTGAAGAGAAACAGGGTGAAGACAAGCAAGTGGATAAGAATAAGGCAGATGTTGAACCAGTTGTCTATCCTCCACCACCATTTTAGTAGAGGGTTTAAAAGTAGAAGTTAGACAAACAGATCTCAAAGTCTTTAGAAATCTTCAAGAAGTTACAGATTAATATTCCGTTTGCAATAGCCCTAGAACAGATGCCGAGCTATTCAAATTTTAGGAAGGGTATTCTGTCGAGGAAGAAGAAGTTGGAAGATTATAAGAATGTTGCATTGATGGAGGAATATAGTGCTGTATTGTAGAGGAAGTTGCCTCCGATGTTGAAGGATCCAAGAAGTTTCACCATTCTTTTCATAATTGGGAACATGGCCTTTAACTAATGTTTGTGTGATTTTGGTGCAAGTGTGAATCTCATACCATTATTTGTGTACACTTAGTTTGGTTTGCGGGCACCGAAACCAACAAACATCTCACTACAGCTGGAAGATAAATCAGTTACATATCCGAGGGGAATTATTGAAGGTATACTAATAAAGGTGGATAAGTTTATATTCCCGATAGATTTCATCATTTTGGATTATAAAAAGGACAAGAACATTCCTATTATCTGTAGACACTCAAAATTTTCTACACGCCTGTTATTGACATTGCAGGAAGGCAGATTCGTCTTTCAGAGATAACCTTGGGAGACAGGCGGTGACATCCATTAGGATACTACTAGGAAGTTGATTACAACCGGAACACAAACCGGAGCATCGAGCCCAACCCGAACACAAATTGGGAGCATCGGTTCTAACCCTAACACAAACCGAATGTCATTTTCAATCTCGGAGATAACCCGAGGGTATGCGAGATCAAAAGATAAGAATAAAAGCTCGGAGAGGATATTACTGTCTCGGCGATAACACCGTGACATTCAGTTCCAGTCCTAGAAGAAACACTGGGAGTAGCGACTCCATCCTTGGTGATATCCTCAAGGGATGCCATTGCAGTTCCGGCGATAACTCCAGAAATGCTTGTTTCAAATACATGCGATCAGCTTCAAGCTCAGACCTCCTGCCGAGGCACTCATACCTCAGACCCGGAGCTAACAACAGGCAGATAGGCACACCCAAAGATGACAATGAGGCATATAAACAAGTATTCCAATCTCAGATGCAACCCTGAGTAATGTCTGCTTTCCGCTCAAATCGGCGATAACCCCGGTGAGGAGTCAAAACATCATCTTACCGCCTCAACATTTTCTCTCACAATATGATATCGCGACATACCAACAAGTAGTCCAATCTTAGATGTAACCCTGAGCAACGTCTACTTTCAACTCAAAACGGCGATAACCTCGGTGAAGAGTCAAACATCATCTTTCCCCTTCAACACTTGCGCGTAGTCTCAACACTTTATACATACATACATACATCCAATAATGTCCCACAAGAAACAAGGAGTAACAATCCCGAGTGACTATTACGCGTGGCAGTACTTTGGATAGAATTTGAAGCTTGAAGACCATGGGCATAGACCCCTCTTCCTGACTTTGTACAACCTCTAATCCATGTCATTGCGTAACTCTCGACACAAGCTATCCGAAGAAGGTCAGATATACCTTTTTCGGATGCTCGGATTGAAGTTCTGCAAGTTTGAGCGGACATTACAGTGCATGAGTGTATGTTCTTCATGACGACGAGACCTGCGAGGCTTGGATACACCACGACCAGCCGTAGGTACAACCACGGCTGCCGCAGGTGTACCTGCGGCCATCCGTCTATAAATATCAGCCTTGGGGTCAGCCATTTAAAGAAGAAAAGGAGAGGAAAAGGCGAGGAAGCCCAGTCCATTTTACTCTGTATACACATCTTTTGAGTGTTTCCTCATCTTTAAACACTTGTTAGCTCACATATAGCTATCTTTTATCCGGTGAGAGCTGAGTGTTTATCCATTTAAAGTCATAGAAGTCTACTTTGGCAGCCCACTGTAAGCCTTCTCACATTATATAAAGCCTTCTTCTCATATTAACACCTTGTATTATACACATTGAGAGTCGTGTTGTGGTATGCGTTTACGGACTTCTATTAAAGTAGTTTTATTTCATCGTATATATATACTTATATATGTATATATTTCTTATATGGACTAATATTATCGACTTATGCCTCGATTGAGCCTAGACTTGATGCGAGGCGTTTATTACTTTTATATATATGTATACTTATATATATATAATTGTTGTCGAGACTTATCTGTTGAGCTTTGGATTTTACATCAGGAGACATTTACTCTCTTATATATATATATATATATATATATATATATATATATATATATATATATATATAATTGTTGTTGGACATATCCGATGAGCCTGGATTTTACATCCTAAGTGCATTTACTCGCTTATATATATATATATATATATATATATATATATAATTATTATCGGACATATCCGATGAGCACCGGATTCACATCCTATGCGTTCTTTGCTTTATATATATATATATATATATATATATATATATATATATACATTTACATTTTTGTGGGGCACTGGAGTTTACTTCATTGGCCTTTTACAACTTTTATTTACATTTAGATTACATGCGGAGTTTACTTACGTGGCGGTTGATCGCTTTATAACTTTATTTACATTTCGTCACGCTTTAGACTTTACTTACGTGGTAGTTGATCGCTTTTACTGACTTTATTTACATTTTTTCTCGCCTGGAGTTTACTTCGTGGTGGTTTATCATGTCCATATATATATATTTCTTTGCTTTTATATATTTACATTTCGATCCCCATGGAGTTGCTTCATAGTGGTTGATCTGTCGTATATATATATATTCTGACTTTTATATATATAACTTCTTATTGCTTTCCATACAAACTAAAGTATCATGTGAGCTTAGGAATCATGTGATCACAGATTCAGTCTACTAAATCTAGATTTGGTTCCCATGATGGACATTTTTGAGGTGTGAGCGACTTGTACATTATTCTGATTGTACGAATTTCCTTGGATGGATGTCATGCCCATGAGGAGTTAAGATCTTCAGTATATTATTTTCTCAAGAATGCTTCGCATCTCGAAAATAAAAGCAAACAAACCGAACATTTAATAATAAAATGGAAGTATCAAAGGCCTCAATTGCTATTGAGCACAGGGTTTGAAAAACCTCTTTTACAAAACGTCGTTGCTGTATCTTGTTTAAAACTGAATTTTTCTATAAATTCAAACCCTATGTATATAGGTGCGAACGAGGTACAACACTACTTCCAAATAATTGCACATTGATCTTCACACACACACACACACATTCATATAACAGTTTCTTTGAAAATTGGCGGTCACCGTGGTAACACGGATGTCGGGGGGTGCCTAACACCTTCCCTCCACATAATCAAGCACCCGGACCCAAAATGAATCTCGGTTTCATAGACCCGTCTAGCAGTGTCAAATCATTGGGTCAATGTGCAAACCTTTTCGATTGCGTTGGTGCAACCCGTTAAATAACCAACTAGCGACTCTTAAAGTCAAATCATCGACATTATACATGTCGGACCTTTTTCGCTTATTTTTTCAAATAAATCTCACATTAACATGAGAACACCAAAGAACAAGTAACGAAAAGGGACACACAAAAATCCCGACGTCGACAGGTGGTGACTCTGCTGGGGACTCCAGTAAGAGGGCTTAAGCCGCTATTACAAGCTTCTCAAAATTGTTATATGCTTGTGTGTGAATGTTGCATTCACATTTCTGATGAATGTGTACGAATGCATTTTTATTTACTGCACTGCTAAATATCTATCTATGATATTAGTGCTTCACACATGTCATCATTTTGCATAAATGGTGAGACACGTTGTATGTGAATGTATGTTGTGTGGTTCCTCCATCAGGAGGCTATCTTGTCGGTGTTTGATTACTAGACTCGCAGGAAGAATAATTCCAATGAGGCTCGGAAAAAACCACCTGTGATTCCTCTAGTTGAAAGATAGGATTAACTTCCCGTCAAGTAAATTGCGATGATCTGGTAACCTTCATGCCAAAAAGCCGTGAGAGTAACCCTAGGATAGGTCAACCTCTGATAAACTAAACGTGGAGGAAAGTCTCTTCATACTTTCCATTTTTAATTACTTGTAAATGCATTTACTTGTAATTTTATTCCATGTTCATCCATAAGTAATGAAAAATATGAAGAATATTTGTGCATGCATGCATGTTATCAATTAACAACCGATTTTGCAGGATAAAAATTCCTAAAACGGACATGTTATGATAACATTTACATTATTCTAAGACTAAACTACGTAAGACTTTTGTAGGGAAGCAATTGGGCCTGTTACCCGCTCAAAATCCAAAAGGCCCACGTGCTTCTGACCCACTCATGTCTTCTTTGACCGACTGGCCTAATCTTGTTCCGAGAAGAATTTGGTGATTGAGTAAACAAATTACTGAGACTGCATTTTACATTTTATTGAAAGAATTACGCCAGTCCACTCAGGGTACGAAGATACCTACACATACAGAATCCTCTACACAAGGAGGAGTTCAAGGTTTGGAAAAAACAATTCCAGAACCGCAATTGGATACGACCAACAAAGACCCTGAAAAAACCCTTCTCAAAGGAGATCGAGACACTGGTGATATCAGGAAGAAGGTCCTTCAAATGGAGAAAACTATTCGTGTTCTCAAAGGGATTGGAACACATGGCAGTGTTTCATATGCAGACTTTTGCATATTTCCTGGTGTTCATTATCCAGAGAAATTCAAGACCCCTGATTTTGAGTAATATGACGGATTAGGGGATCCTTATACAAATTTAAAGGTGTTCATTGGAGAACTCGGATCTTATGCGGAAAATGAAAGCTCGTAATGCAAATCATTTTTTTTGAAAAAAGTCATTTGAGAGCTTGGTTCATGGTATACTAGATTAGACAACTCAAAGATCCATAGCTGGGAAGAGCTGGCTCACGCCTTCATAACTCAATACAATTTTCAATCTTAGATGGCTCCTGACCGATATCAAATCACCAAGGTCAAGAAATAGTCTAATGAGTCATTTAGAGAGTACGCTCAAAGGTGGAGGCGCCTTGCTCTTCAAGTTATTCCTTCCATGACAGAATCAAAAATGGTCATGACTTTCATAGATATACAGGAAGCTCCTTTCTATGAAAGAGTTCTAGCTGGTATTGGCAAACCATTCTCTGAAATGATCAATCACGAGAGAGATGGTGAGATGGGATTGAAGTCAGGTAAAATTCAAGACCCTAGCAGCTCTTAAAGTCATTCTTTGAGCACATCTAGTCCGGATCTTATGGAAACTTGACCCGGAGGGTCCATAAAAAGAAAGAGGAGGATGTTTCCTTGATACTACAAGGACAAAAAGGCAATCAAAGCATGCCTATGCAGAGGAGAAACTACTCCCCTTTTCCAGCACAATCTTCAAACCCTCCATTTCCTAAAAGTATAGAAGTAAAGCATCATCAAACGTTCACACCCTTAGGGGGCTCGCTCGACAATATTCTTGTTCTTCTAACTGCTCAGGAGAAAATTACACATCTTCTTCCACCAGCCAACCCTAATGGGAGGGGTTTTAATGCTACTCGGAAGTGTGCTTATCATGCTGGGGCACCTGGACATGATACTCAAGATTGTTGGGCCTTGAAACACAAGATTCAAGATCTAATAGACAACGGTGAGATCGTGGTCACCAAACTAGATCAACCTCATGTGCAAGACAACCCTCTTCTTCAACACAAAGAAGAAGAGGTCAACATGATCAGTTGGAGCACTGGACAAGGTTCCAATTCTAATGGTGAATCATCCCAGCCAATCAAAGATGGTGTTGACAAATGGGATTATGCAAAGTTCCAGTTTACCATGGAACGAAAGATAAAAGCTCTTTGCAAACAAATTGAGCAACTGGCAAAACTGGTGACCCACCATCATCAAGTCACACGCCAATTAATCCGACAGGAGCATGCCTATCTCCTTCCTTTTGTTATAAATGCTTCCTCACCACCTTCAGAAAGTGAAGCTATGGAGGATAAGGTTGTGAAGAGAGCAAGTGCTAAAGCCCGTCGGGATTTTGCCAATCAGAGGGAATTCACCTATTTGGGTCAATCTATGGAGGAGATACTGCAGATGTTGATCAATGAAGGAAGAATTACCTTCCTTCTCCCTCCAATCAATCCCCGTTTAGGACGGTTTAATTCTGATGAAATGTGTCAATATCATTCACATTCTCGAGGTCACAGCACAGAAGAATGCTGGGCACTACGCCATCTCATTCAGAATCTTATTGATAGCGGTGTCTTGCAAATAGCAGATGATTACACTGTGCAACTCAAGTGTGGGAATGCATGTCCTACCAAATGGAAGGGATCAGTAGAAGTTTATATCCGAAGTGGATGATGAGACTATCAAATTATTTCCCATACAACCAATTCAACTCGAAGGAGCTGACAATCCTTTGAAAGTGGTCGCACCAGAGCCAATTTCCCAAAGCAAAAGAGGTGTTGATTCCTGATCCCGAAGTGGAAGAAAAGGAATGAAAACGTAAACATGACCTTACCTTGATAATGGCAGGCATACGCGTCATTGTTCATGATGAACATACAAACAGATACACCCTAGACGATGATTGCCCAGATGTCATGGTTATCATTCGGGAGAAGGAGGACAATGATGATCCTTCCATCAGTACTGTAGTCCTTCAGGACTTTGCCCTCGACAATTAGAGCAGCACTCCATGCATTGGTCGACGAGGGTAAAATGGGCAGAAAATCCCTCTGCCCTGTAGATAAATTTAATTGCTTTCTTTCATTTATAGTATTAGCAATTATTTTATCAAGTACATGCTAACACTTTTGTATGATCGAACAGTTGCATATATTAAGTGAAAGCATCTTTTCTTTCAGGACTCTGAATTTAGATGTGCCTGTACTTCCTGATGAGGTGCCTTCTCTCCACAAGGGCTGTAACTTTGATGCAAAGTTGGACTCAAACTTGATGGACATACAAGAGGGCATTGAGACACCTCAAGAGATTAAGGAATGGGTCACAGACAAACTCAAACCCAATCTTGATCAAACCACTTCTTTCAACATTGGAACCTTAGACAACCATAATTTAATCCAAATTGGTTCAGACCTTACCACAAATTAGCGGAATGACATGGTTGCACTGTTAACCCAATTCAGGATGTGTTTGCATGGTCTCATAAAGACATGGTGGGTTTATCCATGGACATTGTTCTTCATCGCCTTCCCATTAAAGAAGGATTCAAGCAAGTTAGACAAAAGCTCAGGCGATTGAAACCTGAGTGGAGTTTAAAGGTTAAAGAAGAAATTGTGAAACAATTTCAAGCTGGCATTACCATGGTGTCTACATATCCGGAGTGGATATCCAACATTGTTCCCGTGCCTAAACCAAGAGGAAAGGTGCAAGTCTGCGTGGATTATCAAGATTTGAACAAAGCATGCCTTAAAGATAGCTTTCCCATGCCCTTTATCCACATTTGTATTGACAATACTGCTCAATATGGCATGTACTCCTTTACTGATTGCTTTACGGGGTACCATCAAATTATGGTCGCTGAGGAAGATCGTGAGAAAACTACTTTCATCACGCCTTGGGGAAATTTTTGCTACAGACTGTTGTCATTTGGCCTCATCAATGCCAGGGCAACCTAAATATGATGGTTCTTTTCCATGATTTAATGCATAAAGAGATATAGATCTACGTGGATGACATCATTGTCAAATCCCGAAAGGAAGAAGACCATTTAGACCATCTCAGAAAACTTTTCAACAGGTTGCGTAAGTACAACTTGAAGTTGAATCTCGCCAAGTGCGCCTTTGGTGTTAAATCAGGCAAGTTGCTAGGTTTCCTAATCAGCCACAAAGGTATTGAATTGGATCCTACCAAAATCCGGGCCATCAAGGAAATGCCCATTCCTCGAGACAGAGAAGGAAATACGGGATTTTGGGAAGGATCAACTTCATTGTGATTCATTTCTCAACTCCACAGAACTTTGTGAGCCAATCTTCAAGTTGTTAAGGAAGAACTCCTCCAAGAAATGGAATAATGAGTGTCAGAAAGCATTCCTAACAATCAAAGAGCAACTGATTAATGCTCCTATTTTGGTACCTCCCAGTGATGATGTTCCCCTATTTATGTACCTGTCCATAAATGACAATGTCATGGGTTGTATGCTGGGGCAAAAAGACAATAGAGGCCAAGAACGGGCTATCTATTACCTCAGCAAAAGATTCAACATCAGTGAACACAAGTATGTATTTAGTAAGCCCATACTGAATTGTCGACTGTCCAGATGGCAGTTGATCCTAAGCAATTTGACATCGTCTACATGATGCAAAAGTTAGTCAAAGGTCAAGGAATTATGGATCAATTGGCCGCCGCACATGCAGGGGAATATAAACCCTTGGAAACATACTTTCCCGATGAAAGGATAATGACCGTTCAGCTATAACATCAGTACGATACATGTTGTACATGGAGAATGTATTTTGATGGAGTTGTTAACACATAAGGCTCTCCTGTGACGCCCCCAAAATAGGTCCATTCCATCCAACCCATTCTGAGTTGCCAAATACATGCTACAGAAATAACTACAACTTTATTAATACATTTGTTGTGCAAAATACGACAACACATAAACTATGAGTTTAAATACAAATATTGTCAGCAAGACAATATTCACACCCAAATAAAGTCCTCATTAAAATTATTGATACACTATTTTACAGAATAATGAGGACTACTAAAACAACAATCTTGAACTGACACTCCACACCCCGACTAGTTCCCACTATATTCTTGCCTCCTGAGAAGAAAAATAGAACAAAAAGGAAAATGGTGAGCTCAACTAGCCCAGTAAAGAACATTATGACTAAGATAATATAGAACAAATTATCGTTAGTCTTCAACAGGGAAAAATATGATAGAATACAATAGACAACAAGTTTTAGATCAACAACTGCAGCGGAAACAACAATTCATTAGAAGAGTAAAGTAGAGAATGAAATCTATTATCATCTATGAATTTAAAAGTCCATCATCAATATTTTATCCCTATAACATCAATCAATATACATCTTGAATCAAATAGTCATCTTTGCACTACAGGCCAAAGATATTAATTAGTCGGTCATGTTCTTCTCAACACCTGTTCATCTTTGCACTACGGGCCAAAGATATTCATCAAGAAATCATTCATCTTTGCAATACAGGCCAAAGATATTTAGTTATATCATCATTTAGGACTGAGGATGATGAAAAATATTTTAAAAAAATGAATCCAATGAGATAAAAGAATAAATATTAAGGATTCGTATTTTAGACAATCCAAGTTCAAAAATACTCCATAATAAACTATTGTGGAGCAGAATTCAAAAAAATGAAGATCAAAACATAGATCCAATCAAAGATAGGAACCATAACAGACAATCTTGGACACAGAAAAGAAAATTTAATTTTTTTGTGAATATTGTCGTATTCGTGAATAGTGCCGTATACGTGAATAGTGCCGTATACGCGAATAGTAACTCTGACACTAAAAGGTAGAAATTTCAGAAGAAAAATCATCATGCTTCGTGAATAGTAACTCGTGGTAACTCATGAATAGTAACTCGTGAATAGTAACTCATGAATAGTAACTCATGAATAGTAACGCCGACATGAAAAGATCAAAATTTCATAAGAAAAATCTTACCAATATTCGGGCATAATGATATTGAAAGAAATAATATCATTTTTTTAAAAATAACATCTCTTACCTCAAAAGAATAGTACTTCTGGCTGGAATATCAGATATAACGCTGAAGGAAACTTGCACCGTATAGCAACACTCAAGATATCAAAATACTCACAAGAATATGCTCGATAATATAGAGAGAGAAAACTTCAGTTTCTGGTGTGATTTTCAATTCTAACCTAAGCACCCTATTTATAGGAAATTGCTTAGAATACCAAAGCAAAAAATTTATTAAAATAATTTTATTTATTAAATTTTCAAGCCCACCACCAAAGAATCTGAATTCAGCTCATTTACCACACATGTGGGGCCCATCAATAATGAAAAAAAACATTTTCTTACAAAAAATAATTAAATCTTCAAAAATCAATTATTCTGGAACTTCAGAAATTCAATAATTCATAATAAATAGCCCTTTTATCAGAAAAATTTGAAACTTATGTCCTTTCCATAGGAAATTCCATTCTCTACAACTCTGTAAGTTTAAGTTTTTCTAAATTCCAAGCAGAAGTTGATCGAAATCCACAAACGTGTGATTTTACATGCTATAATCAAATTTCAGTCAAGAAATGGGGTCCACAAACATGAAAAATATGTTTTTAATATTTAGTGTAACAAAAATATTCTTCCTCCTCATTTATTCATATATCACACTTTCATTGTAAAAATATCACCATTATTTCCTCGCTTTCATTTCTATTTCCAACTCCCATGTCATTTCTTCAATAGCATGGTTTCTGCACAAAACTTTGACTTGTGGTATGACTTTTATGCGTAGGACATGCTCCTTCTTATCCAAGATCTTGATAGGTACCTCCTCGTACGTTAAATCTATGGCTATTTCGTCTGGTTCTAACTCAATAACGTGGTTCGGGTCGTCCAAATATTTACGTAACATTGGTACGTGAAAAACGTTATAAACACGCGACATACTTGGCAGTAAAGTGAGTCTATAGGCCACAGTTCCTACTCGATTGAGGATTTCAAATGGACTAATAAATTGAAGGTTTGAGCTTTCTTCTCTTCATCGACTCTTACTTCTAGAATAACGCCTTCTTGCACCTTCTTCTTTATATTCATCAGCTCCGGTGTATAGTTTAAGCGGTTTTAACTTTATCGATTAAAGTTGATTCTACTCATATATCATCACGTGGGTCCCTAGAGTCTTTAACTCTATCTCTATCATTTGTAAGTTATGCAAAATGGGTCTTTGACAATATCACACTCGTACTCGTATTCGATCTTCTACTCAACACGTCAGCTACCACGTTCATTTTTCCAGGATGGTATGGTCAGAACAGGTGCCGAAATGAGTCTCCTCTTGAGTTTCTTCGAAGCTCTTCCCACATTCCTTGCTCTATTCGAATTTTCTATCTCTACGAGTCAGTTGAGTTAATGGAGTAGCGATTCGAGAAAATCTTTCCACGAATCTCCGATAATAACCAACTAAGCCTAGAAAGCTACGCATTTCGATTACTGACTTAGGTTGCTCTAAACTGGGACTTATATCCCAGTCTTGGATAGCACATCACAATGGCACCTATCAGTTTACTACTGCACGAATATGGCGTCCCCTACAGAGAGTCTGGCTTTAGTGCATTCCACAAAGGAAGTCACCAAATAGAGGCTCGGGTACCAACTTCTATAGTTGGGTTTTAACTCCTAAAGTTCAATAGGAGCTATTCGATATGAAATTTTAGAAATGAGTTTTGTACCGGGTTCAAAGTCGATACAAAATTCAATATCACACTCTGAGAGTAGGCCAGGAAATTCTTCAGGAAATACGTCAGAAAATTCACTAACAACAGAAATATCATTCAAATCTGACGTAATTTTGTTAAAGTCCATGACATGGGCTAAGAAAACTTGACATCCATTTTTCAATAAACGAATGAGTTTATGGCTTGATATGAAAGTGTTTGACTTCAATGGTTTGGTTGCTTGAATTCGAATAACAAGTTGCTTAGGAATATGAAAACTAACAACCTTACGAAAGCAATCAATTTTGGCATAATGAGTAGTTAACCAATCAATCCCTAAAATCTCATTAAAAGAAAGTATCTTTAAAGAGATAAGATCAACAGGTAATGTGATGGTGCCAACTTAGATTAAACAAGATTTATAAATAGTGGATGTAATAAAAGTGTCTCCTAACGGAGTCTCCACAGATAGGTCAAAGTCTAATTTCTCCGGAGTTAAGTTCAAACGTTGAGCACAAGCAGGAGAAATAAATGAATGGGTACAACCGGTATCTAATAAGGTATAAACTTCGCAAGAATTTATAATTAACTAACCCGTGCTAACTTCGTTCGGGTTCCTCACATTTTGACCAGTCACAACAAACGCTCTTCCAGGAACCGTTAACTTTGACTTGTCCGTATCCGCCTCTGGTGCCACTATCCCAGCTGGACTTGATTTCACTACAGGACAAAATCGAGCTATGTGACCGTCTTTTCCACAACTAAAACATACCTTGGAAGGCTGTGAACAGTTTGGACTTATATGTCCCTCCTCTCCGATTTGTAGCATCTAGCGGCGCGGTCGTTCTCCTCCCTAGAATTTGTTCTTTGGTCTTTGGTGTTGGTCTTCCGCCGCCGTCTTCCCGTCATCGTTAAATCCTCTCTTCTTGAAATTTCCACTTGAGTTATTTCTTCTATTATCTTGGCCATGATTACCACCGAAGTGGTTACCATTTCTAGTACGATAATTTCCTCCACGATGGTTATCATTGTCCTGATGACCATTGCCATCGGTACAATTATCATCGAGTTGTAGGTCGTTATTCTTCGATTGTGCTGACTCATTATCGCGCTCCAATACCTGAGCCCTATACAAAACATTTGAATATAGAAAAAATTTATGAGAAATGAGATATTGACGTATGTCGGGTTTCAAACCTCTCAAAAACATCCGCGTTGTCATTCTCCACCAAATGAGGTGCAAACCTGGATAACTTCGCGAACTTCGCCTCATCTTTGGGACACCTTCATCGTTGTTACATTCTAGTCTAATAAACTCTACCTCCTTTATATGATGAATACTTTCGAGGAAAGTACTTGTCATTGAACGACAAGCGTTTCCCAAGATAAGTTCGGTCTTAATTTGGTGGAGTACGCTTCATGATTCCCACGATGAATCTGCCTCGTTACGGAACATAAAATTGGCGAATGGAACCTTCTGTTCCTCCATGCATCCCAAGACATAGAATATCCTGGTAATTTGCTTGACCCACGTCTCCGCCTTAATCGGATTCGGCTTTCCCCAGAATTCTGGTGGTCCCAACTCTTTGAACTGCTTGGCTGTGACAAACTGTGCGTTGCTATCATTTCCACCTGTATTTTGTACACGAGTCTCCCTAAATCGATTTTGCATGAGCTGCAAAAGTTTCTAAACATCACATGCGTTCATCGTCTGATCAGTGGTGTTGTTTATAGGAGGAACATTGTCTTCCTGTTGCACGTTCTCTTGATTGGTGAGTAAAGGTGTCTCCACGGTCTCATTTACTCCACTGTTAACATTCTCAGTTGCCATTCTTAAATACTGTCATAAAATAAGGGTTAATTAAAGAAATTAACATGCAACATAATAACCCTATACTCTGACCAACCAACAAATAAGCTTAGGTAGGACACACTAGCGAAGGATTTACTCGTCTCTCCCCTCCTAGTTCTATTCCCCGATCTCCGCCAGAGATCATATCCCTAAGCTCTGATACCAACTGTGACGCCCCCAAAATAGGTTCATTCCATCCAACCCATTCTGAGTTGCCAAATACATGGTACAGAAATAACTACAACATTATTAATACATTTCTCGTGCAAAATACAACAATACATAAACTGTGAGTTTAAATACAAATATTGTCATCTAGACAATATTCACACCCAAATAAAGTCCTCATTACAATTATTAATCCCAATAAAGATCTGACGGTAGTAGGGGTAATATCCGTTGTGCAAGGCACTAGATCCCCTCCAAACTCCATAACTGTGATAAACTGCCAATCCATCGGCGTCATCATCACCTCATAGTCCAGAAAATGGAGTGACTGAGTCTAGTGAAACCACCGCTCAGATAATACCCTGAGGTAACCCCAGGGACAGCGACGGGTATAATGGAGAAGAACATCCCAAATCCCCAGCCATGGACGATCTCTCTGTAGTCATCATTCAAAGCCTGATACATAGAGTGGATGCTAAACCAGTTCCCTCGAGGCTGTGTGAAGCCGGGAACCTACATCAAATGCAGATCAACATCAGAATCCTTGACTCTTCATCAATAGAAAATAAGGAAGATTAAAGATCTAACTTAATACCTCGTTTGCGTGCAGGTATACTGAAGGATGCCTACTCAAGTCACCTAGAAGATCTGGTTTCACCACTTGAATACCTAGAAATTCCCTACGGGGAACACGTATAGCAGGAGCAGGAACCTCGATCGGTACATCCTCCTCCTCGTCCTCAACATTCGACACTTCAACCCGAATAGGACGTATCACCGCCTCCACTAAACGATGAGGCTGTCTAACAGAACGGCGTTGAGGCTCTTCAGAAGCTCTCCTCTGTACACCAGAAGTGGTCCTGCGGGAACTACTCGGCTGATCCAGATCCATAATATCTGGATAACAAGTCTCCAAATCACCTCAGAAAGGGTGTGGTAATTTCTTAACTAGAGCTTTTCAAAATGTATTATTTTAACATACATCTACAGTAGAGTTAAAAATGCATGACTACCCAATACCTACATTTTAGGAAAATTTTGCCATAGCCCCCTTTGTAAATGGGACTATCCACATGTACATAGGCATGACTAGGTGGCCATTCAGTAGAACACCTATACACAGTCATATACATCCTACATGCATTATCACATCACAGTAAAAAAATTTGTAAGTGTAGTCTAATTACCAGGATTATTTTGCTTTTTTACCTTTACTCATTTGTCCCCAGATAGGATAAGAAATGACAGTAAAAGGTGCCAATTTGACTATTTTAAAAGTCAATTTTTTTCACATCATTATGTTCAGCATGGTTTAATACTAACATTTGCTATGTTGAATATTTTTTATCAAGTCATATCAGCATGCATATTCACTACTATGTGTCTAAATGTATTTCATGTGATAAGTCATTTTCTAACGGATAGAAACTGGAAAAAAATACATGCATACGTTACCAGGACAGTGAAGAACGCTTGTACGGTGGCAGGATATGCAGAAAGTTGCCCGAACTCAGTAGATCTGAAGAAGAGCTCTCAGATTTCCTTCGCTGCGCAACTTGAAATTGACTTATGAAAACAACCATTAGCTCCTGCAGGTGCACCTGTGGCACTTCTACATGGGTCCCACACCTCCGACTCGCTCCAGTTAGAGTTGCAAAGGAGGTCTCATAAGCTAAAAAGGCCAAATCCAGAATAAAAATGTTACGCGATTGAGCGGAATAGCCTGAAATCCTTGTTTCTTATCGGTCAAAGTTAAACTCCCGTCGTCTCAATGGTATTCGCCTGAATGCAGGGTATACTATACCAATGAGTTCAGCTTTCACAGATCATTCTCAGCAATAACCCACAAAGGTACGATGCCGTCATTTGCAGGGTCACAACCCTAAACCTCCCCGGCGGGGGTTACAACGCAAAACCACGAAATACCAAACCTCCCAGGCGGGGGTTACAACGCCAAAGTTACAAAATGATAAAGTATCCCTAGCGGGGGTCACAATGCACATCTTTCAAGCATCTACATATCCCCGGTGGGGGTTATAACGCAATGCAACCATTGATACACACATCAATGAAGGTCAAACAACCTTAACTTCATGTCAGCCGATAGCAAGTAAACCCATTGAAGCAACTCATCCACGTATCCCCGGCGGGGGTTACAACGTAATGCTACCATTGACACATACATCAATGAAGGTCAAGCAACCTTGACAATGCACCCAACAGGGATCTATCCGGTGATACACATATCAACGAAGGTCGGGCAACCCTGACGACGACGAAATGTTGGCAGTAACTCCGAAAGAATGAGGAAATATGTTATACACATCCTCAAATAGACAAAGCCTTATCCCCAGAGATCTTTTACATACAAGAGGTACCTCTATGGAATATAAGCCAGTGTCTAGGATTCAAGACTTTGGTGATAGCCTCAATGTTAACATCCTTGGAGACTTGGATCGCATGTCCAAGCCATCACTGATTGTCATCCCAACAGGATTACCTGACAATCATGCATCATACATTTGCATCATGTTGCTTCATATAGCATCATGTTTATCTTGCTTGCATTTCAAGTGTCTAGGATTCTTTATCCTATCCATGCCTTGCATTGCATGAATATGATAAAGAGGGGCATCTGTAGACACTCAAAATTTTTGCATGCTATTATTAACATTGCGTAGAAGGCGATTAAGTCTTCAGAGATAACCCTGGGAGACAGCTAACATCCATTCCGGATACTATCGGAAGTTCAGTTACAACCCAGAACACAAACCGGGAACATCAGTACCAACCCGGAACACAAACCGGGAGCATCAGTTCTAACCCAGAACAAAAACCGGGAATGTCATTTCCAATCTCGAAGATAACCCCGAGGTATGCAGATCAAAAGACCGGCAACAACACCGAAGAGGACAGTTCTATCTTGGTGATAACACCGTGACATTCAGTTCCAGTCCCAGAAGCAACACTGGGAGTAGCGACTCCATCCTTGGTGATAGCCCCAAGGGATGTCATTGCGATTCAATGATAACTCGAAAATGCTTGTTTCAAATACATGCGATCGATTTCAAGCTCAGACCTCCGCCGAGGCACTCATACCTCGGACCGGAGCTAACAAACGGCGCGAGCAGGCACACCCACAGATGATAGTGAGGCATACAAACAAGCAGGCCAATCTCAGATGTAACCCTGAGCAACGTCTGCTTTCCGCTCAAATCGGAGATAACCCCGGTGAGGAGTCAAAACGTCGTCTTACTGCCTCAACGTTTTCTCTCACAAGATGATATTGCGGCATATCAACAAGTAGTCCAATCTTAGATGTAACCCTGAGCAACGTCTACTTTCAATTCAAACCGGCGATAACCCCGGCAAAGAGTCAAACATCATCTTGCCCCTTCAACACTTGCGCGTCGTCTCAACACTTCATACATACATACATCCAACAATGTCCCACAAGAACCGAGGAGTAACAATCCCGAGTGACTATTACGTGTGGCAGTACTTTGGATATAATTTGAAGCTTGAAGACTATGGGCATAGACCCCTCTTCCTGACTTCGTACAACCTCTAATCCATGTCATTTTGTAACTCTCGACACAAGCGTTCTGAAGAAGGTCAGATATACCTCCTTCGGATGCTCGAATTGAAGTTCTGCAAGTTTGAGCGGACATTAAAGTGCATGAGTGCACGTACTTTGAGACGACGGGATCCACGAGGCTCGGATGCACCACGACCAACCGCAGGTACAACCGTGGCTGTCGCAGGTGTACCTGCGGCCATCCGTCTATAAATATGAGCCTTGGGGTCATCCATTTGAAGAAGAGAATGAGAGGAAAAGGCGAGGAAGCACTACCCATTTTACTCTATATACACATCTTTTGAGTGTTTCCTCATCTTTAAACACTTGTTAGCTCACATATAGCTATCTTTTATCCGACGGGAGCTGAGTGGTTATCCATTTAAAGTCGTAGAAGTCTATTTTGGCAGCCCATTGTAAGCCTTCTCACATTATATAAAGCCTTCTTCTCATATTAGCACACACTGTTATACACATTGAGAGTCGTGTTGTGTGCGTTTACTGCACATCGGTCAAGTGGTTTTCATTTTTGTCTCAGATATATATACTTATATATGTATATATTTCATATATGGACTAACATTATCGAGTTATGCTTGATTGAGCCTGAGACTTGATGCAGACCGTTTATTGCTTATATATATATATATACACACACACACACACACTTATATATATAATTGTTGTTTATTATATCAGATGAGCTCTGGATTTTACATCAAGTTGCATTTACTCGCTTATATATATATATATATATATATATATATATATATATATATATTTGTACATATATATATATATTTACATTTCTGTCAAGCTTGGAGTTTACTTCGTGGCCTTTTACAGCTTTATTTACATTTTGTCTTGCCTGGAGTTTACTTCGTGGCAGTTGATCACTTTTACAGCTTTATTTACATTTCGTCCTGCCTGGAGTTTACTTCGTGGTAATTGATCGCTTTTATAACTTTATTTACATTTCGTCCTACCTGGAGTTTACTTCGTGGCAGTTGATCGCTTTTACAGCTTTATTTATATTTCGTCCCACCTGGAGTTTACTTCATGGTGGTTGATCATGTCCATATATATATATATTTACCGCTTTTATATATTTACATTTCCGATCCCCCATGGAGTTGCTTCGTGGTGGTTGATCCTGTCTGTATATATATATTTACAACTTTTATATATATAACTGCTTACTACTTTCCATACAAACTGCAGTATTATGTGAGCCTAGGAATCATGTGATCACAGATTCAGTCTACTAAATCTAGATTCGGTTCCCATGATGAACATTTTTCAGCTATGAGCAGCTTGTACATTATTTATAGTGTCTGGATTTCCTTGGATGGCTGTCATGCCCATGAGGAGTTCGGCACTGTTGTATATTATTTTCTCGAGAATGCTTCGCATCTCAAAAATAAAAGCAAACAAGCCGAACATTTAATAATAAAATGGAAGTATCAAAGGCCTCAATTGCTATTGAGCTCAGGGTTTGAAAAACCTCTTTTACAAAACGTCATTGCTATATCTTGTTTAAAACTGAATTTTTCTATAAATTCAAACCCTATGTATATAGGTGCGAACGAGGTACAACACTACTTCCAAATAATTGCACATTGATCTTCACACACACACACACACATTCATATAACAGTTTCTTTGAAAAGTGGCGGTCACCGTGGTAACACGGATGTCGGGGGGTGCCTAACACCTTCCCTCCGCATAATCAAGCCCCCGGACCCAAAATGAATCTCGGTTTCATAGACCCATTTAGCACTGTCAAATCACTGGGTCAATGTGCAAACCTTTTCGGTTGCGTTGGTGCAACTAGTTAAATACACCAACTGGTGACTCTTAAAGTCAAATCATCGACATTATACATATCAGACCTTTTTCACTTGTTTTTTCAAACAAATCTCACATTAACATGAGAACACCAAAGAACAAGTAACAAAAAGGGACACACAAAAATCCCGACATCGACATTATCTTAGGGAGGCCATTCTTTGCAACTGGGAAGACTCTCATTAATGTGCAAAAAGGGGAGTTAACAATGAGAGTGTAAGACCAAGAGGTGAAGTTCAATGTTTTTAAATCTATGAGATTCCCTATGGATGATGAAGAGTGTTTTAGAATGGATGTGATCAAAAAAATGTTTAGTGAAGATCTCATTCGAGGTATGGACAAGGATCCGTTGAAAAACACTTTGCTGGAAGATGTCAACTTGGATGATCCAGAATTTGTGGATTATTTGCATACTTTGGATGCATTGCCTAGAGTGAGTAGATTCATAGTGCCATTCAAGCCATTACATACGTAAGAGAAAGCATTGGCACTGATGAAACCCTCACTTGAGGAACCACCCACTCTTGAGCTAAAGCCTCTTCCTAAACACCTCAAGTATGTGTTTTTGGGTAATTCAGATACTTTACATGTTATTATTGCATCTACTCTTAACAATTTGTAGGAAAGTAAGTTGTTGAGGGTTTTTCGAGAGTACAAGTTTGCGATAAAATGGACAATTGCTGATATTAGGGGAAAAGTCCTTCATTCTGTATGCACAAGATACTCTTGCAAGATGAAGCAAAAACGATAGTGGAACAACAAAGAAGGCTCAACCTGATTATGGAAGAAGTTATGAAGAAAGAGATTTTGAAATGGTTGGATGCTGAGATAATTTACCCTATCCCAGACAGTTCATGGGTGAGCCCAATGCAGTGTGTCCCAAAGAAAGGTGAGATAACGGTCGTGACTAATGATGATAATGTATTGATACTGACTAGGACAATAACTGGCTGGAGGGTATGCATGGATTATAGAAAGCTTAACAAGGAAACCTGGAAGGATCACTTTCCCTTACCTTTCATCTATTAGATGTTGGACTATTTGGTTGGACATGAGTACTATTGCTTGTTGGATGGGTATTCAAGATATAATTAAATAGTGATTGCACCGGAAGATCAAGAGAAAACGACGTTCACGTGCCCATATGACACATTTGCCTTCAGGAGGATGTCATTTGGACTGTGTAATGCATTGGTGACCTTTTAGAGTTGTATGATGGCGATATTTTTAGACATGGTGGAGCGCAATGTAGAAGTTTTTATGGATGACTTTTCAGTATATGGGGATACATTTGATCGTTGTCTTTAGAATTTGGTTATGGTATTGAAAAGATGCGTGGAAACTAATTTGGTATTGAACTGGGAAAAATGTCATTTTATGGTCAAAGAAGGAATCATCTTTAGATGAAAAGTCTCTGCTAAAGGGTTGGAAATAGAACGGGCAAAGTTGGAAATAATTGAGAATCTTCCACCTCCGACATCAGTTAAAGGAATTCGCAGTTTTCTTGGGCATGTTGGATTCTACCGTCCGTTTATCAAAGATTTCTTAAAAATTGCAAAACCACTATGTAGTTCTTTAGAGAAAGAGGCAATTTTTAGATTTGATGAAGAATGTTTGACAGCTTTTGAATAGTTGAAGAAGTTAACAACAGCTCCCGTAATCATAGCACCGGATTAGACGATGACGTTTGAATTGATGTGTGATGCTAGTGATTATGTGCTAGGCGCTATTTTGGGATAATGTCGAGACAAGATCTTTCATTCTATATACTATGCGAGTAAAACCCTCATGGATGCTCAATTGAACTACACAACTATCGAGAAGGAGTTACTTGCGGTCGTTTATGCCTTTGAAAAATTTTGCTCTTACATGATAAGAACAAAGGTTGTTGTATACACGGACCACTCGGTGATTCAATATCTAATTTCCAAGAAAGATACAAAGGCTAGGCTTATTCATTGGATTATACTCCTTTAAGAGTTCAATTTGGAAATCAAGGATAGGAAGGGGACATAAAATTAGGTAGCTGATCATCTTTCAAGGTTGGAAAATCTGGACAAGGACCAGACAGATAAGGTATTGATCAACTAGTTGTTTCTGAATGAACAATTATTTGGGGTAAGTTTGGAGTTTCCATGTTATGCGGATTTTTCTAACTACTTGGTGAGCAAGATCCTTCCTCAAGACTTGACACATCATCAGAAAAAGAAATTCCTACATGATGTCAAGTGGTACATGTGGGATAAGCCGTATTAATTTAGACAGTGTGTGGATAAGATGATTTGTCGATACGTGCCCTACAGTGAAGTGAATAACATCTTGCACGCATGACATGCATCTGTATATGGTGGACACTATAGAAGTGAGCGAACAATGACAAAGGTTCTTTAAGTAGGATTTTACTGGCCTACTTTGTTCAAAGATGCCCACTAGTTTGTAAAAAGCTGTGATAGATGTCAAAGGGTGGGCAATATTTCAAAAAGGAATGAGATGCCGCTGAACACAATCTTAGAAGTAGAAGTTTTCGATGTATGGGGGATTGACTTTATGGGACCTTTTCCGCCTTCATACAACAATCTATACATCTTGCTAGATGTGGACTATGTGTTGAAATGGGTTAAATTTGTGGCACTCCCTACAAATGATGCCAAAGTTGTTTTGAAATTCCTACAGAAAAATATCTATATAAGATTTGGCATGCCAAGAGCAATTATAAGTGACGAGAGAAGTCACTTCTGCAATAAGTTCTTCACAGCTCTATTGGCAAAATATGGGGTAAATCACAAAATTCCGACGACTTATCATCCCCAAACAAGTGGCCAAGCCGAAGTTTCAAATAGAGAGGTTAAAAGAATTTTAGAGAAAGTAGTGAATCCGAACAGAAAAGACTGGTCTCTGAAATTGGATGACGCTTTATGGGCTTATCGCACAACATACAAGACACCAATTGGTATGTCTTCGTATCAACTTATTTACGGAAAAATGTGTCACCTCCCAGTTGAACTTCATCACAAAGAATACTAATCCATTCAGAAAGTTGAATTTTGATCAAACAGCTGTGGGCGAGAGAAGACTGCTGCAACATAATGAACTCGATGAGTTTCGTCTACAAGCTTACGAAAACTCTAAGTTGTATAAAAAAAGGTCAAGAAGTGGCACAACCAAAAAATCTTGAATAGAAAGTTTGAATCGAGCCAAGCGATATTATTGTACAACTCTCGACTGAGATTATTTCTCGGGAAACTTAAATCAAGATGGTCGAGGCCATTCACCATCAAAACAGTCTACCCACATGGCACCATTGAACTCTATAGCTGGAATCCGCTGGAAACATTCAAAGTCAACGGGCAACTTCTAAAGCACTATTGGGGTGGTGACGTCGATCATCAAGCCACCACAATCACTCTTGTCGATGCGCCATGACACATGGAGTAGTCAGGATAAAAGACTTAAAAACAACCGTTCATTGGGAGGCAACCAAATTTTCTTGTTATTTACATTATTTAGTTTCACACTGTATAATGTAGTAGCTTAGTTATTAGTTTTAGTATTTAGTAGTTCAACTTTTTGCAAATCATAGGTAAGTAGTTAGTCTTTATAAGTAATTCACAGCGTTCTTGCTCAAACTCCATGTGCTTAACTTAAATTTTGGGTTTTAATGGATTTCAGGAACTGAGGATGAAGTTAAACATGCGTGCGGGGAAAAACAATAAAAAATCACAAGTGGTGCAGGATATAGATGCCCACCCAGTAGGACCTAAACACGCGGCTTGGCTGGCATGCCAAATTTCAAATGGGGGGTCTTTATATATGTCATCAATGGGGTTTAGGTTAAAGAGCCCCCGGTGAAATATGGGAGTTCAAAATTTTTTTAACAGGCTCTTCTGTAGATCGTGCCCCCCCCACTTCCATCTCTCAAAATTGAAAACCAATACACCTCAAACCCACGAACTCCCTCCAAAAATGCCCAGTTTCCACCAAATCCAACCTCTTTTACACTCCTATTTATACTCCAACCCTTCATTCTATACCAAATCAACAAACACTCTCATATTTTCATGCATAAAACCTAGGGTTTCTCACTAGTAAAGGTTTTCAGGCAAAGAAGGAGGGGAAAGTTCTGCAGTTGAAAGTAAATAGCTACTGGATCATCAGAGACTAATGCAATCCAGTGTGGGTAAGCCTCTTCAGTCATTCTTCATCGTAGTTGGAAATTGTTCTTCAAGTTGGGACAGTGTGGTTCATTGTGACATCATACGCTCGCCCAAGTGTTTGAGGAATTGCACAAGTGACAACTTTGAGGGGATTATGCGTTGCATTGCTACACAATGACACCAAAGACACCAGTTAAATTTCAACGAGGTGAAGGGTCATCACCGATAACCCGCAGGTTCAACAAAAGGAAATTTGTTAGTGCCTTAGCGGCGGACAGAACACCATTTAATGCATTTATCCGCAGTAAATAAGTCCCATTTAGTCCCAAGGCTATTTATGAATTCTATAATGTGGGAGCCCCAGACGTCTGCCAATATGCTCAGCTTCGTGATAGCAGCCTCGGCTACGATCAAATTCTGTCTGAGATATCAAAGCCAGGCACAACGTGGGTTAAAGGGAAGAAAGGAGGGACTCTTTTCATGAGCAAAGATTTGAGCCGATATGGAAATATTTAGTATACCTTCCTTTGCGCAAAGTTGTTCCCATCTACACAAATAAGCGAGGTGACCAAGGAGAAGGTGTTGCTCCTGTATGCAATTGTGAATGACTTTGACATCGATGTGGGTGCTATCATTTATTTCTCTATCAGACCCTGCCTACGAAGCCTATTCTCTTGGGGGGGGGGGGTTTCCACACCCTCCCTTATATATGGTGTGACACCCCCAAATCGAGTTATTCAAACTTCCCTTAGATTTGGTGTTCACTTAACAAAATAATTAACATCTAACTACTCATAATAATGATAACAATAAAAATTTAAATAGAATTTTCCCAATAAAGGGTTACAACATCTAAAAAAAATCAATCCCAGATTATCTAACATTAATACATCAAAAGCAGAAACATCATAAACAAATAAGTCTTAAACATCACATCATAAGTTTTAATATAAACATTCTCAAATATTAAATAAGTCTTCATCATTTGTTTGCTTTTCCCTTGCCCTTACTTGTGGATGGCTCGTCAACTCTTTTAATCTTAGATGCAATGTTATTATGCAAGAGTGAGCAACAATTGCCCACAAGTTTAACAGTAGAATAATAATAATAGCATTTGAATAAACAATGGATACTAAACCAAAAGAAGTCTCGGCTTTTGAATCAAGATTAGAACAGGAATCAAAAGTACATTTAAGGGTCACAAGACAATGAACTATGTCCCAGGTTATCAAGTATTTCTAATTTAAACCTTTAACAGTCGTAAGACTATATGTACCTAACTTCTCATACTTAGGGGGATCAGCCTTATGTACCATGTATGTGCACAACATCTTAACGCTATCGCGTAATATAATCCCCTGTAGCAGGGTTGTTCATCTCAACTTTGACATTAGAGTCCGCACCAAAGGAAATTTGATTTGGATTGATCTCAATGGTAATTCAGAGTTCAATATTCATCAACCAAGGATTAGTTGAATCAATAAGGATTCACTATCTATTCAAGGTTTCAATGTGATATTGAAATAATACTCAAATCAAGGTTTGAATATCAACTCTATTTAATTGAATGAACATTGTATAACAAAAGTAATATTCAAATGAGTTAGAACATTTCACTTTAAATCTTGAAATTAAATGATTAAGCTCTAAATAATTCAAAATAGAATACGAAGCTTGCTCAACAATAATAAAGTTTAAGAACTTACTCAATGAAAGTTTAGAAATAGAAAACTGGCTCAATCATATCATAATATAGAATAAGATCTTGCTCAATGTAAATTAGAGTTTGGAAACTTACTCAAATAAATATTAGGGTTAGAAAACTTGCCTCGTGCGTAGATTACACGATTACTATTCATGTTCCTCAATTTAATCCCTTGATTTCTCTGCTTAAATACTCAAAGATGATAGGAACTTCCTTCTTAATTCTACAAAACTTCTTTCCTTAGTAAGATTTTCTCTCAATCTCTCTCTTTTCTCTCTGTGCTTTGTTCTCTGACTTTCGTAAAAAAATGAAGAGAATGCGTAAAATAATATAAGTGGTGGAATCATGCGCAGCAGTTAAGCGCAATGGGGCCTTAACTGCTCCCATGTTCCTTAGTCCATGTTTGGCTTAATCTAATTTAATTCCTTTTCCCATTATTTTAATTAACTTATTTATTATATAGTTTATTTGTCACACTTTAATTAATCAAATAATATTATTTAAACTCAATTAAATAAAAGGTAATATTACCCATTAAATCATATCATCACATACTTAAAATTCTCAGTTATTATTTATAATAAATAAATAAACCTCTAATTAATTATTAAATTAATTAGGACAACATTAAAATTATTTGACAACTCATTTAATTTAATTATCTCTATTAAATTCTCACTTTGATCAATAAAATTATTCCGCATTAATTTAATCAATGTGACACACTTAATTAAATTAATCTACCACAACTCCATTAAATAATTATTTAACTCAATAAATAAATCAAAAAAATATTTATTTAATTCAATAAATATTTAAAATTAATTACAAAAGTCTCGTATGTCACATCTTTCCCCTCTTAAAAGGATTTTGTCCCCAGAATCACAATTTAATTAATTTGTCTCGTTACATTCTCCCCCCTTACAAAGATTTTGTCCCAAGAATCGCCACACACAGATTAGGCAAATAAATGATGATAATTTCTCATTATTTGTTCTTCGAATTCCCACATAGCTTCTTCAGCATTGTGGTTCCTCCATATTACCTTAATAGAAGGTATTACATTATTTCTGAGTACTTTTCCTTCGTGTCAACTATCTGAACATGAACTTCGAACAAATAACTTTAAGAATTTAAACATTCTTTTAAGACTTCAATAACCGAACAAGGGTTATGAAGCAGCTCGAATAATAGGAATAATCTCGATTCCTATAATTTTAAAACATTAGTCACATTCACTTTGAAAAACTTTCATTTTTCTACCTTCTTTCATACACATCCTGTATGGATAGAATCAATAGCACGGACTTAACAATAATGGTTCGCGTATAAATAGAACATTCTTTTATTGAACAATTCAATCATAGAACAGTTCATCTCATAGAAGCACCGAATTGTTCACATTGTGGCACAAGGCCTCATACATTCTACCACCTTGTACAAATATCACACATTCGCACATAGACAGAACTTCTCAAGTTCAATATCTGAGAAGTTTTAGAAACTAGCATTCATTTAAAATATAAATGAAATTAGGAAACTTGCCTTACGCACATATACAACTTATAGTTTACGCTGAACTGCTCATTCCAATTCCTATGTAGCACATAAGGAAATAACACATACACCAATTAGTCATATACTTGACTTTACGCATTGGTTTACTTAACTTTATTTCTTAAGGTTCGCGTTCTTACAATCTAAGTTTACACGACCAACTTCCTTTACTGGTTAACGGCTTCATGACATACGGAGATTTCTTACTCAATACGTTCATCATCTTTGATGATTTACATTCTTATCTTCTTCTTATACTCCCCTAGGACTTAGCACACCTCGTGTCTCTGCTAGTAGTCAATATGGTACTCTGAGTGGTTTCCCACAAATAACTAACAAATAAGTTGTCGTCTTATCTACACTGTCCATAACATTGAGTTAGATCGGTTGCCAGTTTCGTATATACCTTCGCTCTCTGAAGGAATTGTTTAGCCCATCTCCCATATATCAACCATTAAAGGTTACGATTTCACCACAATATAACTTATCTGAAACATTAAACTATAATGTTCGTTAAGTCAATTTCTTATTCCTTATGGCTTTCTGGCAACTAAATGATATACCTCAGGATTTATTCTCTATCGTCCAAGTCATACAGTCTTTTGTATACTCAAAAAGATCATTCCATATTCATTCTACACATTTATAGCGTTAAGCATTTTACTTTACCTTGTTCTTATCTTACAACGTTCGGTCCATTCGACTTGAAACGTCATCCAAGTTATAAACATTAACTCGGCTTCTTTACGTTATACGTATTTATCTTTAATTCAACTTCTTCACCATTCACAAGTTTAATCATTGATCTTCATTACCTTACGGTCAAACCATACACGGGGTTTAGGTTCTGCCCATTTAATATTCGCGTACACTTAACCTTCACGTCGGTTAAAATGCTTAATGCTTACATTTCATTCTAACATTCTCCATACGACTCACATTCGGCTTTCATTACCGTTCACTACGGCTTTCTTGATAATTCATATCTTACTTAATACCTCCGTCAACGTCTAAGTCATACAACCAATGTATACATAGAACGTTCGCCTGACGTGAATACAATTTACGAGAATCGTTTACGTATTCAACATTGACGTTGCTTGTCTCTTAATTCTATTCAACCTTTACCCAAGGTTTTAATTGCTCTCATTCGTTATCCATTACATGAACCCCATGTTCATTATTCTTTCTTAATGTCGAAACCATACGGTTCATTGTATACTAAGACTGATCATTCAATTGCGTTGCGTTCACATCGTCTAAACACTTTATACTTATCTCTCATTACCACCACATAACATCAAAATATTATTCATTACCCTCGTCAATCAATGTCTAAGGAATCACCATCATAGTAATCCCTCACGGTCATTTCATTGCGACACTCTGCAGTGTTGGACAACCTAGGTTGGCGCTGCGGCGCCACCCTCCTTTCTCATACTCGCGCTGCAGCACCACTGGCGTCGCGGCATCACTCTCCTCGTTTTATCTCGCGTTGTGATGCGAGTTTCCATTATGGAACTCTCCGGTCTAGCGCATCAGTGCCACCTTACAAGGCATGGCTGGTGCTGCGATGCCAAGCCCTAATCTTAGAAAAATTTTCTAAGTGTTAACTTCATTTTGAGACGCTTACTTTCCGATCTCATAACTTCTTCGTTATAACTCGGAATGAGGTTATTCCAAAGCCATTCTCTTCCTTATCTTACGTACTTCGATTACCCTTACACAAAACTTCATTCTGAATCCATTAATATGCCATTCAATTGGCTTAATCTTTACCCTTCGTTCGTTTTACGTTTTTAACGCTCTTCGTTCGTTCGTCCGTAATTCGGTCATTCGAACTCGGAATTCATTCATTCTTGAGTCCACGACTCACGTTTTCTTAATTCTCTTACATTCTTATGAAACCCTATACCTTTGGGTTCATTTACTAACTTTCTAATTCTCGTTCGTCTTTTACGAAATTTTTGCCATAACTTCATTATAGCTAAGTTTTAATCCATTCTTCATGAACGTTTCTATCGTTCCTAACCAAGCAATAAGAACTAACTTATACATGATGGTTTTAAACTTGTCCATCAACAGCAATTACACTACGATGGTTTTAAATTTGTCCATCAACAACGTTCTTCGCGTTCTTCGTTCGTTCTTTATTTTTAATCGATATTTTGATTACGATTTTACTTTTTCTTGGAATTTGATGTTATAGAACACCATTCCTTACTTATTTTACCTAATCATTCATATGATTCACTCAGATTATTCTAATTCATTACGAATCTTACACTTCCTTAAGAAATTTATAAAATAAATTTTTATTTTTTATTTCTTCTTTTCTCATGATTTCAACCATATGAAATCATTCTTAACATCTTTTACTTCTTATTGTCATTAAGTTACGTTTTAAACATATAAAATATAAAGAAAATTATCTAGAAGTTAGGTTTTCAGATTACCTTTCTTCTTTAATCTCCTTCCGTCGGACAAAGTTTGCTCACGAGCAAGTTTTTCCTCTTCCTTTTCCTCTTCTTTCTCATCCAAAATCTCTCTCTCTCTCCCTCTTAAAAGTTGTAGGATTTTCAAAATCCTACACAAATGAATTAAGCTTCCTATTTATAGATTTTAAAGGCTAGGGGAATTTTGGTCATTTGTCCAAACCGCCTTCCTATTCCCACCTCCTCAATAGACCTCCTTACTATTCACGAAACTTCCCTTGGAAATTTCATGGTTTCGTCTGACAGTTTTAAAAACTGTGATTCTCGGAATCCAAATATTTTTGGTTATTTCATCTTTCCTTTACCGATTAACTTTTAGGCATTCTTCGGATCTCTAAAAAAATGAAAAACACTTTTCCACGATAAGCGTTTTCCTTCACGTTTTCTCCTAACTTAGTTAAACAATTGAAAAGCACATAGCAGTACTTTTCGTCGTTTTTATTTCGTCCAATTTCTGCACGTTTTTTGAGAAAAAGTTTTATCGGCTGAACTTTTCACGATATATTATCATCAAATCTTTCGACGAAATGTCATTTCGGCATACCGAACTCTCAAAAAGGCTTATGTTATTCAAACCCTAACCCTTAGGGTTTCGTCAGGTGAATAGTGCTTATTTCATCTTTTTCTCCGAAAATATTTTGTTCCCGGAAAAATTTTATTTTTGTCTTGAAAATTCTTAATCGTTCAATCTAGCTCGTAGCCAGAATCCTCCCGATTTATAATCATCCTAGGTTCTAGAATGATTAATAAACATATAGCATAGAATAATATTAATAAAAATTCATTTTATTAATAACTAATTCTTTAAATCTTAAATTATGGACAATCCAATTTTTCGGGTTGTCACAGTTTTAATAAAGGAGTGCTATTTAAGGAGGAATGCTAGATAAGGGGAATGCTCTTGCTCCTTGGTATATATATATATATATATTTACATTTCAAAGTCCTGCTTGGAGTTTACTTCATGGTAATTGATCGTCTATATATATAAACTTATATATATATATATATATTTACTACTTTTATATAAATATTTGCTTTAATTACTTTCATAATGTAGATATTTAATATTTCAGTCTGTAGGCTAGATTTGCTCAAATCTGGCTATTTCTAACTTTGACCGGTTCAAAAGTGACTAAATTTGAACTGTTGAAGCTAGAATGGTTTAGATTTATTCAAATCTAGTTCTTTTTATAGCTTTTGTACATATTATTTTTTTATGTGAGCCTAGGAATCATGTGATCGAAGATTCAGCCTTTGAATCTAGATTCGGTTCCCACGATGGACATTTCTCCGCTGCAATCAGCTTGTATATTATTTACGGTGTCTGGATATCCTTAAATGGCTCTCATGCCCATAAGGAGTTCGACATTGCTATGTATCTTATTTTCTCGAATATGCATCGCATCTCAAAAATAAAAGCAATCAAGCTAAATACATAATAAAATGCAAGTATCATAGACCTCAATTACTATTGAGCATAAGGGTTTGAAAACATGTTTTCCAAAACATCACTGTTATATCTTGTTAAAATTAAACTTTTATGTACAAGTCAAACCCTTTGTATATAAGTGCAAACAAGACATAACACTACCAGATAATTGCACATAGGCCCAACACTCACACACATGCAGATAAAAAGTTGATTGAAAATTGGCGGTAACCGTGTTTTCACAGAAGTGGGGGGGTGCCTAACACCTTCCCTCCGCTTAATCAATCCCCCGAACCCTAACAAATCTCGGTTTCCAAGACCAATTATGTAGGGTTTTGGCACATAAAACGCAGTGGAAATAAAAAATTGAAAGACAATTGTGAAACCCTAAAACAGGATCCATACGAAAAAAACAAATTAATTTAGTGGTTAGAAATTATACATATTATTAAAGCTAGAATCGATGCGGTTGAATCTCCAACGCAATTCAAATGAACTGCGTCTCTATGGTATCCACATGAATGCCCGACAAATCGTCGTACGATCTGCAGGAAAAAGGAACTGTGATACTAGCCACCAAGGATAAGGATTTTTCTGAAACTATTTTCTGTAGTCTTTCTCTAAGAGCGGCTAGGGTTTTTGTTTTGATGTAATCCCTAAAATGGCTGATATATATCATATATATAGTAGTTAGGAGGAATTAATCAAAACCTAATATAATTAAAATCCGAACTTATATATATATATATATATATATCTTAATTAAGTCTTACTTAATTAATATACATATATACAAATTATCCTTTTTAATTTAAATTCGTGATTTCAAATACTATCAATCGTATTGATATATTTAAATCCTTACAATTTAAATTAATTCCCTTTTAAATTACGTTCTTTGTGTGTGACCCTATATGTTATTATTATATTGGCAATAATTTTAAAATCATATTATGAAATTATAAACAGTGAGCGACATCTAGTAATGCATCACTGCTACCCAAGTAATAATAAGATCGATGATTCGATGCAAACTTTTCGTGACCAATGTTTCAATGTAATTTAATCCTTTTAACCTTAATATCCTAGATTAAACTCGAGTCATGGAATGTGTCATACTCTTCATAATTTCATCTGAGTTTTTCTTGATCAATGAGTAGACTATATGAAATAAATCACTATTTGAGCATAGCCATGCATTTCATAGTCCTACTCAATTAAGAGTCCTATGGATATCACCCCTAATACATAGGAGGGTTAAATTCCATCTAGATCACTCATATTCCTCACATGATTCATGATGTACCCAATAATCACCTTTATAGTCCACCCTATTAAATGTGACCTTTGATGATATCAAAGCACATAAATTCCCGTGTAGTAATATAGTCATTTCAGGTCGGAGGATCATTACATCATTTTCACTATGAGAATCGCTAATGACACTTCGCATAATGCTCCATATAGAATTCTCATGGTGGGTCTTTCCAGTACATCGTTCTCTAACATGTACCTATGCATTGACTTAATATCTCATATATTTATGACCAATGAGATTTGGTCATCAGTCAATCCACATACTAGTCTCAATGCATCATTGTTGTCCCATCAACAATGATACTCAACTAGGGACTTTTAAGAATAATAATACTAATTATAATTATATAATCTCATGTTCAAGTTACATACTTGAAACTATATAATTTGTATCACTATTCTAAGGAATTTTATTATATTAAACATTTATATAACGCAGTAAATAAAACCATAATAAAATTATTCATTTATTAAATCAAATATAATATCAAAATGTTAAGCAATTATATCAAATAATTGGCCTCTAGGGCACAAACTCTAACAAGATAAACAATGTCTAACCATTGAGTCTTTGTGCAAACCTTTTCAAATTCGGTTGACTTTGTGTAACCATTTTAAATCTACCAATTGATGTCTCGAAGTCAAATCATCGACATTCATATGTCGAACCTTTTCAAACTTGTCTTTTCAGATAAAACTCACCCAAAAAGAGAACACCAAAAGACAAGCACAGAAAGGGACATAAATCATCCCACCGTCGACAGGTGGCGACTCTCCTGGGGACTCCAGTAAGATGGCTTAAGCTGTTGTTCAAACTTTTCAAAATAAAACTTTTTATCTGCTAATGTGTGAATACTGTATTTACATTGAATGTATGTATACTAATGCTTTATTTACTGCACTTTAGTGCTTTGTACCATATCTGCCTGTGATATTAGTGCTTCACACATGTCATCATTTCCATACGGTGAGACGCGATGTATGTGAATGTATGTTATGTGATTCCTCCACCAGGATGCAAACTTGTCGGTTTTTGATTACTAAACTCAAAGGAGACTAATCCCGCGAGGCTCAGGAAAGGCACCACCCAGATTCGCTCCAGTTGAAAGACTGGATTAACTTCCCATCCAGTAAATTGTGATGATCTTGGGACCTTCATGCCGAAAAGCCGTAAGAATATCCTAGAATAGGTCAGCCTCTGATAAACCAAACGCGAAGGGAAGTCTCTTCATACCTTCCCCTTTTAATTACATGTAATTTCAATTCCATGTAATTTCATTCCATGTCAATCTCAATGTAATGGAAAATATAAAGGAATATGTAAATATGCATTCCTTTCCCTATCAAGACTTGTCATGCTATCCTGTCATCAAAACAAGTGACCTCTATTTTTACAGGAGAACAGACACATTACATAGCATACAACATCTTCACATTTTGCCAGACTAAACTACGTAGTCTTTTTGTAGGGAAACAATTGGTCCCGTTACCTGTTCAAAGTCCAAAAAGGCACTAAGCCCACCTCCAGACATGACTACCAGTGCCTAGCCTAAACCTACTCCTATTTCCCGAGATGAGTTCGAGGGACTGAGAAATCAGATAGCAGAATTGGTTGTCTTTCTGAAAAAACAAAGTAAAAACACTTAGAGCCAGACAATACCTACTCAACCAGAGTCATTCACAAGAGGGGGCAGTCAGGGTATTGACAGAAAGATGGAAACCCAGATACCTAAACCCCATTCCAATAAAGGAACCATTAAAGCCCCTGAAATCACTAAACTCAGGGATGATCGAGAAACTAGGAATATAAGAAAGGAAGTCCAACAAATAGAGGAAACCATCCAGTCAATAGGACCAAAAACTATGGAAGTGTCACCTATTCAGATCTCTGCATATTCCTAGGGGCTCGATATCCTAACAAATTACAAATTCCAGAGTTTGAAAATTACAATGGGGCAAGCGATCCCTATATGCACCTGAAAGTATACATTGGCAAGCTAGGGTCTTATGCTGAAGATGAAAGCCTCAGAATGCAGCTTTTTAAAAAGAGTCTTTGTGACGCCCCCAAAATAAGTCCACACAACCCATTCTGAGTCGCCAAATACATGGTACAGAAACAACTATAACTTCATTATTACAATTGTCGTGCAAAATACGACAACACATATGCTATGAGTTTTAATACAAATATTGTCTTATAGACAATATCCAAACTCAAATAAAGTCCTCATTACAATTATTGATAAACTATTTTACAAATAGTGAGGACTGCTAAAACAACTGTCTTGAACCATCACTCCACACCCCGACTAGTTCCCGCTATATTCTCGCCTCCTAAGAAGAAAAATGGAACAAAAAGGAAAAGGATGAACTCAACTAGCCTAGGAAAGAATATTATGACTAAGATAATGAAAAACAAATTATCGTTAGCCTTCAATAAATCAGATAAAATATAATGGACAACAAGTTTAGATCAATATTCGAAGCGAAAACAACAATTCATTAGAAGAGTTAAGTAGAGAATGAAGTCTATTATCTTCTATGATTTAAAAGTCCATCATCAATATTTTATTCCTATGACATCAATCAATATACATCTTGAACCAAATATTCATCTTTACGGGCCAAAGATATTCATTTATATCACCAGGTGGTCATGTTCATCTCAACACATGTCCATCTTTGCACTACGGCCAAGGATATTCATCAAGTAATCATTCATCTTTGCACTATAGGATAAAGATATTCCTCAAGTAATAATTTATCTTTGCACTACAGGCCAAAGATATTCAGTTATATCACCATTTAGGACTGAGGATGATAACAAATATTTTTAAAAAAACGAATCCAGTGAGATAAAAGGTCAAAGATTAGGGATTCGTACTTTAGTTTATCCAAGTTCAAAAATACTCCATAATAAACAATTATGGAGCAAAATTCAAGAATGAAGATCAAAACATGGATACAATCAAAGATAGTAACCATAATAGACAACTTGGACAAAGAAAAGAAAATTTAATTTTTCTATGAATAGTGTCGTATTCTTGAATAGTGTCGTATATGTGAATAGTGACGTATACGTGAATAGTATTGCATACGTGAATAGTAACCCCAACACAAAAAGGTAAAATTTTTACAATAAAATTCATATCAATATTTTAGTATAACGATATTAAAAGAAATAATATCATTTATGAAAAAAATAACATCCCTTACCTCAAAAGAATAGTACTTCTAGTTGGAATATTGGATATAATACTGAAGGAAACTTGCACTAAATAGTAACACTCAAAGTATTTAAATACTCACAAAAATACGCTCGATATTATAGAGAGAGAAACTTCTGATTCTGGTGTGATTTTCAATTCAAACTAAGCACCCTATTTATAGGAAAATGTTTAGAACGCCAAAGCAGAAAATTTAATAAAATATTATATTTATAAAAATAATTCCGCACACCTCCTTGACCACTTCATCAACCCAAACAAGTTGGGTTCACCTCACAAAAAATATTTTTTATTAAGAAAATATTTATAACCCCAAAAATTAATTCAGACATAATATTTTGAAACTTCAATAATTCATAAAAAATAGCCCTTTTATCAGAAAAATATGAATTTTATATCCATTTCATAGGAAATTTAATTCTCTACAAAGTTGTAGAAGAAAGTTTTTCCAAATTCTAAATAAAAAATGACCAAAATCAACATACGGATGATCTTGCAGGCTATAATCAAATTTCAGTCAAAAAATGGGGCCCACTAACATATTTAACATGTTTTTTGTAACAAAAATACTCCGGACCCAATTTGCTCTCTTCCTCCTCATTTATTCATATATCGTGCATTCATTGTAAAAATATCACCATTATTATATTATTATATTATTACATCATACACTTATAATGTAATATTACAATATTATATTTGAGTGAATTATTTTATCGAAGAAGATAAAATATCAACTCTTAATAATTGTCTCTTTAAAAAATTTCCATTAAATAAATATTTTCTTATCATTTTTGTCAATGATTAATTATTCACAATAATATTACAGAATCACAATAATGATAACCAGGTCATTCCCATGAAAGAGGGGGGTTTCCGATAAGAATTTCTCATTACTAGCGCGCAATTAGGTGACCAAACCCCTTTCCTAGACAGAACTTCCTTAGACATTGCCAATAATGTCATCTAATAATATTATTCAAATAATATGAACTATTGATCGGATAATGGAAAATATTGTGCAGTGACAATTATTGAATCAATAATATAAAATATCAACGTAGAAATTATTGAATCAATAAAATAAAATATTCAACAGTAATTACTATAACAATTATTGAGTAGTGACTTCTTACGTAAGAATCAATAATTAGAATTATTGTGCAATACTGTGTGCTATTGTGCAACATCAAATAATACTGTATTTTAACCACCGGGTATTCCAACAGTTTTACGGTAACAACTATGCCGTTATTTATAAAAAAAAACTCATACTTGTCATTTTATTGATTCGACAGTTTTCCATTATGGGGCCCACAAATGGTTGTGCCATTGTACGAATATTCCCCGACAGCAAGACTATTCCATGACCAAACAAATATTCCCCGACAACAATGAGTATTTTATAACCACTTGCTTATTTAAAATATTTGCGTATTTTACACATAACTAATCACATTAATCAAATCAACCCCTTAGTATTTAAAAATAGAGGAAATTCAATTTTATAAAAAGTTGGGGTCTTACAACCTCCCCTCCTTATGAAATTTCCTACTCGAAATTGATGTACGTACCCGGTGTTTCGAAAAGGTGAGGATACGTCGCTTTTATTTTCGATTCTAACTCTCAGGTCATTTCCTCAATAGCATAGTTTCTCCACAAAACTTTAACTTGTGGTATAACCTTTCTGCGTAGGACATGCTCCTTCCTATCCAAGAACTTGACAGGTAACTCCTCACACATTAAATCTTTGGCTATCTTGTCTGGTTCTAACTTAATAATGTGGTTTGAGTCTTTCATATATTTACGAAGCACAGATATGTAAAAAACATTATGAACACGAGACATGCTTGGAGGTAATGCGAATCTATAGGTCACATTTCCTACTGGTTAAGAATCTCAAATGGACCAACAAATTGTGGATTGAGCTTTCCTCTCTTCCCGAATCTTGTAACTCCCTTCCATGGAGCAACACGTAACAATACATGATTCCCAATATTAAATTCCACGTCCTTTCAATGAAGATTCGCATAACTCTTTTATCGATCCTGTGTCATTTGCATACATTGTCATTTGGATCTTTTCTGTAGTCATACGTACCAACTCTGGTCCCAACAATGTTTATTCACCCACCTCATCCCAACATACTGGAGAGCGACACTTTCGTCAATACAATGCTTCGAATGGAGGCACACATATACTTGCCTGATAATTGTTGTTGTAGGAGAATTCTACCAATGGTAAGTACTTATCCCAACTCCTTTTGAAGTCTAGAACACAAAGTCTCAATAGATCTTCAAGAGTTTGAATAGTCTTTTCCGATTTCCCGTCCGTTTGAGGATGGTATGCTGAACTGAATCGTAAATCCGTGCCCATAGCTTTCTGTAAGCTAACCCAAAATCGTGAAGTGAATCTTGGGTCTCGATTAAAAACTATGGATACTAGCATACCATGCAATCTTATAATTTCATTTATGTACATACGAGCAAGACCTTCAAGTGAATAAGTTTCTCGTATAGGCAAGAAATAAGCAAACTTGGTTAATGACCCAAATTGCATCAATGCCTTGAGAAACCTTGGAAAGACTAGTAACGAAATCCATGTTAATGTGCTCCCACTTCCATTCTGAAATTTCAAGTGGTTGCAATGGACCCTTTGTCACTTGATGCTCCACCTTAACACGTTGACAAGTTAAACATCTTGAGATAAACTTCGCGATCTCTCTCTTCATATTGCTCTACCAAAATGTATGTCGAATATAACGATACATTTTAGTACTTCTAGGATGAATTAAAAATGGTGTGTTGTGTGCCTCCATCATGATTTTGTACTTCAAATCAGAGTCGTTAGGAACACATAGTCTGGAGTTGACTCAAAGTATTCATTCTTCATCGATTCTTGCTTCAGAAATAGCACCTTTTTGTACTTTCTTCTTCATACGTATCAGCTCTGGGTCTGTGGCTTGATCAGCTTTAACTTTATCGATTAAAGTCGGTTCTACTTGTATATTTGATATCATCACATGGGTACTTGGAGCCTTTAACTTTATCTCCATCCTTTGTAAGTCGTACAAAATGAGTCTTTGTGTTAAGAACATCGCACTCGTACCCGCATATGATCTTCTGCTCAATGCGTCAGCTACCACATTTGCTTTTTCAAGATGGTATTGAATGGTATGGTCGTAATCTTTCAACAGCTCGAGCCAACGTTGTTACCACATGTTGATTTCCTTTTGGGAGAATAAATATTTGAGGCTTTATGATCTGAATATGTCTCTACTTTCTCCCCATATAGATAGTGCCTCCAGATTTTTAACGTAAAAATGACTGCTGCCAACTCTAGATCATGAGTAGGATAATTCCTTTCATATTCTTTGAGTTGTCGCGAGGCATAGGCTATGAATTTCCCATGTTGCATGAGAACACATCCTAAACCTTTGCCTGAAGCATCACTGTAAATGACAAATCCCTCTGAACCTGATTGTATTGTCAGAACAGGTGCCGAAATGAGTCTTCTCTTGAGTTCTTGGAAGCTCTTCTCATATTCCTCGCTCCATTTGAATTTTGTATCTTTTCGAGTTAGCTGAGTTAATGGGGTAGCAATTCGAGAAAATCCTTTCACGAATCTCCGATAATAACCAGCTAATCCCAAAAAGCTACGTACTTCAGTTAATGACTTAGGTTTCTCCCAACTTTGAATTGCTTCAATCTTTGTCGGGTCAACTAATATTCCATACTTCGATACCATGTGCCCAGGGAATGCTACTTCCTCAAGCAAGAACTCACATTTCTTCAACTTGGCATATATCTTATTTTCACAAAGCTTTTGGAGTATTAGCCTCAAGTTTTGCTCATGATCTTCACTACTTTTGGAATAGATGAGGATTTGATCAATAAAGACAACCACAAAATGATCCAAATATTCCTTAAATACTCGGTTCATCATATCCATGAAGGCCGCAGGAGCATTAGTCAATCCAAAAGACATGACTAGGAATTCATAATGCCCGTACTGAGTCCCGAAAGTTGTGATACCCCCAAATTCGGACCTCCACTTGGTCACTCAAATTTGGTTCATCACGTTCTCATGGTAAAACCATAATATCTAAAATAACGCATACACAACGGAAAATCTACTCTAGAATAATATGCAATAATTTATTATAATTATTCCCCCAAGTCTCGCAACCTACAGTGCTTAATAGATTACATAATAATATCTAATAAAGACTTATTACATGATCTTACTTAAGCTTAAACATAGTCTGAACTAGTCTTAATACAACATAATAGACTTTAAACATAAAAAGGACAAGCTAGTCGATAGCCTTGCCTTTGCCCTTGTCCTGCCCGGATACACTTCCCTGTTCTACCTTTACTGAAAGGTTTTTAAAAGCAAGGATGAGCACAAATTGCCCAACAAGTAATATACAACAAGGGTATAGGATATAATATCACAAGATTTGAAATATCGAAGTGCCATTTCTAGGATAGTTCAAAGTGTCAGAATAACATCATGGATAAGAAATATCAACAATTCTTTGAATAAGAACGATAATTCAATATAAATCAACAAACATATATGAATTCAACGACTATCAAGGTATCCAACTAGATAAACAATTTATACTGAGCAGTCACTAAGGACTATTGAACTTCAAATAGAGTTACCAATATTAAACTGATAACCCAAAAATATCAAGTACTATAGATGATCAATCTACAATATTATACGTTATGCATAACACCGCAATAATATTCATTCATGTGTTGGATTTTCCAACGACATACACTCCCCTTACCAAAAGGGTTGTTCAACTCAGTTTTCAAGATTTTTGCACCACTCAATTGGTTTGGATAATTTTTATAAACATGCATATAGTCTAGCCGAATCAAATGGCATCGAATCTTTCACAATATTCAATGGACAATACCAAGTTCAACATGAATAACAACTTTCATAAGGGTTTAACATACTAGCTCATTTGAACGAGAAAATAATATAACTTGTATTCAAAAGGATAAGCTTACGATATTTGTCGAATAAAGAATGAAATTATACTTGCACAATAAGAGTAAGGTTCGGATACTTGCTCAATATAAATTTGAGTAAGGTTAGAGAAACTTGCCTTAAGCGTAGTTTATCCACGTTAATAAATCAATACTTTAGAATCTTAGTATAATGTATTATAAGTATATAGTGTTCATTAGCTAACACAATCCTTAATCAAGATCGACACGATACAAGTATGCACATATGGTACAAAATCAGTTTATAAGTCATCATGAATCAACTACTTAGTTACTTCACAAGAAAATCAAGAATGCTCAAGGTTAAGACCTCCTACTCATGGATTTTTCATTTCAATGCAACACCGACTTATCAACTAGGCATCACTCATATATATATACATCAGTAGGTTTTAAATCACATTTAGCATCATAGGCATCATGCAAGTTGCTGGCCAAAAGTCAGAATTCACTATCTGGGATTCCAGACTAATAAGAATACCAAGAATAGCTAAAGTTTCAGGACCAAAGCCTTGATTTAGGTAGTCCTCCCGCCATGCCAAAACTCACCGCTTCCTTGTGGTTTACAATAAAACTTAACCAAAACAATCCAACATAATATATTTGTCATGTTAAAGGTCTTTTCATGCTCCTTAAGTCAAACTAGGTTCCTTCTTTCATAACATGGTTCTAAGTTGCTCAGTTCAATAATTTAAGGCCATTCAAGGTCATGAATTCACAAGGTCTAGCATGCTTTCTTTCTAAACATACAAGATAGTTATAAAACTCATATTAGTCATGCTTTTGTATATTCATAACACATACGTGAAACGAACACCACTTTAGTTAAAAATAGGCTTCGTTCATGCTTTTCTTGAAATGTGCTACACAAGCATGGTATATATATGTTTATGCTACATGAGCGAGTCTAAAAGTGTCATCAAACAGGATCACAAGTGTCAAATTTTAGTCCTTATGGTATCTTGACAATATTCATATTCAAAGCTTGCTAATAGGTTCAACATACACATGTTTCCTTACTAATCAAATAAACACAAGCTAAAGGTTTATTCATGCATTTCCAAGTCATACTCACATGCTTTCAAAGAGAATTTAAACCATGTAGAAATCATGCATGTTAGCTCACTAGGCTAAGCTTATTATTGAAAATTTTTCTAACATAAGGCTTAATAAGTTTGATCATGCTCAAAAGAACTATATGCATTACAACATGCTCATCTGTGTGCAAAATCAGTCATGCATAGCTTACTAGGTTCACAATTTGTAGAACATGATCGTTAACATAGTTTGTTTTCAAAACTTAGTCCAAATCTCCATGTAAACCATACGCCTTCGTTAATCATGCAAGTTTAGTCTAAACATGCTCACATTAAGTTAACGTATCCATATATACATCATACACATGCTTACATGCTAGCTTGAGTCAAAATAACTAGCCAATATTGATCAGATTTGAAAACAGATTGCTCAACTGAATTCAAGAAATGGCAAGAAATTACTGCTACTCAATACAAATATAAGCCAATTTAGCACGGCTTACTGGTTCAAAGCGTAGAAGCGATCTGCTTCAATGAACTCCAGCCCAACCTCAAAAATTACTCATGATTTCGATTTTAAACCATCACATATCAGTTGCATCATGCTCATATGGTCATATAACAACTATATGGACATTACACAACCTCATTAACAACCAATTCCACAAAATCAAGAATTTGAATTTTAAGAATGGAAATTTAACAAAAACTAAAAATGAAGAATAAGAAAGAATTTTTTACCTTTATAATTGCAATGAACTTGCTCCTAATGAACTCTCAAGCTCTATATTACTTGTATGCTCCCAACTCTCACTTAGCAATTCTCAACACTTTGGAAAAATTGAAGGGGAGCTCTTATTTATAGAAAAATCAATACACAGACATAGCAATTTTCCATTGAATCAAACCCATGGATTGTAGGATTGCATGAAGGTTATGGAGGAGTTGTTAGATTGGTTGTTGGAACTCGTCATAATCACCACTCCCCCATGATCATAAGCTAGGGAGTTGGAAGAAAATGAAGAACATAGGTTATCCTTTTTGAAATACACGTGAATGAGGTCTTAGAGTAAATGGGACACTCAATTTGGGACAAAAGGGAAAACTCAGCATTCTTGTATACTCATACACATTCTCACTCTTATGTTATATTTTTAATATTCATCTCAACCATATATTATAACCTAGTGTCACAACATGACCTAACATTTCAAGGTAGTAGATGTTATGCAACATACATATAATCCATGTACATTTTATTAAAATGATAGGTTACAATGTGTTCATGGTATATTATTTTAATACATACCCACATACATATTGTCACATAGATAATGTATTTATAACATATAGTTCCAATATGCTTACTCATATTGCCTCATACAATATAGTTTTATAAGACTTAATATATATATAGTCACACAAATGTCACACTGCTCTATATAATATAGTTGTATTATTGCTCTTATACGCATAACTGTTAATATAATATGATCATATAAATAAATAATTATTAACTTCCTTAATTAATTAACACCATTATTAATTAATCCAATCATCATTGATCAATATATTTATAGATTTTCATAATCATTATTTATCTATATAATATATTGCAAATAGTAGTAATCACACATTATTAGTTAATTACTAAGAATTTAATATTCTACCACAACCGTTAACAATTATTTAATATATAAATTATCATTTAATATTACCTAATTGTGCACTTTATTTCACGGTTCACCAATGTCACACAAATCACATAATTGCTTCATTTAATTTCCAAAGTAGAAAAATTTATTTTTCTTCAATCGACTAACCGGGCGTAGTTATGCGGTTTAGTCTTTGCCGGACGACGACAAGAACGCTGCGTGCCCTAACAGTTCCAAAACTAGTTTAGCTTCAGCCCGTGTCAATTTTCATCGCTAGACTCGCTTTTTACGAAATGAATTGATATCCACAAAGGTGTTGCTACACGTCTACGAGCGTATTGATTACTTATATGAAATCACATAATCATTCCCGATTAATCTTCCTAATTCTCATTTCAACTCGCTTAGTGAATTCTTTTGTTTCACATTATGCCACACAAGGCATTTCACAATTCTCATTGTCACTTCACACATTTTAATATACATTGGTCTAATACGAATCAATTGAATTAACCAACCCTCAAAATAATAACACTTTTATTCACAGAAATTTTATTTCCATTAATGTATTCATTTAATAATACGTGGAAATTCTCGGGTATTACAAAAGCACTCTTTGGAATGTCATCAGTTTTAATCTTTAACTGATGATATCTGAAACAAAGATCGATTTTTAAGAAGAATTTAGCACCTTGTAACTGGTCAAACAAGTCATCAATGCGAGGTAGTGGGTACCTATTTTTAATGGTGACATGGTTCAACTCCCGATAGTCAATGCAAAGTCGCATTCTCCCATCTTTCTTCTTTATGAATAAAATAGGAGCACCCCAAGGAGATGTACTAGGACGAATGAAACCAGTATCCAACAACTCTTGTAGTTAGGTTTTTAACTCCTGAAGTTCAATAGGAGCCATTCGATATGGGGTTTTGGAAATGGGTTTTGTATCAGGTTCAAGGTTAATACAAAATTCGATATCACGCTCTGGGGGTAGGCCATGAAGTTCTTCAGGAAATACGTCAGGAAATTCACTAAAAACAGAAATATTATTCAAATTTGACGTATTTTTGTTTAAATCCGTGACATCGGCTAAGAAAGCTTGACATCCATTTTTTAATAAACGAATGGCTTTATGGCTTGATATGACAGTGATTGACTTTAGTGGTTTGGTTGCTTGAATTCGCATAACAGGTTGGTTAGGAATATGAAAACTAACGACTTTATGAAAACAATCAATTTTGGCATGATGAGTAGTTAACCAATCAATGTCTAAAATCACATCAAATGCAAGTATCTTTAAAGAGATGAGATCAACAAGTAATGTGATGGTCCCCACTTGAATCAAGCAAGATTTATAAACAGTGGATGTAATGAAAGTTTCTCCTAACGGAGTTTTATTAGATAAGTCAAAGTCTAATTTTTCAGGAGTCAAGTTCAAAAGTTGAGCACAAGTAGGAGAGATAAAAGAATGGGTAGAACGAGTATCTAATAAGGCATAAACTTCTCAAGAGTTTATGATTAGCTTACTCGTGATCACCTCATTCGGGTTCCTTGCGTTTTGGGCAGTCACGACAAACGCTCTTCCAGGAACCACTGACTTTGACTTGTCTGGGACAGCCTTTGGAGTCACCATCCCCGTTGGACTTGGTTTCGCTATAGGACAATCTCGAGCTATATGACCTTCCTTTCCACAGTTATAACACACCTTGAATTATTGTGGGCAGTTTGGGTTGATTTGTCCCTCTTTCCCGCATTTATAACATACGACCGGTGGTCGTTCTCCTCCACTAGAAATAGTTGAGCTGGTGCTAACATCTTCATGTTGTCATTGATGTACCTTCTCTTTTTGAAATCTCCCCCCGACTCCCTTTTTCTACTATCATGGCCATGATTACCACCAGAGTGGTTACCGCTTCTATCCAGATATTTTCCTCCCCGCCGGTTGTCATTTCTCTGATGACTGCTGCCACCGGTATGACCCTGGTTGTGGTCCCCCAGTCGAGCAGACTCATTATCTAGCTCTAATAATTGAGCCCTGTTCACAACATCTGAATAGAGAGAAAATTTGTGAGAAATGAGGTATCGACGAATTTCAGGTTTCAAATCTCACAAAAACATTTGCGTCATACGTTCCTCATTCTCTACCAAATGAGGTGCAAACCTGGATAACTCTGTGAACTTAGCCTCGTACTGGGACACAGTCATGTTGTTCTATTCCAGTCTGATAAACTCTACCTCCTTCATATGACGAATAGTTTCAGGAAAGTACTTTTCATTGAACAATAAACACCAGTATATCATCAATAAACACCACCACAAACTTGTCTAGGAATGGTTTAAACACCATGTTCATCAATTCCATGAACGATGCAGGTGCGTTGGTTAAACTAGAAGACATAACCAAAAACTCATAATGACCATACCGAGTTCTGAACGCTGTCTTCTGTACATCCTCCGGCCTCACCTTCAACTGATGATAACCACTTCTCAGGTCTATCTTCGAGAAATACCTCGCTCCCTTCAACTGATCGAACAGGTCATTGATTCTAGGTAATGGATACTTATTTTTAATCGTGACTTTATTCAATTCTCGATAATTAATGCAGAGCCGCATCGAACTGTAAGACCCCAACTTATTATAAATGAAATTAAATTTCCTCTATTTATTATTTTGAAATAGTAAGGGTTGATTTGATTAATGTGGTTAGTTATGGGTAAAATGCGCAAATATTTCAAATAAGCAAGTGGTTATAAAATATTCATTGTTGTCGGGGAATATTCATTTGGTCGTGGAATATTCTTACTGTCGGGGAATATTCATACGACGGCGCAGCCTTGTGTGGGCCCCATAATGGAAAGTTTGCGGAGTTATCCAGGTTTGCACCTCATTTGGTGGAGAATGAGGAACGCATGACGCGGATGTTTCTGAGAGGTTTGAAACCCGACATACGTCAGTATCTCATTTCTCATAAATTTTCTCTATATTCAGATGTTGTCAACAGGGCTCAATTATTAGAGTGAGATAACGAGTACGTTCAACCGAAGGACCACAACCAGGGTCATACCGGTGACAGCAGTCATCGGAGCAACGATAACCAACGGGGAAAGAAAAATATGGACAAAAGCGGTAACCACTCTGGTGGTAATCATAGCCATGAAAATAGAAGAAGCGAGTCAGGGGGAGATTTTAAAAAGAGGAGATTCAACAATGACAATGTGAAGACATCAGCACCAACAACAACTGGTTCAAAGGGAGGAGAACGACCATTGGTCGTATGTTATAAATGCGGAAAAGAGGGACATATCAGCCCAAACTATCCACAAAAGTTCAAGGTATGCTATAATTATGGAAAGGAAGGACATATCGCTCGAGATTGTACGGTAGAAAAACCAAGTCCAGTGGGGATGGTGACTCAAAAGACTATCCCAAAAAAGTTAAAGTCAACGGTTCCTAAAAGAGCGTTTGTTGTGACTGGTCAAATTGTGAGGAACCCAAACGAGGTGATCACGGGTAAGCTAATCATAAATTCTTGCGAAGTTTATACCTTACTAGATACCGGTGTTACCCATTCATTTATATCTCCTGCTTGTGCTCAACGTTTAAACTTAACTCTGGTGAAATTAGACTTTGACTTATATGTAGAGACTCCGTTAGGAGAAATTTTCATTACATCCACTGTTTATAAATCTTGTTTGATCCAAGTTGGCACCATCACATTACCTGTTGATCTTATCTCTTTAAAGATACTTGCTTTTGATGTGATTTTAGGGATTGATTGGTTAACTACTCATCATGCCAAAATTGATTATTTTCGTAAGGTTGTTAGTTTTCATATTCCTAACCAACCTGTTATGCGAATTTAAGCAACTAAACCACTAAAATCAATCACTGTCATATCAAGTCATAAAGCTATTCGTTTATTAAAAAATGGATGTCAAGCTTTCTTAGCCCATGTTATGGATTTGAATAAAGACACATCGGATTTGAATAATATTCCTGTTGTTAGTAAATTTTCTGACGTATTTCCTGAAGAACTTCCCGGTCTACCTCCAGAACGTGAAGTTGAATTCTTTATTGACCTTGAACCTGGTACAAAGCCCATTTCTAAAACCCCATATCGAATGGCTCCTATTGAACTTCAGGAGTTAAAGGTCCAACTACATGAGTTGTTGGACATCGGTTTCATTCCTCCTAGTACATCTCATTGGGGTTCTCCTGTTTTATTCGTTGGGATGGGGTTCTCCTACAGGAGTTGTTGGACATCGCTCTCCAGTATGTTGGGATGAGGTGGGTGAAGCAACATTGTTGGGACAAGAATTAGTACGTATTACTACAGAAAAGATCCAAATGATTCGACAACGTATACAAACGGCACATGATTGACAAAAGAGTTATGTGGATCTTCATCGAAAGGACGTCGAATTTAGTATTGGGGATCATGTATTGTTGCGTGTTGCTACATAGAAGGAAGTTACAAAATTTGAGAGAAGAGGAAAGCTCAATCCATGATTTATTGGTCCATTTCAGATTCTTGACCGAGTAGAAAATGTGGCCTATAGACTCGCGTTACCTCCAAGTATGTCTCATGTTCATAATATATTTCACATATTTGTGCTTCGTAAATATGTGAAAGACCCGAACCATGTTATTGAGTTAAAACCAGATGAGATAGCCGAAGACTTAACTTACGAAGAGGTACATGTCAAGATCTTGGATAGGAAGGAGCATGTCGTACGCACAAAGGTCATACCACATGTCAAAGTTTTGTGGAGGAACCATGCTATAGAGGATATGACGTGGGAGTTGGAAGCGGAAATGAAAGCGAGGTATCCTCACCTTTTCAAAACACCAGGTACGTACGTCAATTTCGACGACAAAATTTCATAAGGAGGGGAGGTTGTAAGACCCCAACTTATTATAAATGAAATTAAATTTCTTCTATTTATTATTTTAAAATAGTAAGGGTTGATTTGATTAATGTGGTTAGTTATGGGTAAAATGCGCAAATATTTCAAATAAGCAAGTGGTTATAAAATATTCATTGTTGTGGGAAATATTCGTTTAGTCGTGGAATATTCGTACGACGGCGCAGCCTTGTGTGGGCCCCATAACGGAAAACAATTGGATGAAGAAAACGACATGTATAAGTTGTTTATAATTAATGGCGTAGTTGTTACCATTAATACTGTTGAAATAGTCGGTGGTTAAAACACAGTAGCACACGGTATTGCACCAATTATTGATTCTTACATAAGAAGGCACTACTCAATAATTGTTACAGTAATTACTGTTCAATATTTTATTTTATTGATTCAATAATTGCTACGTTGATATTTTATATTATCGTTGTTTCAATAATTGTCCCTATACAGTATTTTCCATTATCAGAGCAATAATTCATATTATTTGAATAATATTATTAGATAACATTATTGGCAATGTCTAGAATGTTCTATCTATGGAGAGGTTTGGTCACCTAATTGCGCGCCAGTAAGGAGAAATCCTTATTGGAAAGCCCCATCTTTCTTGGGAACAGCCTGGTTGCCGGTATTGTGATTCTGTAATATTATTTGTGAATAATTAATTATTGATTTATATGATAAGAAAAATCATTTTATGTGGATATAGATGGAGAAAATTTTAAAGTGACAATTGTTGAAAAATTGATATTTTATCTTTTCTGATAAAATAATTCATTTAAATATATTATTATATTATAATAATATAATAATGGTGATATTTTTTCAATGAATGTGTGATATATGAATAAATGAGGAGGAAGAGTATTTTTGTTAGAAAAATGTTTAAAACATGTTAAATATGTTCATGGGCCCTATTTCTTGACTAAAATTTGATTATAGCATGTAAAATCGTCCGTATGTGGGTCTCGGTCAATTTCTGTTTGAAATTTGGAAAAACTTAAAACTACAAGGTTATAGAGAATTGAATTTCCTATGGAATGGACATGAGATTTGAATTTTTCTGATAAAATGGCTATTTATTATGAATTATTGAAGTTTCGGATTAATTGATTATTATTTTTTTGGAGTTTTAAGTGATTTTTACATGAAAAACATTTTTGTGACTTTTGGTGAGGTGTGTGGCTGATTTTGGACCAAGTTTGTGTGCGTAAAAAATTTAATAAAATATATTAATATTTTATTTAATTTTCTCGCTTTGGTGTTCTAAGCATTTTCCTATAAATAGGGTGTTTAGGTTAGAATTGAAAATCACACGTAAACTCGAAATCTCTCTCTATATTATCGAGCGTATTCTTGTGAGTATTTTGATACTTTGAGTGTTGCTATACGGTATAAGTTCCTTTCAGCGTTATATCTGATATTTCAGCCAGAAGTACTATTCTTTCGAGGTAAGGGATGTTATTTTTTTTATAAATGATATTATTTCTTTCAATATCATTATGCCGGAATATTGGTAAGATTTTTCTTGTGAAATTCTTGTCTTTTAGTGTCGGGGTTACTATTCACGTATACGACACTATTCACATATACGACATTATTCACAAATACGACATTATTCACAGAAAAATTATATTTTCATTTTTGTCCAAGATATCTATTATGGATACTAGCTTTGATTGTATCCATGTTTTGATCATTCTTGAATTTTACTCCATTATGATTATTTATGAAGTATTTTTGAACTCGGAATGTTTAAAGTACGAATCCTTAATAGTTTTTCTTTTGTTTCACTAGATTCGTTGTCTTTAAAATATTTTTCATCATCCTTACTCCTAAATGATTATGTTAGTGAATATTTTTGGCCTGTTGTGCAAAGATGAATGATTTTCTGATTAATTTCTTTGGCCCGTAGTGCAAAGATGAACAGGTGTTGAGATGAACATGACCAACTGATGAATATCTTTGGCCTGTAGTGTAAAGATGAATATTTGATTCAAGATGTATATTGATTGATGTTACAGGGATAAAATATTGATGATGGACTTTTAAATTCATAGATAATAGTAGATTTCATTCTCTACGTAACTCTTCTATGAATTATTATTTCTGCTGCGAATATTGATCTGAAACTTGTTGTCTATTATATTCTTTCAGATTTTTCCCTGTTGAAGACTAACGATAATTTGTTCTATATTATCTTAGTTATAATATTCTTTACTGGGCTAGTTGAGCTCACCCTTTTCCTTTTTGTTCCATTTTTCTTCTCAGGAGGCGAGAATGTAGCGAGTACTAGTCAGGGTATGGAATGAAGGTTCTAGGAAGTTGTTTTTGAAGTCCTCACTATTTTGTAAAATAGTGTATCAATAATTGTAATGAGGACTTATTTGAGTGTTGATATTGTCTAGAAGAAAATATTGTTTTTAAACTCAAAGTTTATGTGTTGTCGTATTTTGCACGACAATTGTATTGATAAAGTTGTTGTTGTTTCTGTACCATGTATTTGGCAACTCAGAATGGGTGTTGTATACCTACTTTGGAGGCGTCACACGAACCGTATTTCTTCTTAACAAACAACACCGGTACTCCCCATGGCGAAACACTCAGCTGAATATATTTCTTGTCAAGCAATTCTTCCAATTGCACCATCAACTCTTTCATCTCTACCGGGGCCATTCTGTATGGTGCTTTAGATATCGGGGCCGTTCCTGGTAATAGATCAATCACGAACTCGATTTGTCGATCCGGCGGAAGACCCGGCAAATCGTCTGGAAATACGTCTGCAAAATCTCTTATAATCGGTATCTCTTCCAACTTCGCACTCTTTTTCTGTGTATCGACTATATAGGCTAAATATTCTATACATCCTTGTCTCAACAACTTCTTGGCTTGCATCACCGTCAGATAACTTGTTTTATGAGGTGACTTGCTGCCAAAGAACACAACCTTTGACGGAGTCATAAGGTTAACACACTTCCTTTGGCAATCAATTACTGCTCCGTGATTGAATAACCAATCCATTCCCAGAATAACATCAAACTCCCCAAGTCTAATTGGCATCAGATCTACCATCATCTCGTGACCTTTTATAACCACTCTACAATTCCTATATACAAATCTAACAGGAATCACTTTTCTATTCGCAATATCTATACTTACGGGAAATTCTAAATTTTGAGCAAATTCATCGGATATAAATGAACAAGTAGCACCCCAATCAAATAGTACATAAGCATTAATACCATTAATCAGAATGATACCTGACACCACATCCTTAGATCAGATAAAGATCCTTGACGGTCATATTGAAAGTCCTTGCGATGAGGGTTCATTGATCTGTCTTTGGTCCGAGAGATAGTCAATGAACCACCACCGTTGTTGTTTCCTTTTCCGCCACTTGCACTTCCCACTGGCTTCTTAGGGCAATCACGAGCCAAGTGATCTTTCGAACCACAGGTAGAACATGCTCCTTTCTTTGGACTAAAACAATTCGGTGCTATGTGTCCCTCCTGACCACAGTTGAAACACACTCGCTTTCCCTTCAAACATACCCCAGTATGGTTCTTCCCGCAAGTTTCACAAGCCTCAAATTTTTTCTTTTGCTGATTTCCTTGATGTCCTCCCGCCGTTGAATTCTCGCTCCACTTCCTTTTCTGACTATTACTTCCAACATTACTACCACCCGCCTTATTCTCATTCTCATTTTTCCTCTTCTTCTGTTCTTGGTTGTACTTGGTCAAGGGATCGCTTCCACCTTCCGCGATAATTGTCTTCTCCAGCACAGCCGCAAATGTGTTTAGCTAGAACATTGAAACCTTGCTGTAAAGCCAGGGCTACAATCCTTGTTCGAACCTTCTCACTTTACGCTCATCAGTATTAACTTGATATGTGGCAAACCATGCCAACTCGTTAAATTTCGCAGCATATTCCGGCACCGTCATAGTTCCTTGTTTTAACTCCAGAAATTGCACTTCAAGCTGATTCCGAGAACTCGCTGGAAAGTACATTTCGAAAAACATTTCCTTGAATCTATCCCACGCTATCACTCCTTGTCTTTCATGAACCTTATTTCCTTGCCACCAGTAGCTATGTAATATCCCGAAAAAAATAATAAAATAATATTAAATTTATATTCTTAAAACATATTGTTTGGAAATTGTCATTTATTTGGGTCAAACTAGTTATTTAAATTATGTGGGCTAATAAATATTAATAAGTGATAGATAATATTATGTGGTTAAAATTTGGGCCTTAATATTAATTTAACCCAAATAGAAGTTTTTTAGGGCAAACCTAATTAATAAATAGCTAAACCTAATATTACTTCATTATACAAACTGAATAAGAAGAGGTGGCTACTTTGGAGATAAAGGAAACAGCTACAAAGGGGGCTCAGGTGAAGAAAGACTAGAGATTTTGATCACTAGTGGGGAAATTTCATCAGTAATAAGTAAGTATATTATACATTATATAAAGTGTGGATAAATCACGTGGTTCCATATTAAATTATTAAATTTAGTATGTTGTTTTTTTCATCATGAGCAAGTACTTTTGTAATTCAAGAACTAAGAGCGATCTTTAAAGATGGGAGAGTTTATTTATTAATGTAATACTTATATACGGAAGTACTTATTATTATTATCACTTTATTCCAATCTCAGATTGAAGCGGAGGGAGTAATGCATGATTGATTTTGGAGATCCTAAAATAATAAATTGATGATTTTTTAAAATAAAAATATATATATAGAAAGAGTAATTAAAATTTACTTAAAATTGAATAATTTGCAAGAGATGTTATACAAATAAATATGTAAGATTATATGGAATGAATTAAATCTTAATATTATAAGTAATTATATTTTATAGTCGTACCAAATAGAAGTGTTCATATTTTTATAAATGTACTTACATTTAGTATTATTAATTTGTGTAATTAGTTCGGACGGAAGGAACTTAAAGATTTATATTTGGAATATAAATTTTGGAGTATTAATAATTGATATAAGACGATGATTAAAGGCATATTAAATAGATTATGAATTATTCTTAAATTATTGAATTGGATTATATTTAATTTGAGGTGAATATGTTTAGGTGATGAATAACGTTTCGTATTTGATATCGTTGGCATTTGAGGGTAAGATTTTGTGGAGTGTGCTATAAAAGGTTTGGAAGTATCAGGTATGGATTCCGTACTCTTTCAGCGATACCTTTGTTAAATTTGATTTGTTTGTTTGTTTCCTTATTTCGAATTCTATTATGATTTCACATAATTGTTTCTTGTGAAATAAATATATTAGTTTCATTTTAGAGTTGATACGTATGACTCGTATTTGTACTCTTTGAATTAGGTTATCATGTTTAGTATTATTTATTTTGATAATTGTAGAGCGGTACATGTTGCTACCTTCCTTTTGAAACCTTGTGACTATAATTTGATTGGTTCAACATGTACATATAGAACCCTTTTTTTGTTGGTATTATGTCGCATGTGTTGTGACATGATATTTTTGTTAGAATATACCGTAGAGTATACGAGTTATAACCACTGTGGGGGTACCACAGGCACGTCGTCTTGGCACGAGAGAGACGTGACACTTTTTCCGCGGTGTGATTAGTCCATGGCGTCTCCATTTTGGGCTCCGGAGGAAGTGGGCCATTTGGTGTTTTGTTGTGGGAGGCGTATGGGTTAACCCTAGTTTTCTGTTCTGCGGATTTTTGATGTTGTGCCAAACACACCTATCCGATTTGCATACATTTGGATTCGCAGTCCAATGTGTGATTTGCGTGTGTGGCATTATTTTGGTTGCTTGTGTGGCATTATTTTGACTTGCCTGTGTGGCAATGTGTATTTCTGAGCTCATTCGGTATAAAATAACTCCAGCCATTTGTTTCAGCCTATTATTTTATTGGATTAGTTTTGCTGGTTTCTGTTCAGTTCAAGTCATTGAGTTAGTTACTTCAGTTCGTTATTTCTTTATTCTTTTATTGGTTTCATTAATTACGTTGATTCAGACATATTCATTACGTTGATTCAAATATATTCCATTCAAATCTTTGGATATTATATTTTCGTTCGTATTTGCACTTGAGGTTTTGTTTAGTATTTTTTCTCAGTTATTTTTGTATATCAGTTGTATATCTTTTGTATATCTGTATCCGTACTAGGCAATTGGCTCATGCTGTGTTTTTCTTCCGGCAGGTTTGCAGGGGTGATTCAGGGCTAGTGTGATGAGATTTTTGCCTTTGACCATTTAGGTTGATTCGAATTTTAAGTTTTGATTATTTTGACTCAGTTTGGAGAATTGTACTTATTACTTTATTAATGAATCTCCACTATTAATATTTTGAGGTTGTTAGTGCTCTGTTTATTTATTTTGAGGTTTGTTGTGCTTTGCACGTGACCTCCCTTTCCTTTTCGGGAAGGGGGTGTTACAGAGATGGTATCAAAGCTTAGGTTCTTTCTTGTAGAAAACCTATTTAGGTTTGACCTGTGAGTTGTGGGTAAATCACTGGGTAGACATAGGAGTTTGAATTGATTTTGTTCTCTGTTTGGTTGGTCTTATTCTGACCAAGTGTTTTTTTAGTTCTTTGAGTTATAGTTGATTTGAGAAAGGCGAGATAATTTGTTAAGATTATTATTGTTATGCGTTGGAACAATAATATTAGTTAAGGATTGTGATTGGATTATTAAGGAAAATAATATCATATTTTGTTCAGTTAAGAAATGATTATACGATTATGATATGAGCATTTGTATCAGCAAGTTTTGATATGGGAGAATTATTTGTTAAGAGTTATTTCAGGTAATTACAAAGTATTATGATTTTGGAATTGAGGATTTTATTTGGGTTAGATTCTGATTTTTGTTAAGTTGTGAATAATTTGAGGTATGTGAATCGGTGGGATAATATGATAAAGTGAAAACTATTAAATACAAAGGATCTCTTGTAATTTTGAGTTGTTGTAAAGATTCAAGGTAATTAGATTAATTTTTTGGAGTAAATGAATTTTGCGATTATTTCCTAGTAGAATATTGGAGTTATCTTATATGAAATTTTGAGTGATAATATGAGGAGATTTTGGAATTTGTTGGGTTAAGGTTTGCACTAAGAGAATGATTGATTTATTAAATGATTAGATATTAAGTGATGAATCTTTAAGAGATTTTGAAAGCTATCATTTGTTTATTAGGATAGTAGGATATATGATTTGGAGTTTGGTATGGTGATGGAGAGATCTTAGTAGTAGTATATATTTTGGTGTAATAATATTTGAGAACTAATTTGATTGGAGGTTATGATATTTTGAAACTCTTAAGGACTTAGGAAAGTTGGTGATAAAGAGATATTAGTAGTATATTCTTTGGTGTAATATTATTTGGTGAATAGTTCAAATTAAGGATGAGATATTTTGAAGCTCTTGAGGACTTGGGGAGAGTTGGTAATATGGTTTGCATAGTTGTTTTGGTTATCTGATGTCTTTAGAGTTTTGCGTGAATTTATGTAAAATTGAATAAAAATAATTTTTTAGATCTTTGTCATGTGTGGAATATAAACATTTTAACGAGTTAAAAATAATTTTAAATATTTTGGTTATTTGAATCGTATTTAGATGAAGAAAAATATTTGTGATTTTGAATTATGTTCCGAAGAGTACGTACGCTTGCAAGAATGAAACTCAAAGATATTAACGGGGGGCCCGCACCAACAGTGGATCATGTGATTTAACGCGAAGAACCTTACCAAGACTTGACACGGTAGCTGACGAATCTTTTACAAGTACATTGATAATTACGTGGACCGATGACTTATCCACGTTGATCGTTACAAATGGCGACGCTACGTCGTAACTAAATTTATTTATTTTTTTCTGTAGCTTATTTGAATTCGAGGGGCGAAATTATTTTTAAGGGGTGAAAATGTAATAACCCATTTTTTTTATATAATTAAATATTAATTAATTTTATCTTATACAATTGTGTTTAAATGGGAAAAGGTAAATGATTTTGTTTCCTTCTTTTCTTCCTTGTTTTGTTTGGAAAATTAAATTCTTTTAGTAGATAATTAAATAACTGATTAAATTAAAATTTGAGGAAGATAATTCCTTTTGTTAAAGTCTTGTGGTAAAATTATTCGGAGCGGGAAGCTACTTGGGAGATAGAGGAGTCTATTCGAGCGGAGTATCTGCATCTTTTTGATAATTAGGTATTTTTCATTCTTTTGATTCCGGGGACGGAATCCTTTTTAAGGGGGAGGTAATGTAATATCCCGAAAAAAATAATAAAATAATATTAAATTTATATTCTTAAAACATATTGTTTGGAACTTGTCATTTATTTGGGTCAAACTAGTTATTTAAATTATGTGGGCTAATAAATATTAATAAGTGATAGATAATATTATGTGGTTAAAATTTGGGCCTTAATATTAATTTAACCCAAATAGAAGTTTATTAGGGCAAACTTAATTAATAAATAGCTAAACCTAATATTACTTCATTATACAAACTGAATAAGAAGAGGTGGCTACTTTGGAGATAAAGGAAACAGCTACAAAGGGGGCTCAGGTGAAGAAAGACTAGAGATTTTGATCACTAGTGGAGAAATTTCATCAGTAATAAGTAAGTATATTATACATTATATAAAGTGTGGATAAATCACGTGGTTCTATATTAAATTATTAAATTTAGTATGTTGTTTTTTTCATCATGAGCAAGTACTTTTGTAATTCAAGAACTAAGATCGATCTTTAAAGATGGGAGAATTTATTTATTAATGTAATACTTATACAGATGTACTTATTATTATTATCACTTTATTCCAATCAGTTGAGCGGAGGAGTAGTCTCTGTGATTGATTTTGGAGATCCTAAAATAATAAATTGATGATTTTTTTAAATAAAAATATATATATATCAATTATTAATTAAAGTTTACGAAAACTTGCATAATTTGCAAGAGATGTTATACAAATAAATATGTAAGATTATATGGAATGAATTAAATCTTAATATTATAAGTAATTATATTTTATAGTCGTACCAAATAGAAGTGTTCATATTTTTATAAATGTACTTACATTTAGTATTATTAATTTGTAATTAATTAGTTGAATGGAAGGAACTTAAAGAGTTATATTTGGAATATAAATTTTGGAGTATTAATAATTGATATAAGACGATGATTAAAGGCATATTAAATAGATTATGAATTATTTTGAAATTATTGAATTGGATTATATTTAATTTGAGGTGAATATGTTTAGGTGATGAATAACGTTTCGTATTTGATATCGTTGGCATTTGAGGGTAAAGTTTTGTGGAGTGTGCTATAAATGGTTTGGAAGTATCAGGTACGGATTCCGTACTCTTTCAGCGATACCTTTGTTAAATTTAATTTGTTTGTTTGTTTCCTTATTTTGAATTCTATTATGATTTCACATAATTGTTTCTTGTGAAATAAATATATTAGTTTCATTTTAGAGTTGATACGTATGACTCATATTTGTACTCTTTGAATTAGGTTATCATGTTTAGTATTATTTATTTTGATAATTGTAGAGCGGTACATGTTGCTACCTTCCTTTTGAAACCTTGTGACTATAATTTGATTCGGTTCAACATGTACATATAGAACCCTTTTGTTGGTATTATGTCGCATGTGTTGTGACATGATATTTTTGTTAGAATATACCGTAGAGTATACCTGAGTTATAACCATCTGTGGGGGTACCACAGGCACATCGTCTTGGCACGAGAGACGTGACACTTTCCGTGGCGATGTGATTAGTCCACGGCGTCTCCATTTTGGGCTCCGGAGGAAGTGGGCCATTTGGTGTTTTGTTGTGGGAGGCGTATGGGTTAACCCTAGTTTTTACATTGCTGCATGATTTGTGATGTTGTGCCAAACACACCTATCTGATTTGCATACATTTGGATTCGCGGTCCAATGTGTGATTTGCGTGTGTGACATTATTTTGGTTGCTTGTGTGGCATTATTTTGACTTGCCTGTGTGGCAATGTGTATTTCTGAGCTCATTCGGTATAAAATAACTCCAGCCATTTATTTCAGCCTATTATTTTATTGGATTAGTTTTGTTGGTTTCTGTTCAGTTCAAGTCATTGAGTTAGTTACTTCAGTTCGTTATTTCTTTATTCTTTTATTGGTTTCGTCAATTACGTTGATTCAGATATATTCATTACGTTGATTCAAATATATTCCATTCAAATCTTTGGATATTATATTTTCGTTCGTATTTGCACTTGAGGTTTTGTTCGAAAGATTTTGTCTCGCTTATTTTCGTATATCGATTTGTATATCTCGTATCCGTCTTTGGGCAATTGGCTCATCTTTGTGTTTTTCTTCCGGCGAAGTTTTGCAGGGGTGATTCAGGGCTAGTGTGATGAGATTTTTGCCTTTAACCATTTAGGTTGATTCGAATTTTAAGTTTTGATTATTTTGACTCAGTTTAGAGAATTGTACTTATTACTTTATTAATGAATCACCACTATTAATATTTTTAGGTTGTTAGTGCTCTGTTTATTTATTTTGAGGTTTGTTGTGCTTTGCGCGTGACCTCCCTTTCCTTTTCGGGAAGGGGGTGTTACAAGCTAGCTTCAGACTTTAGCATGAACGTTACGAACAGAGTCTTCTGATCTTCATTAACTCTAGCAACGTCGAACACCTTCTCCATTTCCATTATCCAGGTTTGGGCTTCCACTAGATTCATAGACCCTTGAAATTCTGGCGGTCCAACCACTTTGAATTCCTTGAAAGTCGTGACTTGAGCTTGCGGTTGATTCGTAAGTTCACCCGTCAACAGAGCTACCAACTGCTGAACCGGATTAGCGTTGGTCTCGTTGTTATTATTAGTAGACCCCTCTGGAGGTGCTTGCTGATGTGGTTGTCTTCTTCTAGGAGGCATATTCTATTAAGATATACGCTTATTAGTTCATTACTTAACTTTTTGGGTATTTGAAGTTTAACTTAAACATTCCAAGATTAAAGCTTTAACACTTAACATTTCAAATAAACTTTGATATTTTATTTATTCATAACGTTTTAAAACATATTAAAGATAGCATAACCGCTATCAACATTCACTTTCCTGAACTAAACAAGTTCCAAGATTACATACCCATACTATCCCTTTATTCATCTCAAAATAAGGGATTCACAATTTATTTATTCACATAATTAACCACACATTATTATTTATCTTATTCTATCTAGGCATATTAAGATGTCGTAAGGCTTCCCGACGTTCCTCCTCTATGATACGATACGCCATTCTGCGATCCATCACGAACCACGGTGAATTCTCAAATTGAGGTGGGTAATAATAGACTCGATCCTAGGCCCTATCAATCGCCGAATTAAAAGCATAATCCATCTCTTTCATCTTGGCTTTCTTAACTTGGACCTTAGCTTCAGCACGGTCTGCACGTTGATTCGCTTTCGTCCACGCATCCTCTGCTCTTGCACATTTATCTGATTCCTCCTTGAAATCATCTTTCAATTTCTTTATGTCAATCTTCATCTTCTCGTATACTGTTAATAGGTCTTTATGTTGACCCTTAGTATAAACTAAGTCCCACTCCATGTTTCCATGTTTTGAGTCGAGTTCTTGAATCTCTGCATCCTTCTGCTCCATCGAAGAGTGATGCATCTCAACCATTTCCTTCAGCTCCTCGACCTCGTCCTGTAACTCTATGTTATGGTCATACAAAGCATCATACATCTCGGCTGATATGGAGTTTGGTGGAAACTCCTCAGGATCCTCTTCCTCATCATCCTCCTCTACATCCTCAGAACTAACCCCCTCGGGATCGGTCACAGGCACATCCTCCTGGATCAACTGTTCCCGCACAACATGAATATCTCGGGGTTCATCCTCTCTAGGTATCTGAGGTATCACCTCTCTAGCTAGACTGGATCCTCCTTTGTTAGACATCCTGACAACAAAATATTTTAAGTTTTACTTAATATTTTCGATACTCACGAGCAAATAATTTATTAACACATAGCACATAATGTCTTTTATTATTTAGCTTCAATGGATACCTTAATCCATTCCTTAAAACTCGGTAAGAGTTAAACACCTCTATGTTTTCTATTTCCTTAAAGGTTACTTCCTAAGGTTTCCCCACCTAAGGTTCACAACCTAAAGCTTTGATACCAACCTGTGACACCCCCAAATCCAGGAACTTCATTCCCACAGGATTTGGTGCTCACTTATCAGAACCATTACATCTAACTACCCATAATCAAAGGATAAAGACATAATTTAAATAATTTAAACAATAATCTTTCCCATTAAAGGGTTACATCATCATCTCAAAAACAATCCCAAGTAATCTAACCTTAAAATTATTACATAAGTTTGCGGAATACATCATATAATTAAAAAAGTCTTATAACATGAAACATTTAAATTAACTTCATTAATTCTTCAGCTCTTAGGCATCTTGCCCTTCCCTTTACTGGTAGATGGCTCATCGACTCTTTCAACCTTAGCTGCAGTGTTAATTGCTAGAGTGAGCAAACAATTGCTCACTGATATAGGAAGTAGTAATAATAACAATATAAGAGTGAACAACGAATGCTAACAATAATGAACTTGTTCTGTGAATTAAGAATAGAAAACAAGTTCGAAATCAATGTCTAAGGGTCTTAAGACCACGAACTATGTCTCCGATATATAGGTATTATTACCTTAACCTTAACAGTCATTAGACTGTACAGACCCTTCTTAGCGTACTTAGGGGGATCAGCCCTTTGTATCATGTATTGTTCACAAACATCTAAACGTTACACGTACAAAAATCCCCTATATTAGGGTTGTTCGTCTCAGTTTGAATTTGGAATTTCCGCACTAAAGAAAATTTAGTTTGGAACTAGCTTATCAGTGTTTCTAGAGTTTTAGAACACTATTCAATTTCCATCAATAAAGGTTTAACACAAGAATGTGTAACTGAACAAGGCTATCAAAGTCAAAGATCGGATATCAACAATATATATAATTGAGTAAACATGATATACATGCAAAATGCTATAACCAAAAGAGTTAGAACAATCTCATTTGAATCGATGTATAGAACAATATGTGTTTTGAATAATAATTAGGAAAGTAAAACTCACTCGATATAACGACTTAGGTTATAAGAGATTGTACAAACATATTCAAGATAGATTAGGCTTGCTCAATTTTAAGAACTTGAACAATAATAATATAGGAATGGAAACTTACATTCAATATGAACAAAATGAAGTTAGAAAGCTTGCTCAATTGTAAAGAGATAAGGTTTAAAAACTTGCTCAATAATAACAAGGTAGAGTTAGAAAACTTGCCTCGATTGTAAGCTATACAAACGTAAAATAATCTCCAATTACCCTACACATATCATTGAAATCGCAACAACAATTAATTGTATGAATATTAGCTTTATGGGTTTAACCCATCATTTAGGTCATAACCTTAACTTAGCATCTAACCATGTTGATTAACATACTTAACGAATCTGAACTCTCATTACGAGCCAACATAGCCTAACCGTTCATCTCTAACCTTTGAAAGCATCACATTTGGTTTCATTTTATAACTTATTTAAATAATTATTTCAAATCTTTACACTTTTCATTACAACACATTACAATCTATTATTGTAATCCACTTAATGTTTTAGTATCCATGCATGTTAAACTAACCCAAGTCCGTTATGCATGACCTGCAATTAAGCATACTTCTTTGTTTATGATCGCAACTCATGTCACACACACATGAGTATTAAACTACACTATCGTGGCGCCACTTGACGCCATACGCCCTTACGCCTTAAATGCAAGACGCCTTGGGCGATGCACCGAACTTCGATTTTCTGACGCGAACTAATACACTGTTATAGGCTAAAAATATCCCAATTTTACAGAAAATCTCCCAACTTCAACATCTACAACTTTGTAATATTATAGCTACACATGCTAAACACCATTGTACTTATAAAACATTACATATACACCATTTTGAGGAATCAAAACCATAGTTTTTCCAAATCTTCTTCATTTTTATACTTTTAACGAATTTGATCGCCACGAACTCGTTTCTTAATCAATTGACATGATTTAAACTTCGTTGTTTTCGTTTCTTAACATATTATCACAATCCAACTTCAATTCACAGATTCCAACACATATTGGACAAGAAATTTTGTACTTTCTAAGCTACTTTATATGAACATAAACATTGTGATTTCATTTTCTTCCTCAAACCCAATTTCTCATGAATTTGATAACAATTAACATGTTTACATGATAATTAACAGATTCTACAACATAACCTACATCCTACAATCAATGTTTGAACAACAACTCCACAAAATCAATTTACAGAGAACCTAAATAAAAACTACAACTCAGAAATTTAGGAATGAATTATACCTTAATCCTTGATTATTGAAGTAATTGTTATAGAATGGCTTCAATTCCTTTCCCTTCCACAGCAAATCCCTCAATCCCTTAGCAACTCTTTGTGTTTTTTCCCTTTTCTCACAAACTCTCTTCTCTTCACTAACTATAGCCTTAGGAGGAAAAATAAGATGCGTATAATAAACTGATATGGCACGTTCTCTATCAGTTAGAAAATAACAAAATGCATCAGTTGAATAATGCCAAAGGCCATAAGGCCTTGTTTGGCTACCACATAAATCCCATAAACTAATTTATTTTTATATTATTATATTATATAGTTTCCAATTGTCACACTTTTAATTTAGTTAATTTAAATAACTTTAGTTTAGCTAATTTAAATAACTTATAATACTCATAAAATTCTTATTATCATTATATCTTATAATTAATAAATAATTATATATCTAATTTAATTAATAAATTAGACACATCACTTTATTTAATTTATTTATTTCTATTAAATTAAACAATTCATTTAATTTAATTATCTTCTTAAATATTAAGCAATTGATTTAATTTAATTATTTCCTTAAATTAAATCCTTCAAATAAAATTCCTTCAGATAAAATTATCATTACTCAGCTTAATTAACATTAATCAATCTAGTTACTAAATTAATTCACCATAATTCATCAATTATTTATTTTCCTCAATAAATAAATTATTTAAAATATTTATTTAATTCAATAAATATTTAAATTAAATTACAAATTTCTCGATCGTTACAGTATACGTGAATAGTGTCGTATATGTTAATAGTGACGTATACGTGAATAGTAACCTTGACACGAAAAGGTAAAACTTTCACAATAAAATTCATATCAATATTTCGGTATAATGATATTAAAAGAAATAATATCATTTATGAAAAAAATAACATCCCTTATCTCAAAAGAATAGTACTTCTGGTTGAAATATTGAATATAATACTGAAGGAAACTTGTACTGAATAGTAACACTCAAAGTATTTAAATACTCACAAATATACGCTCGATATTATAAAGAGAGAAACTTCTTATTCTGGTGTGATTTTAAATTCTAACCTAAGCACCCTATTTATAAGAAAATGCTTAGAACGCCAAAGTAAAAAATTTAATAAAATAATATATTTATAAAACAATTTTTGCACACCTCCGTGACCATTTCATCAGCCCACACAAGTGGGGCCCACCTCACAAAAAAACATTTTTTATTAAGAAAATATTTATAACCCCAAAAATCAATTCAGACCCAATATTCTGGAACTTCAATAATTCATAATAAATAGCCCTTTTATCAGAAATATATGAATTTTATGTCCATTATATAAGAAATTTAATTCTCTACAACCTTGTAGAAGAAAGTTTTTCCAAATTCTAAACGAAAAATGACCGAAATCCACATACGGATGATCTTGCAGGTTATAATCAAATTTTAGACAAAAATGGGGCCCACCAACCTATTTAACATGTTTTTTGTAACAAAAATACTTCGGACCCAATTTGCTCTCTTCCTCCTCATTTATTCATATACGGTGCATTCATTGTAAAAATATCACAATTATTATATTATTATATTATTACATCATACACTTATAATGTAATATTACAATAATATATTTGAGTGAATTATTTTATTGAAGAAGATAAAATATCAACTCTTAATAATTGTCTCTTTAAAAATTTCTCCATTAAATAAATATTTTCTTATCATTTTTATCAATAATTAATTATTCACAATAATATTACAGAATTACAATAATGACAACCAGGTAGTTTCCAAGAAAGAGGGGGCTTTCCGATAAGGATTTCTCCTTACTGGCGCGTAATTAGGTGCCCAAACCCCTTTCTTAGACAAAACATCCTTAGACATTGCCAATAATGCTATCTAATAATATTATTCAAATAATATAAACTATTGATCTGATAATGAGAAATATTGTGCAGTGACAATTATTGAATCAATAATATAAAATATCAACGTAACAATTATTGAATCAATAAAATAAAATATTAAACAGTAATTACTGTAACAATTATTAAGTAGTGACTTCTTACATAAGAATCAATAATTAGAATTATTGTGCAATACCGTGTGCTACTGTGCAACACCGCGTATTATTGTATTTTAACCACCGGGTATTCCAACAGTTTGAACGATAACAACTACGTCGTTATTTATAAAAAAAACTCATACTTGTCATTTTCTTCATCCGATAGTTTTCTGTTATAGGGCCCACAAATGGCTGCGCCGTCGTACAAATATTCCCCGACAGCAAGACTATTCCACGACCAAAAGAATATTCCTTAACAACATTGAGTATTTTATAACCACTTGCTTATTTAAAATATTTACGCATTTTACCCATAACTAACCACATTAATCAAATCAACCCCTTACTATTTCAAAATAGAGAAAATTCACTTTTATAAAAAGTTGGGGTCTTACACTCTTACTAGAGAGGCTAAAGCCTGGTATGCCCGACTTGACAATGTCAAAATCCATAACTAAGAAGAATTGGCCCACACCTTTCTAAATCAGTATAATTTTTGGCCATAAATGGCACCGGATCGATACCAAGTGACTAAAGTCAAAAAGTAGAGTACCGAGTCTTTTCGAGAATTTGCCCAAAGGTGGAGACGTCTAGCAGTGCAAGTCATTCTATCAATGACAGAAACTAAGATGTTAATGACATTTATTGATATCCAGGAGACATCTTACTATGAGAGAATCCTAGCAGGCATAGGAAAACCATTCTCAGAGATGATTAAATATGGCAAAATGGCAGAGATGGGCCTGAAGGCAAGCAACATTAAAGACTTCACTACCTTGGAAGCACTCGCCAAGCATATACAGACTGGAAAGTATGTGAGCGATCCCAAGAGGGTACCTGATAAAGGCAATAAAGATGTATCCCTCATTTTACAAGGGTGATAAGTAGGTTTTATACCTACTTATTGGGTGCCAAGTCACTAGAATTATGATCATCTCAAGTAGTTTGTACTATGTTTTAGTTGTATTTTATGTTTATTTTGCAGTACTTGTAGTTGGAACTCTTATGGCATGGAAAAGCAAGAAATGACATGGATTGGCATTGGCATGGTGGCATGAAGCTAGCAAAGGCATATCAAGAGGAACATGAGCAGAAGAGGACTGAAGCAGTGAATGAATGCTATGAAGAAGAGAAGGAATGAAGAAAGAACGACAACGAACAAGAAGAAGAATAAAGAAGACATCGAGAAGACGTAGCGTAGTAGCTACACGCCTTGACTTTTCAAGCCTAATATCGCGCGCCCACACTACATGAAATCAGAGACTGCTTTGCACCATTGCGCGACCGCTCCCCAGCAATGAAGGAATATGGCACGCCCGCGCCAAGGCCTCGCCAGACAAATCTATCGCGCGTCCACTCCTTTTTTACACTATATTCTTGCGCGACCGCGCGAGTCTTCTATAGTCTATTTTGTTGACTTTTAATAATTTGAAATTTGAGCGCATTAGGCTCAACTGAACGATATGGTTGGCACCAGACGTGTTTTATTGGAGTCTTTTATCAGTTTTATGACGTGAATGAGTCTTCTTAAGTTTTAACAAGGCTAGAAAGGTTTTGATCATTACATGATACATTTCTATATCCTTTCTTTATCTAGATTATTAAATAATCATTAGTTTTCATTTTCTGGAGATTGTTGGTGCATTAGAACAAGCTTGGAACAGATTCTATAACTGGGTTTAACAGATTTGTTATCATTTCTCTACACCTTTTTGTTTGCATTGTTTAATTCCATGTGTTGTTTCAATCCCATAATGGCTTTTGGTTCAGAAATGAACTAAACTCCATTATGGGATTCTAATGGATTTTGATATGTAGTCTAAATTTATATATCTGATTGTATTATTGTATGTTTATCATTGGATTAACCATTATGATTGAGCATAACGAATGAATGTTTGATCACCATTCACCTTGTATGCTTATATGGATTTGAAAATTGAAATATGAGTATGGATTAAATCATAATGGCATATGTTCATGAGGCTGATTTATTAAGCTTTGTGATTCGTGAACCGGATAGACATATACCATTTCACCGTGTGTAGTCATGAAAAGAGCATGCACTTTAATTCATTATTGTTGCAATTTCACATAGACATATAGTGATTTTGGTAATAGTGTCACTTATATGATTTCTATCATATGTGGAGGTTATGTGAATTGGTCATAGTTCATTGAAAAATGGTTGTGTCCACTACTGTGCTTTTGACTAGTTTTCCATTATAAATAATTAAACATTACATGAGTTAGGTTCCTTTTTGTGAGACTAAAAAGAAGGCAACAAGTTTTTGGCGCCGTTGCCGGGGAGAGGCGTTTATTTTTTAGTATTATTATCATTAATTTAAAGCTAAATTTGTGTGACTTAGGCAATTCTATTCTTATCTTATTTCTATTTTTTTTTTGTTTTTATTTGTGTTTCAGGTACTTGTATATATTTTATGCGCACGCGGTCATCCAATTCCGAGTTAACACCTGCACATGATAACATTAACAAAAGAGGTTAGAAATCGAGAGTTCATAGGAATTTACAAGCAGCTTTAGAGAGCACAACATCTAATATGGAAGCAGAAGAGAAAAGAGAGGAACACAGGGCCTTGAGAGATTATTCAATGAAGAAGATAAATGGATTACAGTCAAGTATTGTCAGGCCGGCTATAGCAGCCAACACTTTTGAGATAAAGGAGGGTTCTATTCAGATGGTGCAGAATCTGGTACAGTTTGGGGGTGCTCTTACAGATGACCCAAACGAGCATCTATTGAGTTTTATAGAGATATGTGACACCTTTAGATACAACGGGGTGGTAGAAGATGCAATCAGGCTCAGACTATTTCAATTTTCTTTACGGGACAAGGCAAGAAGTTGGCTTCACTTTCTACCTTCAGGATCGATTACAACATGGGAGGACTTGGCAGAGAAGTTCTTAGCCAAATTTTTTCCAATGGCTAAAGCTCTTTGAAATGAGGACGAGAATTTCCAGATTCGAGCAATGAGGTGAATCTCTATATGAAGCCTAAAAAAGATACAAGGAGATGCTAAGGAAATGTCCACACCATGGTATACCGGATTGGATGGTGATTAATACATTTTATAATGGATTGGGATGGCAGTCAAGGCCTATTGTAGATGCAGCTGCAGGAGGAGCTTTATGGGCAAAGAGTTATGAATAGGCCTACAATCTTATTGAAACTATGACAACTAACAATTTTCAAAATCCTACAGCCAGAATGACACAACCCAAAGTTGCAGGATTGCTAGAGGTGGATGTTATCACTCATTTGTCAACTCAAATGGCATCCATGGCAAAGAAGATTAATTCTTTGGCGGAGAGCAAGGTGAAGACAGTTGCATTTGTGTGTGAGATATATGCAGGGTCGCATACAACTGACCAATGTGCTATCAGTTCAGAGTCTGTATAGTATATAAGCAACTACCAGAAGAATCAAAGTCAGTTCCAGAATACATACAACTCCAACAACCGCAACCATCCAAATTTCAGTTGGTCAAATAATCAAAACAATCAACAAAGTCATCAATTTCAACCACAACATCAATTTCAAGCACAACCATCTCAGCAACAGTTTGCACCAAGACCACCCTATCCCCCTGGATTTTCACAGCAACAACAACATCATCCACCACCTGCACCTCAGCAAGAGAAGAAGTCAGAAATGGAGGAAATGATGATGAAGTATATGGCAAATACCGAAGTGATGATTAAAAGCTAAGAAGTGGCTATCAAAATTTTGGAAACTCAAATGGGTCAGATGGCTAGCATGCTTAACAACAGACCCCAGGGTTCATTTCTAAGTACAACAGAGGTTAATCTAAGAAGGAAGGGTAAAGAACAATGTCAGGCAATTACACTTCAATCAGAGAAATGCAAAAATTCAGCATGGCGCGCCCGCGCCACTTTTGCATGAGGAAACCGCGCGGTGAGGAAAATATTTTTGAGGAAATTTTGGGTGAAGAAGGTTTAGAACAGCAGGAAGTGAAGAAGAATAAAGAAGAATCATATGAGAAATCGGTGACCAAAATACCAGTCGTTCATCCCCCTGTTCCTTTTCCACAGAGGCTATAGAAGCAAAGGGAAGATAAGTAGTTCAGTAAATTTTTGGAGGTGTTTAAAAAGCTACAGATCAACATACCTTTCGCTGAGGCATTGGAACAGATGCCTAGTTATGCAAAGCTTATGAAGGGTATTTTGTCAAGGAAGAAAAGGCTGGAAGATTTTGAAATAGTGGCCTTGACCGAAGAATGTAGTGCAGTGCTTCAATGCAAATTACCTCCAAAATTGAAGGACCCGGGCAGTTTCACGATACCTTGTACAATTGGAAAGATGAGTTTCAGCAAATGCTTATGCGATCTAGGGGTAAGTATCAACTTGATGCCGTTGTCAGTGTTCAATCAATTGGGATTGCCGGCTCCAAGGCCGATAAATATTTCTTTACAGCTAGCTGACAGGTCTATCACTTATCCATGGGGTATTGTGGAAGACGTACTGGTTAAAGTGGATAAATTCATCTTTTTGGTTGATTTCATCATATTAAACTATGAAGAGGATAGAAGTATACCGATCATTCTTGGAAGACCATTCCTAGCTACAGAAAGGACCTTGATAGACATGCAGAAAGGGGAATTGACAATGCGAGTTCATGATCAGGAAGTCACTTTCAATGTATTCAAGGCAATAAAATTTCCAACAGATGAAGAGGAATGCTTCAGAGTTGATTTGGTGGAAAAGGTACTGAATGATGAAGTATAGAACTTGATGGAACAATAACCTTTGAGAAATGCTATTGTGGGAAGTTCAGAGATAGAAGATGGTGAGTTTGAAGAAATTTTTCAAATACTGGACACAACTCCACAATTCAGGAAGTTCAAGACTCCTGTTGAGCCATTAAAGATTGTTGAAGAGTCATCAATGAAATTAAAGCCATCTCTTGAGACACCTCCAAAACTTGAGTTGAAACCACTTCCAGACCATTTGAGGTATGCATTTTTAAATGATAATTCGAAATTACCTATGATTATTTCTTCTGCACTAACATTTTTTCAAGATGAAACACTGCTAAGGGTTCTCAGAGAGTTCAAGTCAGCAATTGGGTGGACTATAGCAGATATAAAATGGATCAGCCCATCTTTCTGTATGCATAAGATCCTACTAGAAGATGATAGCAATCCTTCAGTGGAACAACAATGGAGACTTAATCCAATTATGAAGGAAGTGGTCAAAAAGGAAGTGTTGAAATGGCTGGATGCAGGCATTATTTATCCAATTTCAGATAACTCATGGGTGAGCCAGGTACAATGTGTACCAAAGAAGGGTGGTATGACCATAGTCTCTAATGAAAATAATGAGTTGATTCCGACGAGAATAGTGACAGGGTGGAGAGTCTATATGGACTATCATAGACTTAACAAAGCTACAAGGAAAGACCACTTCCCACTGCCGTTTATTGATCAGATGTTGGATAGACTAGCGGGTCATGAGTTTTATTGCCTTTTAGATGGGTATTCAGGCTACAATCAGATTGTGATAGCTGCAGAAGACTAAGAAAAGATAACTTTTACATGTCCATATGGTACGTTCGCCTTCAGAAGGATGTCTTTTGGTTTGTGCAATGCCCCAGCCACTTTTTAGAGATGTATGATGGCTATCTTTTCGAATATGGTGGAGCATAATGTGGAGGTATTTATGGATGATTTTTCAGTATTTGGTGATTCTTTTGATTTATTTCTGGAAAACCTAGTGATGGTATTGAGAAGATATGTTGAAACGAACTTGGTGTTGAATTGGGAAAAGTGTCATTTTATGGTACAAGAAGGAATAATTTTGGGACATAAGGTGTTGAAGAAAGGACTAGAGGTGGACAGGGCTAAATTAGAGACCATTGAAAACTTACCACCACTGACTTTCGTAAAAGGTGTTCGAAGTTTTCTAGGACATGCAGGCTTCTACCGTAGATTCATTAAAGACTTTTCCAAGATCATAAAGCCATTATGCAGCTTATTAGAGAAGGATGCACAATTCAAGTTTGATGAGGATTGTTTTTCTGTATTTGACCATTTAAAGAGAAAGTTAACTTTAGCACCAGTGATTATAGAACTGGATTGGGACCTACCATTGGAGTTGATGTGTGATTCTAGTGATTATGCTGTGGGGGTTGTTTTGGGCCAGAGAAAGGAAAAGATTTTTCATATAATATACTATGCGATCAAGACCTTTAATGATGCTCAATTAAACTACACCGCCACAGAGAAGGAATTATTGGCAGTTGTGTATGCTTTTGACAAGTTTTGGGCGTATCTGATTGGGATAAGGGTGATAGTGTACACAGATCATGCGACAATTCGATACTTGGTGGCAAAGAAGGATGCAAAGCCTCGTTTGATCAGATGGATACTTCTGTTGTAAGAATTCAATTTGGAGATTAAGGACAGAAAGGGAACTAAGAACCAAGCGGCGGACCACTTATCTCGATTGGAAAATCCGGGAAGGGAGGTAGATGTCATGATTGTGATTAATGAGTCCTTTCCAGACAAATAGTTATTTGTGGTGAAAGGGGAAGTGCCATGGTTTGCAGACTATGCGAACTACTTGGTGAGCAGGATAATTCCTTCTGACTTAGTTCGTCATCAAAAGAAGAAATTTTTTCATGACGTGAAGTGGTTTATATGGGATGAACTGTATTTGTTCAAACAATGTGCTGATCAGATGATAAGGAGATGTATCCCATATAGCGAGATAGAGGGGATTTTGCAGGACTGCCACGCTTCATTATATGGAGGTCACTATTATGGAGAAAGAACAGCGACTAGAGTGTTGCAAGGAGGATTCTACTGGCCGATGATTTTTAAAGATGCTTACAGTTTTGTCCAGAGGTGTGACAGATGTCAAAGAGTTGGGAATATATCAAAAAGAAATGAGATGTCATTGAACACAATCCTCGAGGTTGAAATTTTTGATGTTTGGGGGGGATAGATTTCATGGGTCCTTTCGTTTCTTCATGTGGAAATTTATACATCTTGTTAGTAGTCAACTATGTTTCGAAGTTGGTGGAAGTGGCAGCTCTTCCAACTAATGATGCCAAGGTGGTCCTACGATTTTTACAAAGAAGTATTTTTACAAGGTTTGGGACTCCAAGGGCTATCATTAGTGATGAAGGCAGTCATTTCTGTAATCAATAGTTTACAGCTTTATTGGCTAAGTATGGGGTAAATCATCGCATTGCTACAGCTTACCATTCTCAAACCAATGGCCAAGCAGAAGTTTCGAATTGAAAAGTAAAGAGAATTTTGGAGAAAGTCATGAACCCCACAAGAAAGGATTGGTCATTAAAGCTTGACAATGCGGTATGGGCGTATAGGACTGCTTACAAGACTCTGTTGGGCATGTCACCGTTTCAGCTGGTTTATGGAAAGGCTTGTCACCTTCCCATAGAGCTTGAGCATAAGGCGTATTTGTGACAACCCGAGAAATTAGACAATTTATTAAAATCTTAAATGATAGATTTAAGGTCAAATAATAGACCTAGACAAAAAATAAGTGTATGCATTTGACATTTTTGGGAAGGAATTTTGAGGATTTCAAAATTCTGCGAAGGATTTTGGTGAATTATTCAGGATTAAGTGTATATGTGTATATGTTCAAGGAATATGGTATTATGTGTGTACAGTATGTTGTTAAGGGTCAAGGGTTGACCAAATAAACTATATCTGTGAAAAACCCTAAGTATATATTTAGAACGCCAACGTTCAGCTAGAAATTTCTTATGACTGATAAGAAACCCTAGAAACTGGTTCTGGAAACCATAATTTCAGTTCCGGGAATCTGAAACCCTAATTCGAAAGTTGGAAACCCTAAATTGAGAACTTAATGGCGTAAGTGTAAATAATTATAAGATTAATGAGGGTTAATCTTAACAAATTAGTTAGAAAACCCTAATTTCAAAATTTGAAACCTTAATTGTTCCGTTAGACACTCTAACGTGCAATTATGATCCTAATTGCTAAATTAGCAATTTTAATTAGAAAATATTAATCCTAATTAGCAAGCTTGAATTATGATTAGGAAATTTTATTATAATTATAGAATCCTAATTATAATTTAGAAATATTAATTTTCTATTTTTGAAAATCTAATTTAGAAATTCTAGATATTTGATTTTTTTTGAACCTTAGGTTTTAACCCTAAAGGTCAAACCTTAAGGGTTCAAACCCTAAGGGTTTGTTAAAGTGTCATTTATGCCATTAAATTTGTTTGCAAAAAGACTATTTTTCCCTTTTAGCATTCTTTAATAGGTTGGAGTATAAATCCAACCAAAATCTTGTTTGTTGACCAACTAAAGGCTATCACATGTGCCTATATCATCTATATCAGCCATCTAGATTGCTAGATACATTGAATCATATCAATTATATAGATTAAGAAAGAGAAAATGCACACTTTAATTCTCATTTTCTCCAAGACTTTCTCTCTCCAAAATTTTTGAATTCTAGAGTGAGAGAGAGTGAGAAACCAAGCTAAGATTAGTTCACAGCAAGCCCATAACAGAATCAAGAAGTCAGAATCTAGATCAAGACTCAAAAAGGTATAAAAACTCTAAACCTAGAAATCATATGATTTGATGTAGATGTTATTGTTTATTGTTTAAAGTGGTGTAATAAAATGTCATTTAGTGATCTGGGTTGTTAAATCCCAGATCCATAACATCAAAGTGCTCGAAATTGGAGTTTTTAGAAATCTGGGAAAAGTTTGAAAAATGGCCTGACAGCCATATGTCAGAGGCCTTAGATCTTTATCTGTTAATGTTTTGGTGTGTTTTATGTTATAGATATGTTCTTTGTAGTAAGGTCTTTGATCTGGAACTAGAAACATGGCGAGATCATGTATATATTGAAAGTTATAAGCAGTCAAACTGCATTGACCGACCACGAAAACTGAAATCTGGGCAGCCCATAATTTCCAGATTTCGTTTGACAAGCTTTTCAAGGCTTTAGATCTTGTTATGTGTTAGCAGTTTAGCCAAGTTGTTGTATTGATGTTGTAGTCTGTCATATGGACTACATATATAAGCTTTTATATCACCCAAATGCTTAACGGAATCAAAGTTATACCAGGTCAAACCTGGGTTGACCATCTGTCGATGAACATTTCTAGGTTTTCCAGAAATGTTCAAGAACAGTTTTTGTAGCCTAGTTTGACCGGTCCAGATCTTATGTTGGTGATGTTGTTAAGTTGATATTATGTTATATAATTGTTCTTTGACATGTAGTATACATGATTAAACCTTGTAATCACACTAAGAAAGCTCATGATGCAAGTTATTAAAATCAGAAGTGGCCAACTCGGACTGTTCTTCATTTCTGGAATACCCAGAAATGAAGAACAGATTCTGACAAGTATTTTGAGAGCTTAGATCTCTCATTTTAGTTATAGTTTGGTTATGTAGTCGATTGATAGTTGTAGTATTACATGTATACTACAACATTAAAGCAAATATAAGCTCAGAAATCAAGTGGAACATGGATTAAATTGTGGTCAAACTAGCTACCTTGGTGTCTGACATAAGTTTCTGGGTTGGATGAAGAACAGCCCAAGAACACATTTAGCCACAGTTGTATCGCCTAAAACACCTTTAGCGACACTTAATTACAAAAAATAATTGTTTTTATTAAATAATTAGAGAAAATTAGTTTTTAATTATGAAAATACAAAATAAATTACTAAAAATTATTTTAAAATCCAAAAATTAGTTTTAATTATTTTGAGTATATTTCATAAATATTTAATATTTTGGAATATAAAAGGTATTAAATTTATTTAATTATAATATTAAATAAATTATTTAAAAATGATTTTAATATTTGAAAAATTATATTATGGTGTTAGAAAATATTTGAAGTTATTTTTAATAACTTTTGATATTTTGTGATGAATTTCATTAATAAATTTATATTAATGGTGATTAATTTATTTAATGAATATATTAAATAAATTATGGAAAAATAGAATTAATGTTTTAAAAATCATATAAAAATGATTTAAGTGTTATAAAATTATTTTAAGTTATAAAATATAACTCTTGAAATTTGTCATGAAAATATTAATACTTTAATATTAATGTCAATTATTGGATAATGGATTTAAAGGTTTAAAAATCATATAAATGTGATTTTATGGTATTAAAAATGTGAGATCCCGAATTTTATGAAATAAAAGTATTCAATTTTTCTATTTTGATAAATAGTTAAATTGATAAAAGTTTAAGTTAAGGGTCATACTTGAAATTTTTTCAAAAAATAAGCAAGTCATCATAAAATAAGCTAGTAGTAAAGTAAAAGTACGATGTCTGGCGTGGTTGCATAGTAGCACACGGTATTGATTATTGATACTTATGTGAGAAGTCACTCAGTTATACTCAATTATTACTACAATAATTACTGCATCATATCTCTCATATTATTGATTCAATTATTGTCACAGTATCATCTGCATAATATGTTATATATTATTAAATCAATAATTGAGACGACAAAGTTATTCATATTATTATTTGCAATATTGACAATGTCTAGAAGTTCTGTCAAGGAGAGGTTTGGTCACCTAATTGCGCGCCAATAAGAAGAAATCCTTATCGGAAAGCCCCCTCTTTCCTGGGAACGACCTAGTTGTTAAATATTGTGAGTTATAATATTAATGATGAATGTTATTATAAATTAAATTTGAGTTCGGAGTTGAATTTGGAAATGCGGACGTGATATTTTAGTCCGGAACGATGAAATTAGTAGAAATAGACTATAAACACAAAATTTGTTGGGTTGACTTTTTGGTCAAAAAAGTTAACAGTTGACTTTTTAGGAAAAAGTCAAACTTTAAAATTTCAAAAATGATTTTTTTGAGAAAAATATTTCCATTGTGTTGGGATTGTTAGTGTTAGTGGAAATCGACATTTATTTCGATAATAATTGATGTCTGGAGGTTATATTGACCAATCAGGTAATTAATCGAATAAATGAGCAATTAATTGCTATTAATTCACATGATTATAACTATTTTCTTATATGTGTGTACTATTGATTCACATTCATGTAATATTAGGGGAGTTGGTGCAAGATTGATAATACTTACATGACTAAATTAAAAATAGAGGTATAGATGAAGGTACTATACTGTAATTAGTTTTTTCACATGATTATACTATTAAGTCACATGAATGAACTATTAATTCACATGATTTACTATTAGGGGAGGTGGTGCAAGTTTGATAATACTTGCAGGACTAAATTAAAAATGAAGAAAAAGTGAAAGGTATTATACTATAATATTTCGAGCCCCAAAATGTGCAATTATTGAAACTATATTTTCCTATAAATAAAAGCTCATACCTTCATTATTTTTCACCAATTCACTAAAGCTATAGAGCAATTATTATAGAGACAAATTAAAGAGAAAAAGAAGAAGAGAAGTTTGCTACCTCACTATTCTAGTATCCAGTTTTCTTATAAGGTAAGGGGTATTATTCTTTCGTATTCATGAAGAGAGTTATTTTCTTTCAATACTCGTAAGAGTTGTTATTCCATTCTTTATTATTATGTTGGAATAACCTGTCTATGCGAACTACCGCGTACATGGTGAAATTCTTCTATTATCTCATTCTTTATTATTCTGTTGGAATAACCTATATGTGCGGTCTATCGCGTGCCTGGTGAATTATGTTGTTATTCCATTCTTTATTATTATGTTGGAATAACCTGTCTATGCGAAGTACTGCATACATGGTGAAATTCTTCTGTTATTCCATTCTTTATTATTCTGTTGGAATAACCTATCTATGCAGTCTATCGCATGCCTGGTGAATTTTGTTGCTATTCCATTCTTTATTATTTTGTTGGAATATCCTGTCTGTGCGGATTACAAATGACATGGTTCCATTCTTTATTATTGTGTTGGAATATCCTGTCTGTGCGAATTACGCATGACCTAGTTCCATTCTTTATTATTCTATTGGGAATAACCTGTCTGTGCGGACTATCGCATGCCTGGTGAATTCTTATGTTATTCTATTCTTTATTATTCTGTTGGAATAACCTGTCTGTGCGGTCTATCGCATGCCTGGTGAATTCTGTTGTTATTCCATTCTTTATTATTCTGTTAGAACATCCTGTCTGTGCGGATTACGCATAACCTGGTTCCATTCATTGTTATTATATTGGAATATCCTGTCTGTGCGAATTACGCATGACTTAGTTTCATTCTTTATTATTCTGTTGGGAATAACCTGTCTGTGTAGTCTCTCGCATGCATGGTGTATTCTTCTATTATTCCATTCTTTATTATTCTGTTGGAATAATCTGTCTATATGGATTACTGCATTCATGGTGAATGATCCTTTGTATTCATTCCTTATTAAATTGTAGAAATGATCTGTCTACGTGCATTATCGCATGGTGGATGAAAATCCATTTGCAGTTTCGTAATTTTTTAGACCCTCAAAAATTTTGGAAAAATTTGAAATGATAAATTGATGAGTTTTCTATATTGTGTCCAAAGATGGCGATTTTTGGATGTATAGATTAAGAGTTATAGATTTTATGGGAAAATACTATTTTAAAAGTAAACCCTTATAACTCCTCGTGGTTAACTCCAAAATTGTTGAAATTTTTATTGGGAGTACATGTATATAACAGGAGTATACCTTGTAAATTTCGGAATTTTTGGACAAAAGTACAATTTATGATAAATATCTAAATATTCGGCAGTTTTGGCCATATTAAAAATAGTAAATGAATTTTAAAGATTCCGAAAAAAATATATGTTCAATATGTGACTATATTCTACTAAATCCCAGAAAAGAAATATTTTTGGGACTGATTTGGTATTTTCATGAAAATGAACTATTTATGAGTAAATGAATTAAATATGTTATGTGAATTAACAAAATTGGAAAATAGAATTTTATGGCTTGGAAATCCTATATAGGGTATATGCAGATTTTTGATGAGGGATTTGATCATTGGTGCTGAAATCTTATGAGTATGGCATTTTTGAATGATTAAAATACATTATTTGATAAAGTGTAAATAATTGAAATAAATTGTTTATAAGTTTAAGAAGTGATTAAAATATTGTTATAATATTAATAATATTAGATTATGAGTTTATTAAGTGATTGATAATATTTGGATAAATTTAAAGTATTTAATATTTATCCTTGTTTTCGCTTATATCATTGTCATGATCCTAATGTTTATATTGTGATGAAATTCATCTTTAGCTTACATGCAAAGATGGACTGTTGATTATTGATTTTACAATTGTATATCTTTGGCTTACGTGCAAAGATGGACCGTTGATTATTGGTTTTATAGTTGTATATCTTTGGCTTACGTGCAAAGATGGATCGTTGATTATTGGTTTTATAGTTATATCTCTTTGGCTTACGTACATTGATGGACAGTTGTTGGTATGATTATAACCAGGGATTATTCGGTATAATCATGACTATTGTTGAAAACACGAATATCCTTGGCCCGTAGTGCATGGATAATTCGTGGTCGTAATGTCTAATGAATATCCTTGGTCGAAAATGCGAGGATGATTCGATGATGTGGATTAATTATTAAGTTGTGTCTCAGCGATAACATATTGATAATACACTTTTAATTCATAGAAGATAGTAGATATCATGCTCTAGTTGACTCTTTTATAATATAGTTGTATGTCTTTGGCCTTTAGAGCAAAGATGAATTGTTAAAGAATATCTTTGGTCCATAGTGCAAAGATGAATTTATTAGTATGATTATGAACAAGAATTGTGATTTGGTATAACCATGATTTTTGATGTTTAGGAGTAAAGACAAAGTGATGAAAATTATCTTCGTCCTGGGTGCGAAGAGAAATTTAGAATCACAATTATGATTATGAGTTATTCACATGATTGTGGACATGAATTGTTGATTGATGTTACAGGGATAAAACATTGTTGGTGGACTTTTAACATGGAGAAGATAATAGACCCTATGGTCTATTTGACTCTTCTAATGGATTGCTCGTTCCGCTGCAACTATGTTTGAAAATTTTTATCATCTACCATATGTTCTAAATCTCTGATTTATTACTAATGAAGGCTATTGATAATTTAATTATCTTTAGTCATGATATTATTTACTGGGCTAGTTGTGCTGCTCACCCTTTTTGCTTCATAATTCCTTTCAAGTAATAAAAGTGTAGCTGGGTCGAGCGGGGGTAACAGGGGATTAGAACGTTGGTCTGTAGCTGTTGAGGTTTCCCTTGAGACAATATGGAAATAATTTTATTAAGAATTTCAGATAAGTATGTCGTATTTTATACGTCATTTTAATCGTTGATTTTGGTGAACCGAATAGGAAGAGGTGAACCCAACTGTGGAAGGGTGTTTTGCCACTATCATACGAGATGTCTAATGACATACAACCTCGTGTTATCATAAGACAGGGTTGTGCGCATCCAGTTGCTGAGTATATCTATGAGCACTATCTATATAATCTTGGAGTTTATTTGAAATATAATTCTCACTTGGAGACAACGGAGATAATTATATGCCAAGAGAAGACTCACCATTGGAAAGAATATGATAGAAATCTTCTTGTTTTTCTTTGGGGACTATTGGGTCAACCAAGGATAATTCTGTGGACATATGATATCTATCATAACCTAGATGCATGGCCTCCCATGTACGAAGGTTTCCTTGAGTATTTTCCAAAGATTTTAATTTCTAAAATAGTTATTGATTGTACCTTAATGTAAGGTACCATCGTAAGGTCTTGTGGTCAAGGCACCACGAGAGTTATATGTTGGGCTTCGGCACAGAAACGCACAGCGGAAATTAAAATTTTAAAGCAATTTTCGAAACCCTAAAACAGGATCCATGCGAAAATCAATTAATTCAGAGGTTTAGAGATTATACCAGATATAAACAAAAAACGAGAATCAAACCGATTGCGCCTCAAATCTCCAACGCATAATACAAACCGATTAACGCCTCCAAGTATCCACATCGAACGCCGCATTTAACCGTCGAACGATTCTCGCAATAAGAAGGACTTACAGTACTAGCCACCAAAAGGAATGGATTTTCCAAAGCTGTTTTCTCTCTAGTCTCTCTAAAGAAGCGACTAGGGTTTTCAATTATGATATCTTACCCTAAGTAGGCTGCTATATATCATATATATAGTAGTTAAAAAGAATTAATCAAATCAAAACCTAATTTTATAAAATCCAATTTATATATATATATATATATATCTCTTAATTAAGTCTTACTTAATTAATATACATATATACAAATTATCCTTTTAATTTAAATTTGTGATTTAAATACTATTAATCATATTAATATATTTAAATCCTTAAAATTTAAATTAATTCCCTTTTAAATAACGTTCTATGTGTGTGACCCTATAGGTTATTATTACGTTGGCAATAATTTTAAAATCATATTATAAAATTATAAACAATGAGCGACATCTAGTAATGCATCACTGCTACCCAAGTAATAATAAGATCGATGATTCGATGCAACCTTTTTGTGACCAATGTTTCAATGTAATTTAATCTTTTTAACCTTAATATCCTAGATTAAACTCGAGTCATGGAATGTGTCATACTCTTCATAATTTAATCGAAGTTTTCTTGATCAATGAGTAGACTATATGAAACAAATCACTATTTGAGCATGGCCATGCATTTCATAGTCCTACTCAATCAAGAGGCCTATGGATATCACCCATAATATATAGGATGGTTAAATTCCATCTAGATCACTCATATTTCTCACACGCATTAATGATCAACCCAATAATCACCTTTATAGTCCACCCTATTAAAGGTGACATTTAATGAAATCAAAGTACATAAATTCTCGTAGTAGTAATATAGCGATTTGGCCGGAGGACCATTACATCATTGTCACTATGAGAATTGCTAATGACACTTCGCATAATGCTCCATATAGAATTCTCATGGTGGGTCTAACCGAAGACATCGTTCTCTAACATGTACCTATGCATTGACTTAATATCTCATATATTTATGACCAATGAGATTTGGTCATCGATCCGATCCACATATTAGTCTCAATGCATCATTGTTGTCCCATCAACAATGATACTCGATTAAGGACATTTAAGAACACTGATACTAATGGTAATATATAATCTCATGTTCAAGTCACATACTTGAAACTATATAATTTGTATCACTATTCTAAGGAATTTTATTATGTTAACAATTATATTACGCAGTAAATAAAACCATAATAAAATCATATATTTATTCAATCAAATAGAATATCAAAACGTTAAGCAATTATATCAAATAATTGGCCTCTAGGGCATAAACTCTAACATTATATATATTTGTATTAAAACTCACAGTTTAACTGTGGTCATTTTCTGCACGACAGTTCAACAGTTGTATAAATGAAGTTTGTATTTGATTTTTATAGTGTGCTATATGGCGACTCAGATTGGGTCGTGTGGACCTATTTTGTAGGTGTCACAAATGGTATCAGAGCTTAGGGATATGGTCCCTGGCGGAGATAAGAGTCTAGAACTAGGAGGGAAGAGACGAGTTATATACTTCGCTAGTGTGTGACTTACCTAAGCTGAAATTGTTTACTTGATAAGTTGACAAATTATGATATGTCAATTAACCTTTGTTTTGAAGATATATTCTATAATGATATCTGAAATACAGGAGATGAGCAATGGGAAAATCATGATACAGAGGAAATAACTAGGAATGTACAATCCAAAAAGAAAGCAAGGTATTCTCATCTCTTCGAACTACCAGGTACGTAAATTTAGAAGGCGAAATTTCATAAGGAGGGGAGATTGTGAGACCCCGAATTTTATGAAATAAAAGTATTCAATTTTTCTATTTTGGTAAATAGTTAAATTGATAAAAGTTTAAAGTTAAGGGTCATATTTGAAAATTTTTCAAAATAAGCAAGTTGTCATAAAATAAACGGTAGTAAAAGTACAGTAATACGCATGGTTGCATAGTAGCACACAGTATTGATTATTGATGCTTATGTGAGAAGTCACTCAGTTATACTCAATTATTGCTACAATAATTGCTGCATCATATCTCTCATATTATTGATTCAATTATTGTCACAGTATCATCTGCATAATATGTTATATATTATTAAATCAGTAATTGAGACGACAAAGTTATTCATATTATTATTTGCAATATTGACAATGTCTAGAAGTTCTGTCAAGGAGAGGTTTAGTCACCTAATTGTGCGCCAATAAGGAGAAATCCTTATTGGAAAGCCCCCTCTTTCCTGGGAACGACCTAGTTGTTAAATATTGTGAGTTATAATATTAATGATGAATGTTATTAAAAATCGAATTTGAATTCGGAGTTGAATTTGGAGACTCGAACGTTATTTGAGTCCGGAACGATGAAATTAGTAGAAATAGACTATAAACACAAAATTTGCTGGGGTTGACTTTTTGGTCAACAAAGTTAATAGTTGACGTTTTAGGAAAAAGTCAAACTTCAAAATTTCAAAAATGAATTTTTTGAGAAAAATATTTCCATTGTGTTGGGATTGTTAGTGTTAGTGGAAATCGACATTTATTTCGATAATAATTGATGTCTGGAGGTTATATTAACCAACCGGGTAATTAATCGAATAAATGAGCAATTAATTGCTATTAATTCACATGATTATAACTATTTATTCATATGTGTGTACTATTGATTCACATTCATGTAATATTAGGGGAGTTAGTGCAAGATTGATAATACTTACATGCCTAAATAGAAGCTCATTCCTTCATTATTTTTCACCAATTCACTAAAGCTATAGAGCAATTATTATAGAGAAAAATTAAAGAGAGAAAGAAGAAGAGAAGTTTGCTACCTCACTATTCTAGTATCCAGTTTTCTTCTAAGGTAAGGGGTATTATTCTTTCGTATTCATGAAGAGAGTTATTTTCTTTCAATACTCGTAAGAGTTGTTATTCCATTCTTTATTATTATGTTAGAATAACATCCATCGAAATACCGCTACATGGTGAAATTCTTACGTTATTCCATTCTTTATTATTCGTTGGAATAACTTCGTATGCATCTTGATCTATCGCATGCCTGGTGAATTCTGTTGTTATTCCATTTTTTATTATTATGTTGGAATAACCTGTCTATGCAAAGTACCGCATACATGGTGAAATTCTTCTATTATTACATTCTTTATTATTCTGTTAGGATAACCTATCTGTGCGGTCTATCGCATGCCTGGTGAATTTTGTTGTTATTCCATTCTTTATTATTACATTGAATATCCTCCCATGCGTATTGAATTATGCATGACATGGTTCCATTCTTTATTATTGTGTTGGAATATCCTATCTCGTATGCGGATTACGCATGACACAGTTCCATTCTTTATTATTACGCTGGGAATAACACATGTATGGACTATCGCATGCCCGGTGAATTCTTACGTTATTCCATTCTTTATTATTACGTTGGAATAACTTTATGCATCTGTGATCTATCGCATGCCTGGTGAATTCTGTTGTTATTCCATTCTATATTATTCTGTTGGAACATCTTGTCTGTGCGGATTACGCATGACCTGATTTCATTCTTTATTATTCTATTGGAATATCCTGTCTATGCGGATTACGCATGACCTGGTTCCATTCTTTATTATTCTGTTGGGAATAACCTGTTTGTGAAGTCTATCGCATGCATGGTGAATTCTTCTATTATTTCATGCTTTATTATTATGTTGGAATAATCTATCTATGTGGATTACTGTATGCATGGTGAATGATCCTTTGTATTCATTCCTTATTAAATTGTAGAAATGATCTGTCTACGTGGATTACCGCATGGCGGGTGAAAATCCATTTTCAGTTTCGTAATTTTTCTGAACCTCAAAAATTTTGGAAAAATTTGAAATGATAATTTGATGAGTTTTCTATATTGTGTCCAAAGATGGAAATTTTTGGATGTATAGATTAAGAGTTATGGATTTTATGGGAAAAGACTATTTTAAAAGTAAACCCTTATAACTCCTTGTGGTTAACTCCAAAATTGGTGAAATTTTTATTGAGAGTAAATGTATATAACAGGAGTATACCCTGTAAATTTATGAATTTATGTACAAAAGTACAATTTATGATAAATGTCCAAATATTCGGCAGTTTTGGCCATATTAAAAATAGTAAATGAATTTTAAAAATTCCAAAATAAATATATGTTCAATATGGGACTATATTCTGCTAAATCCCGGAAAAGAAATATTTTTGGGACTGATTTGGTATTTTTCATGAAAATGAACAAGTTATGAGTAAATGAATTAAATATGTTATGTGAAGTAACAAAATTGAAAAATAGGATTTTATGGATTGGGAATCCTATATAGGGTATAATCAGATTTTTATGAGGGATTTGATCATTGGTGACGAAATCTTATGAGTATGGCATTTTTGAATGATTAAAATGCATTATTTGGTAAAGTGTAAACAATTGAAATAAATTATTTATAAGTTTAAGAAGTGATTAAAATATTGTTATAATATTAATAATATTAGATTATGAGTTTATTAAGTGATTGATAATATTTGGATAAATTTAAAGTCTTTAATATTTATCCTTGTTTTCGCTTATATCATTGTCATCATCCTCATGCTTATATTGTGATGAAAGTCATCTTTGGCTTACATGCAAAGATGGACTGTTGATTATTGATTTTACAATTGTATATCTTTGGCTTACGTGCAAAGATGGACTGCTGATTATTGGTTTTATAGTTGTATATCTTTGACTTACGTGCAAAGATGGACAGTTGATTATTGGTTTTATAGTTATATATCTTTTCCTTACGTGCAAAGATGGACCGTTGATTATTAGTTTTATAGTTGTATATCTTTGGCTTGCGTGTATTGATGGACAGTTGTTGGTATGGTTATAACCAGGGATTATTCAGTATAATCATGACCATTGTTGAAAACAAGAATATCCTTGGCCCGTAGTGCATGGATAATTCGTGGTCATAATACTAATGAATATCCTTAGCCGTAGTGCTAGGATGATTCGATGATGTGGATGAATTATTAAGCTGAGTCTCAGCGATAACATATTGATAATAAATTTTTAATTCGTAGAAGATAGTAGATATCATGCTCTACTTGACTCTTCTATAATACAGTTGTATGTCTTTGGCCTATAGTGCAAAGATGAATTGTTAATGAATATCTTTCGCCCGTAGTGCAAAGATAAATTTATTAGTATGATTATGAACAAGAATTGTGATTTGGTATAACAATGATTTTTGATGTTTCAGGTAAAGACAGGTGATGAAAATTATCTTCGTCCTGGGTGCGAAGAGAAATTTAGAATCACAATTATGATTATGAGTTATTCACATGATTGTGGACAAGAATTGTTGATTAAGGTTACAGGGATAAAACATTGTTGGTGGAGTTTTAACATGGAGAAGTTAATAGACCCTATGGTCTATTTGACTCTTCTAATGGATTGCTCGTTCCGCTACAACTATGGTTGAAAATTTTTATCATCTACCATATGTTCTAAATCTCTGATTTATTACTGATGAAGGCTATTGATAATTTAATTATCTTTAGTCATGATATTCTTTACTGGGCTAGTTGGGCTCACCCTTTTTGCTTCACAATTCCTTTCAGGTAATAAGAGTGTAGCTGGGTCGAACGGGGGTAACAGGGGATTAGAACGGTGGTCTATAGCTGTTGAGGTTTCCCCTGAGACAGTATGAAATAATTTTATTGAGAATTTTAGATATGTGTGTCGTATTTTATACGTCATTTTAATCGTTGATTTTGGTGAACCGAATAGGGAGAGGTGAACCCAAATGTGGAAGGGTGTTTCGCCACTATCATACAAGATATCTAATGAAATATAACCTTGTGTTATCATAAGATAGGGTTGTGCACATCCACTTGCTGAGTATATCTACGAGCACTATCTATATAATCTTGGAGCTTATTTGAAATATAATTCTCACTTGACAACTGAGATAATTATATGCCAAGAGAAGACTCACCATTGGAAAGAAGATGATAGATAGCAATCTTCTTGTTTTTCTTTGGGGACTTTTGGGTCAACCAAGGATAATTCTATAGACATATGATATCTATCATAACCTAGACATATGGCCTCCCATGTATGAAGGTTTCCTTTAGTATTTTCCAAAGATTTTAATTTCTAAAACAGTTATTGACTGTACCTTAATGTAAGGTACCATTGTAAGGTCTTGTGGTTAATGCACCACGAGAGTTATATACATTTGTATTAAAACTCACAGTTTAACTGTGGTCATTTTCTGCACGACAGTTCAACAGTTGTATAAATGAAGTTTGTATTTGATTTTTATAGTGTGATATCTGACGGCTCAGAATGGGTCATGTGGACCTATTTTGGGGGCGTCACAAAAAATACTTTGTAATATTATAAAATATTATAATATTATGTTATGATTTTCATTAATATTTAATATTAAATAAATATTGTAACGCCCCGAAATCCGATCTATTTTCACATCCGGATTCCGTACGTCACGATCCCATCTTCTTCCAAACATACATCATTATATAGTTAAATATAACAACATATATCCTCAAATCCTAGGTTCTAAAACCTTAAAACCTCTTTCATTACAAATACTGTTAATTACATTATTCTTTACATCTTGCACGAGTGACTTTTATCCGCCACCAAGGATACATAATCGTTCATTAAACTATTCTATAGTTTAATTTTATCATTCTATATTATAAGTCTTCGCTTGATCTTCACGCTCATTCATATAATGAATGGCACATCGCCTGGATACCGATTAACTTGATCTTTACGGGATCCTTAAGTTCTTCTAACATCGTTCACTGAAAATGTTTTTATTTAAAGCAAGTGTTAGAATTCAATTGCCCAGCAAGTCAAAGGATTTGAACAAACAACTTCAAGAATTTAAACTTTCATTTAAGACCTCAATAACCGAACAAAGGTTATGAAGCAGCTTGAATAATAGGAATAATCTCGATTCCTATCATTTTAAAACATTAATCACATTCACTTTGAAATGCTTTTATTCTCTACTTTCTTTCATACACATTCTGTCTAGATAGAATCAATAGCACAGAATTAACAATAACGGTTCAAGTATAAACAGAATATGCTCATATTTAACAGTTCAATCCCAGAACAGTTCATATCATAGAAACACCAAAGTGTTCAAATTGTGGCACAAGGCCTCATACATACTAACACCTTGTACAGATATCACACATTCGCATATAGACAGAACTTCTCAAGTTCAACATCTGAGAAGTCTTAGAAACTATCATTCATTTAAAATATGAATGAAGTTAGGAAACTTGCCTTACACACAACTATAGCTTATAGTTTACGCTAAACTGCTTATTCCAATTCCTATGTAGCACATAAGGAAATAACACATACACCAATTAGTCATTTACTTGACTTACACATTGGTTTACTTAACTTTACTTCTTAGGGTTCATGTTCTTACAAACTAAGTTTACGCGACCAACTTCCTTTATCGATTAACGACTTCATGACATACGGAGATGTCTTATTTAATACGTTCATCATCTTTGATGATTTACATTCTTATCTTCTTCTTATAACTTCTCTAGGACTTAGCACACATAATTTCTCTGCTAGTAGTCCATATGGTACTCTGAGTGGTTTCCCACAAACAACCAACAAACAAGTTCCCGTCTCATCTACATTGCCCATTAAGTTAGATCGGTTACCAGTTTTGTATATACCTTCGCTCTCTAAAGGAATTGTTTAGCCCAACTCCAATATGTTAACCATCAAAGGTTACGATTGTACTACAACCTAAATTCAACTTAACTTACCCGAACTATTAAACTATAATGTTCGTTAAGTCAAATTCTTATTCCTTTTGGCTTTCTGACAAATAAATGTCATACCTCAGGATTTATTCTTTATCGTCCAAGTCATACAATCTTTTGTATGCTCAGAATGATCATTCAAAATTCATTCTACGTATTTATAGAGTTAACCATTTTACGTTACCTTATTCTTATCTTACAACGTCCGGTTCATTCGACTCGGAACGTCTTCCAAATTATAAACATTAACTCGGCTTATTTTACGTTATACGTATTTATCTTTAATTCAGATTCTTCACCATTCATAGGTTTAATAATTGATCTTCACTACCTTACGGTCAAACCATACACGGGGTGTAGGTTCTACCCGTTTAAATATTCGCGTGCACTTAACCTTCACGTCGGTTAAAGTGTTCAACGCTTACATTTTATTCCAACATTCTCCTCCGACTCACATTCGGCTTTCGTTAATCTTATCTTAGTTACTACCTTCGTCAATGTCTAAGTTATACAACCAATGTATACTTAGAACGTTCGCTCGACGTGAATATGATTCTCGAGGATCGTTTACATATTCAACGTTTACGTTGTTCTTCCCATAATCTTTAATTCAACCTTTACCTAAGGTTTTAATAGCTTCCATTCATTACTAACACCTGAACCCCATGTTCAATATTCTTTATTAATGTCAAAGCCATACGATTCGTTGTATGCTAAGACCGATCGTTCATCGCAACAACGTTGCGTTCATAGCATCTAAATGCTTTCCATTCATCTCTCATCATCATGACATAACATCAAAATGCTATTCATTACCCTCGACAATCAACGTCTAAGGAATCACCATCATAGCAATCCCTCATGTTCGTTTATCGCGATTACGGTCCCCGAATATAGATTCAGTAACCCGCGTCTCCATTCTTTATCTTTTAATCTCATTTAATCTTTTTGTTCCACCTTTATTAAAGGTTTAATACACTTGATTAAGTGTTAAATTAGTTGAACTATATGTTCATATTTTTTTCTTGCACATCCCCCGAGAAATTGAGGAGTTAAAATCTCATTTTTGGGCATTGCCCTGCACCGGCGCTGCGGCACCGTGCCCTTCCCTTTCCTTCACGTTGCGGCACCATTTAGCAGTAGCTGATGCCCCAAGCTCACGCTGCGGCGCCGGGGCGCTGGCCTCCAAGGCACGACTCGCGCCGCGGCGCCAAGCATGAATCCTAGAAAAATTTTCTAAGTCTTTTACAAGCTTGAGACGCTGACTTCGAAATCTCATATCTTATTCGTTATAACTCGGAACGAGGATGTTCCAAAGCCATTCTCTTCCTTATCTTACCTACTTCGATTACTCATGGACAGAACTTCGTTTTGAATCCATTAACATGCCATTCAATTTGCTTAATCTTTGCTCTTTATTCATTTTACGTTATTAACGTTCTTCGTTCGTTCGTCCGTAATTCGGTCATCCGAACTTGGAATTCATTCATTTTGAGTCCATGACTCACGTTTTATACATTCTCTTACATTCTTATGAAACCCTACACGTTCATGTTCATTTATATACTTTTTATTTCTCATTTATCTTTTACGAATTTTTGCCATAACTTCGTTATAGCTAAGTTTTAATCTGTTCTTCATGAACGTTTCTAACGTTCCTAACCAAGAAATAAGCAACTAACTTATACACAATGGTTTTAAACTTGTCCATCAACAACAATTATCCTACGATGGTTTTAAATTTGTCCATCAACAACGTTCTTCGTGTTCTTCGCGTGTTCTTCACGTTCTTCATTTTTAATCGATATTTTGGATTACGATTTTACTTTTTCTTGGAATTTGATGTTACAGAACATCATTCCTTACTTATTTGACCTACTCATTCATAAGATTCATTCAGATCGCTCAAAATCCTTACGAATCTTATACTTTCTTAAGAAATTTATAAACTAAATTCCTAATTCCTATTTTTTCATTTTCTTACGATTTCAACCATATGAAATCATTCTTAACTTCATCTACTTCTTATCTTCAATAAGTTATGTTTTTGAACATATTAAACTTAAAGAAAATTAGAAGAAACTAGGGTTCAGATTACCGTTCTTCTTTAATCTCCTTCCGTCGGACAAAGCGTGCACTCGGGCTAGCTTTTCCTCATTCTCTCCCACTTCTTCTCCCATCTGAAATCTCTCTCTCTATCTCTCAAGTGTTGGTTGAAATTTCAAACCAAACAAATGAGTTTAAGGCTTGTTTATATAGAAAACCAAAGCTTAGGGAAAATTGGTCATTTCCCCCCTAACCTCCTTATTATTCAAAGCTTAGCCACCAAGTTTACTTGGTCACCACCCTTACTTGGTGGCCAAGTGGCCGCCCCACATGCCCATGGGTCTTCCCCATGGGTTGCCCCATGGGTTTTACCCATCCGGTGACCCATCAGTTCGATCCGCGGTTTATTTTCTTGGATCAGGCTTAATTAAATCTAACAATGGGCCTTACATTAATTCTTACTGGGCCTACCCTAGGCTTAATTACACATTCCATTGGGCTTGATATAATCCAAGTCCAATTGGATTCTTCAAACTCCATGAACTCAATGTCCATTTAGACTAATCGTAATCTACGCATTTTATTCTCGTATTCTTTTCGTATATCGTTCATACGATATTCGTATTATACGTCGTACTAATCTTCGTACTATACTCGTATAATAACTAGTATTATACTCGTATTTCTCACGCATAATAACTCTAATTATTATACGAAATCATAAAATTCTCGGAACTCACTTTTCCTAACCCTTAGGTTTTAAGTTCGCAGGCGAAACCTTCATTTTTTCCATAACTGAAATATTATTGAATATTCCATCTCATCTCAGAATTCTATCATTACGCGTTTATCGGAAATTCAAAATAAATCTCTGAGTAGAAAAGGATGAATAGTGTCTATTTCGTCTTTTTCCCCGAAAATATTTTTGTTCCCGAAAATATTTTATTTTTGTCTTAAAAATTCTTACTCGTTCAGTCTAGCTTGTAGCCAGAATCCTCCCGATTAATAATCATCCTAGGTTATAGAACGATTAATAAACACATAGCACATAATAGTATTAATAAAAATTTATTTTATTAATAACTAATTCTTTAAACTTAAATTCTGGACAATCCGATTTTCCGGGTTGTCACATTCTTCCTCCCTTATAAAAATTCCATCCTTGGAATTTCTTAAAACTAAACCCTTACCCGGGTTCTCACATTCTCCCCTTCTTCACAGAATTTCGTCCTCAAAATTTTAGCTTACCCTTCTTCTCAACTTCTCTTCAAAGAAGTTATTATCTTTCAAACATTCCCTACCCTTCATAACTTATCAAGAATCATGAAGTGAAAGGAATAAATAGGAATATAAAGATTCCTTTAAAACATTTCAGTCTTTTGCTGAGGGGTCAGATCGACTATGAACTCTTACTAGGTTAAACAGTCTTTCGCCGTAAACCTTTCTTACACGGTAAGTTTACAATCACAAAGAAGGTAAACTACCTCTTCCATACGTAGGTGATCAACCTATCGTATAACCCCATCCGGAGTATGTTCACCTCAGACTTAATCATTAGATTCCGTACCAAAACAATTTGGTTTAGCATAGCTCTTCAAAGAAAGCTCAATTTTCTTTTAATCATGACATACCATTTGTCTTAGCCAAATCAAATAGCCTCGACCAGACCAATAGATTGGACATCAACTTGAAACATTCGTCTAGTCAATTCACTTGACATCGACTACTTCTTTAAATTCTTTCACAGTACATCAAAACATTTTAGGACGTCATGATACCGCACTTTTCACAGTACGTTGAGGACTTCGTCAGTTTATGACTTCATCATTATACATCATACCATAGTAGGTTGTTGATCCTAAGATCAAATTCAACACCAGGTTCAATTGCATGAATAACTACATCTTTTTACCATCCTTGCATCAAATGCACTGATGATATAAAATTCATTTTGATATTTCAAATCAATTTCTGTCTAGCCGAAAAAATTAGCATAGACATACCAAGAATAGTTCTTTTAAAATCCATTGGTTCCAAAAACTGAACCAATTCTTTTATTTTCAAAATGCGCAGATTAGCACGATTTTAAGAAACTTCGAAATCTAGCATAACTAGATGACTTGGAATATCATATTCTCAATCTTCCTTCATTGTCTTACTCGTGACAATACTTAATCTTCTCTAGCACCTTCAATGCTAAGTGTACTAAAAACAACGTGTTTTCAGTCTACACCTTCCTATACCTTAGTACAATTCATCAACTCACCACACATCATGAGTTCAGGAACTTTCCACAATAATATGAGTTTAAGAACTATCACATTCATACTATAGGCGTCCATTCGCTGAGATGTTCAAAAACATACCATATGATTATGAGTCACGAACTTACCATAAGTATGAGTTTCAAGAACTCACACCTAATCTTATCGTTCTCTACCTACCAAGTATATACATGAGAAAATATTCACCTTCTCATCATATGCATCTTGACAGCACGACCAATTTCAATGATTATCATTGTAATAAACTCAGTGGTTGTTACACCAAGCACAAACCTCTGTCCATACAAAGATTCATACAACTCAGCTATCACTTGAGTCCTCAATTGAAATTGTACAACTTCTAACTTTCTTCTTACTTAATACGAATTTTCTTTAATTCTTATGCTACCCTTTACAACTCAATTTGAGTTCTTCTTCTCGTACTACTTCGTAGTACCATTCATTCATAGCATTAGCTATAAATCATTCATTGTTTAACAGCTCTCATGTTACTACAATTTACTATGATCACGTGGTGATCTTCTTATCCTTCTCTCTACGATTATAGTCTTAGGTACTCATACCTAAGATTTATAACCTATCAGCTTTGATACCAACCTTTAACACCGCGAAATCCGGTCTATTTTCACATCCGGATTTCGTACGTCACGATCCCATCTTCTTCCAAACATACATCAATATATAGTTAAAACCTCTTTCATTACAAATAATGTTAATTACATTATTCTTTACATCTTGCACAAGTGACTTTTATCCGCCACCAATGATACATAATCGTTCATTAAACTATTCTATAGTTTAATTCTATCATTCTATATTACAAGTCTTCGCTTGATCTTCACGCTCATTCATATAATGAATGGCACATCGCCTGGATACCGATCAGCTTGATCTTTACGGGATCCTTAAGTTCTTCTAACATCGTTCGCTGAAAATGTTTTTATTTAAAACAAGTGTTAGCATTCAATTGCCTAGCAAGTCAAAGCAGTTGAACAAACAACTTCAAGAATTTAAACATTCTTTTAACACCTCAATAACCGAACAAAGGTTATGAAGCAGCTTGAATAATAGGAATAATCTCGATTCCTATCATTTTAAAATATTAATCACATTCACTTTGAAATGCTTTTATTCTCTACTTTCTTTCATACACATTCTGTCTGGATAGAATCAATAGCACAGACTTAACAATAACGGTTCATGTATAAACAGAACATGCTCATATTGAAAAGTTCAATCACAGAACAGTTCATATCATAGAAACACCGAAGTGTTCAAATTGTGGCACAAGGCCTCATACATACTAACACCTTGTACAGATATCACACATTCGCATATAGACAGAACTTCTCAAGTTCAACATCTGAGAAGTCGTAGAAACTATCATTCATTTAAAATATGAATGAAGTTAGGAAACTTTCCTTACGCACAGCTAAAACTTATAGTTTACGCTGAACTGCTTATTCCAATTCCGATATAGCACATAAGGAAATAACACATACACCAATTAGTCATATACTTGACTTACACATTGGTTTACTTAACTTTACTTCTTAGGGTTCACGTTCTTACAAACTAAGTTTACGCGACCAACTTCCTTTACTGATTAACGGCTTCATGACATACGGAGATGTCTTACTTAATACGTTCATCATCTTTGATGATTTACATTCTTATTTTCTTCTTATAACTTCTCTAGGACTTAGCACACATCATTTCTTTGCTAGTAGTCCATATGGTACTCTGAGTGGTTTCCCACAAACAACCAACAAATAAGTTCCCGTCTCATCTACAGTTCCCATAATAGTAAGTTAGATCGGTTTCCAGTTTTGTATATACCTTCGTTCTCTGAAGGAATTGTTTAGCCCAGCTCCCATATGTCAACCATCAAAGGTTACGATTGTACTACAACCTATATTCATCTTAATTTACCCTAACTATTAAACTATAATGTTCGTTAAGTCAAATTCTTATTTCTTATGGCTTTCTAACAAATAAATGGCATACCTCAGGATTTATTCTTTATCGTCCAAGTCATACAATCTTTTGTATGCTCAGAACGATCATTCAAAATTCATTCTACGCATTTATAGTGTTAACCATTTTACGTTACCTTATTCGTATCTTACAACGTCCGGTTCATTCGACTCGGAACGTCTTCCAAGTTATAAACATTAAGTCGGCTTCTTTTACGTTATACGTATTTATCTTTAATTCAGATTCTTCACCATTCAAAGGTTTAATCATTGATCTTCACTACCTTACGGTCAAACCATACACGGGGTGTAGGTTCTACCCATTTAAATATTCGCGTACAGGTAACCTTCATGTCGGTTAAAGTGTTCAACGCTTACATTTCATTCTAACATTCTCCTCTGACTCACATTCGGCTTTCATTAATCTTATCTTACTTACTACCTTCGTCAACGTCAAAGTTATACAACCAATATATACTTAGAACGTTCGCTCGACGTGAATATGATTCACGAGGATCGTTTGCGTATTCAACGTTTATGTTGTTCATCCCCTAATCTTTCATTCAACCTTTACCTAAGGTTTTAATCGCTTTCATTCATTACTAACACCTGAACCCCATGTTCAATATTCTTTATTAATGTCAAAGCCATACGGTTCGTTGTATGCTAAGAATAATCGTTCATCGCAACAACGTCGCATTCGTAGCGTCTAAATGCTTTACATTCATCTCTCATCATCATGACATAACATCGAAATGCTATTCATTACCCTCGACAATCAACATCTAAGGAATCACCATCATAGCAATCCCTCATGTTCGTTTATCGCGACTACAGTCCCCGGATATAGGTTCAGTAACCCGCGTCTACATTCTTTATCTTTTAATCTCATTTAATATTTTTGTTCCACCTTCATTAAAGGTTTAATACACTTGATTAAGTGTTAAATTAGTTGAACTATATGTTCATATTTCTTTCTTGCGCATCCCCCGAGAAATTGAGCAGTTAAAATCTCATTTTTTTGCATTGCCCTGCACCGGCGCTGCGGCGCCATGCCCTTCCCTTTCCTTCGCGCTGCGATGCCATTTAGTAGTAGCTGATGGCCCAAGCTCACGCTGCGGCGTCGGCCTCCAAGGCACGACTCGTGCCGCTGCGCCAAGCTTGAAACCTAGAAAAATTTTCTAAGTCTTTTACAAGCTTGAGACGCTGACTTCGAAATCTCATATCTTATTCGTTATAACTCTGAACGAGGACGTTCCAAAGCCATTCTCTTCCTTATCTTATGTACTTCGATTACTCACAGACAGAACTTCATTCTGAATCCAGTAACATGCCATTCAATTGGCTTAATCTTCGCTCTTCATTCATTTTACATTATAAACGTTCTTCGTAAGTTCGTCCATAATTCGGTCATCTGAACTCGGAATTCATTCATTCTTGAGTCCATGACTCACATTTTATACGTTCTCTTACATTCTTATGAAACCCTACACGTTCAGATTCATTTACATACTTTCTATTTCTCATTTATCTTTTACGAATTTTCACCACAACTTCGTTATAGCTAAGTTTTAATCTGTTCTTCATGAACATTTCTAACATTCCTAACCAAGCAATAATCAACTAACTTATACGCGATGGTTTTAAATTGTCCATCAACAATAATTATCCTACGATGGTTTTAAATTTGTCCATCAACAACGTTCTTCGTGTTCTTCTCGTGTTCTTCACGTTCTTCGTTTTTAATCGATATTTTGGATTACGATTTTTGTGACGCCCCCAAATCCGAGTACTTGAAACCCGAACTCGGTGATTCACGATACCATTTCTATAAGCTGAATAATACAATAGTAATATTACATTTAAACTTAATTTACATACATCAAAGTTTACTTCCCAAGTAGGAGACCTTCAAATACATTCCTTACAATACTTGAATAGATAGCAATACAACTATAACCATTAAATCATAATATAAACTCATTCGAATAGATTTTCTTTCCCCTTGTTCGTGCCTGAGCCTTCAGGTTGTTCATACATAACTGAAAACATTTAATTTAAGCAAGGATGAACATTTGAGTGCCTAGCAAGTAATTGCAATTATATATATAAGCTGAAAGAATATAAGTATTCTCTTTACATAACACTTCTACAACGAATTGAAAGTTGTGAAGTAATCTGTACTGATAAAAAATTCACATAACAACTCTCTTTCAAATTCTTTAAATTTGGCTCTGGCTCTACCCATGAATAGGGTTTAAGAAACATACTATGAACATTCTTATCATTTTCGAAAAGGTTTAGTAGAAATCCATCCGCAAACCGTCATAACTTACGGGCACGGAGGGTGATCAGCCTCGTTGTATCCTGTATTGATCAATACTACATAACCTGAACAAAATTCATCGCTCACTCTATCCGCCTTGAGCGCAAAAATTTTCCCATATAGGGATGTTCATACATGTCTGGTTCCAAACTCGAAGGTTTTTAATCTTGTTCAACAATAATATGTAATTCAACATATATATATATATATATATATGGGTAATTGACAAAAAGGTATCAACATGTGAATAGATGCCATGATTATCCAAGTGGGGACACTTGTATAACCATTTAGAAATTTACGAACAGAATATATATATCTGAATTAACATGTTGATAATCAAAGCATACCTAATCTATACAGGAATAGAATAATTCTGAAACTTCTTACTCATGTCCATTGCATAAAGGAAATGCAAAGGTAAGATACTTGCCTGATTCGCTGATTACAAATCTCAACTTAGGTTCTATCTCTTTATATCACAACCTATCATTAATCAGATCATTCGTTTGATTAGAATAATATATCATAACACATAGTACTGTCTAATACAGTCAACATATAGTCTAATCACATTATCACACATCTCTAACAGTCATTACATCATAAATGATCATTAATACAGTCAAATATCTAAGTTCAGATAAATTTCTGACATTTTGTCGGCGTACCGACAGCTTTATCGGGTAAATACTGAGTCTAAGACTTTTATTATGTACCTCAACATCTGTAAATATCAGTCATTTTATTTTTAAATGACTTAAAATAATTTTAAAACATTTATTAAAATTTATCATGCATTTTCAAACATCGGAATCATAATTAAATGATTTAAACATCAAACAATACTATTATTAATAATATTGTATTATTTATCCAAATATTAAAAGTCATTAATTATAACTTAAGATATTTTTAAATCCTTAATATCCTTTTTTAAATGATTTTTTAAATAAATAAAAACATTTTTTAAACTATTTATTTAATATAAATATTAAATAAACTAAATATCGCAAATCATTAACTAAATATCATTAATATATAATTATTAATGAAATTATCTTCTAAATATTGAAAGTTCTATTTTATAACTTAAAATATCTTTAAACACTTTATTTTCATTTAAAATGATTTTTAAAATATTAAAATCATTTTAAAACTAATTATTTAATATAATCAATAAATAACTTTAATATCATTAATATATAATTAATTAATGAAATTCATCACAAAATATTAAAAGTCATTGAAAATAACTTAAAATATTTTCTTATACCATAATATAATTTTTTATGATTTTTTATGAATTAAAACTATTTTTAAATCATTTATTTAATATTATAATTAAAAAAATAAATACCTTTTATATCCCAAAAATATTAAATATTTATGAAATATACTCAAAATAATTAAAACTATTTTCAGGACATTTAAAATAATTTTTCAGAATTTATTAAGTATTTTTAATAATTAAAATCTATTTTTTTTCTAATTTGTAAATCATTTTCAAAATTTTCAGAAATTGAAAAATTTAAAATAAATCAAAACTGTCGCTAAAGGGGCCTATAGTGACATAACTGTCGCTATAGCTGTTCTTCCTCAAGCCCAGAAAACACAAGGCAGTTACCGAGGGACCATGTTTGACCGTGAATAATTCTTAGTCTATTGTGTTTTTGGACCAGATTAAAGATCAATCGTGTAGTAGAAGTGTAAGACTACACTAACAAACAAGTTTCAGATCCAAGTAACAACACATCACGAAGATATTAGCCTTCAAAATTTTTGACAACGCCGTTCTTCAACTGAAGAACAGTCGAAGTGCTTACTTTGGACCCTTATAACTTGAACTCTGTGCATTGTTTGTGTGATCTATCAATTGCGGTGTGTAGACAACATGTAGTACTACAACTAAAAAGCATAATAACACTAAAATATCATAGCATCAACAAGATCTGGCCGGTCAAAGTCCAACACGGAAATTGCTCAAAAAAATCTGGGTTCGTGTTCTTCATCTGTTTCGGTCAACGGGTTTTGACCATGAATAACTTTTGATCTATAATAGGTATGAACTTGATTCTTTTTTCATATTAAATACCACATATCAGACTACACAAAACAACTCTTGAACAACAAAAAGCATGATCGAGAAAAGATTTCTAAGTTCTGACATTTGACGAAAAATCACAGAAATGAAATTTTCCAGATTTCTCAAATCTTCAAATTCGTGTACTTTGATGTTATGGGTCTTTGATTTATCAACCCATATCATCAATTAACATCCTATTACACAACTTTAAACAATCAATTGCAACAAATAAGATAGAATCAAAGGATTTCTAAGCTTAGTGTTTTATACATTTCTCACTTTGATTTCTTGATTTCTGACTTTGATCTTTTGTCTTTGATGCTTGTGATCGTGGGGCTGTGCTTAGGAGTGTATGGGCAAGTGGTTTTGGGAGCTAAGAGGTTGAGAGAGTATAACTAGAAGCTAGCTATAATATTAGTGTACATAATATGCTTAATCTCTCCTTAATTTATAGAATTGATTGAATTCAATCATGTTAGGGCTGATAATTGATGGTGTAATAGCATAGTAGCATGAGGGAATTCTAGAAGGTGGTGGTTGGCTAGCTTTTGCAAAGATTCTAGCAACAATGCTACTAATAATACACTAAAATGGACAAAAAGGGTATTTTGGTAATTTTGCATATAATTTCAAGGGCATTCTTGTACATAATAATTAAATATAATATTTTTTCACTAGATGGTAATTTTTATCATTTACCAATTACTTCTATCCTTTGGTAAATTAAAACTTTATACAATAACATCGAAATTAAACCTGGTAATTTAAAATTAGGGTTTTCGATTGAAAATTTAGGGTTCTATAATTAGGGTTTCTTAACGTCATCAATTAGGGTTTCCAATTGACCATTAGGGTTCTCTAATTATCTGTGTATGTTACTAACACAGTCATTACAGTTTCTAACTTCAACCGGTTAGGGTTATTCATGCAATAATTAAGGTTTTTCGTAATTATCGGCGTAAAAATAGTAATTAGGGTTTCTTCTAATTACCGACATCCTTATACACAGTAACTTCATATACACAGTCACTACTCAGTCATATCTCATAACTGAGTTTAATAATTAGGGTTTCACAAGACGGTAGATTTATGTTATGACCTAATTGGTAGTAAATGCTCGACATTATCTGTCTCATACATACACGAGTACATATTTATGGTCTTTGTAAAATCATTATATAAATAATATAATATTATTATTCTCATCTCTTGATCACAATCCCAATCGAGGTTTGGATCTCATATCGAATTCTCTTTCTTACACAACATCAATAATCAAGTTAAAATAATTAACTTAAATATTACGAACAAATCATATAATAAAATATTTATTATATAATTCTAATTATCACTTCATATATTATTTCCAATCATGTTGTCAAGGAAAATAATTAATAAAAACATTTCGGCTTACAGAAATTAATTACCATAAAAATATAATTTGTAGTAATTAATAATTCCAAAATTATTTCTAATTTTTCAAGTAATAAATATATTTGCGTTTATCATTCACATTACTAGACACTTATTCTTGTCATTAAATAAAAAAAAAAAAATTTATACGCAAAATTTCTTATTTATTTAATATAGAAAATCTCGGGTTATTACATTCACCCTCCCTTATAAGGATTCCGTCCTCGAAATCACCGCTTTAAAAACTCATATGCAGAAGGGTACATAGCATATAATCATTGTACGTAGACCTCGATCAATACTTGATCAAACTGTTCTTTAATTATTCTTTATAACACTCTGATTAGGCAGAAATTTGATTTCTAAAAGAACTCAAATTCCTCCCTCAAAATTTCTTTATGAAATAAAGTAATCTACTATATGTGCAGAAAAAAACATATAAGATATATAAGTGATTCAAATAGCTTTTTGGAGTTACATTTCGGTATTTGCCACCGTATCCTTGGCCCGTCGTGTTGTAGACCCTCGGAGTTGCTAACGTTGGGTAGTCTTGGTTGAGTGTGGTCTGTTGTTGCTAAAGAACCATTGTTTCTCCCCATGAGTTCGTTTCTGCCTCCATTCCCCTCTTTGGGCAGTTCCTCACCTTATGCTCGGTCGATCCGCATATAAAGCATCCATTGATCATTCTTGAGTTAGAGGCGGTTGGGAGAGATATGACCCTCTTGCCGCACTTATAGCACCACGAAATTACCCTTGAGACACTCGCCATGAGTGATTCTTCTCATGATTTTTGCCTTTGCTTCACCTTCTTTGCACCTTCTGCTTCACTTGCATACTCTCAGAAAAATTCCTCATTCTTTTCTCACCCCTATTCCCGTTACTACTTTCCATCTTCATTGCTCCTCGACTTGCTTTTGTTCTTCTTCTCCTTGTGGTAGAGGCTCATGGCCTCACTCCCTGATTAAATTTATGATAGCCTTTTCCATGAGTGCTACAAAAGTATTGATTTGCAGTACTGACACCTTATTGTAGAGCCAGAGTTTTAAGCCCAGCTCAAATCTCCTTGCCTTCCTAGCCTCTGTATCCACTTGATGTGGAGCAAACCTAGCCAACTCATTAAACTTTGCGGCATACTCTGCAACAGTCATGTTATCCTGCTTTAACTCCAGGAATTTCACTTCCATTCTAGACTGCATACTTACTGAGAGATAGTTTTCGAAAAATAAATTCTTAAACATATCCCAAGTAATCACTTCTTCTCCTGCCCGAGTCTTATTTGCCTCCCACCAAAAGTTAGCTTCCCCTTTCATCATATAAGTGGCAAAAGCGGTCTTTTGCCCCTCATCTACCCTAGCAATTCTGACGCCTTTTCTATTTAGTTAACCCGTATACTGGCTTCTATAGGGTCATTGATCCTCACAGATTACGGTGGTCCTACTGCTTTGAAGTCTTTGAATTTTGCCAAGCGATTGTCTGGCTGGTTTCCTGCAACTGGTGTTCCCTGCTGCATAGCCTCAGCTACCATGTTTGCAAAGTTTTGCATCAGTTCTGGCTGTCGTTCCCCAGCATTAGCAGATTCTTCTACCCTTTGGTTTTGAGTTTGACGTCTTAGTGGCATTATCTGGTTAAATAAAACCATAAATTATACTCTATTAACTTACATTCTAAACCTTATTGCACAAGATTAATATATTAAACTTGTTTCATTTCTCAATCTTGGATTCATATTCATTTATCGAATATTTACATAGCACATACTGCTTTAATCAACAGCTATCCCTTTGTGACTACGAAAGTCAGGATTTAAAGTCTTGACCAACATAAAAGTTGAAAATAGTTCATTACTAATCACACACATTACATAAACACAACATAACCATACCACTTATTTACCAAGCCTTTTTCTCGGACATTCATTCGATCGATGTCCTTCCATCCCACAATTAAAACATCCACCTTTCTTATAGTCGGGGCAACGAGGAGAGGTATGTCCCTCACGGCCGCAAATATAACATATCTTCTTCCCTTTCTTCTTATCAGGTTTTCCTAAGTCAGGATCTTCTACCTTTCTTTTTCCCTTACCTCTCGGAGCTGCACACGATGTGTTGCTTGAGGCTCCCATCTGGTCAATTTGGATTTTGAGCTTATCCTGCTCTTCCATTGTTTCTAGCAACGTTTGACGCAGCTGAATATTAAGCAACGTCTCTATCTCCCACAACCTTTCCAGCGTAGAAACCTTGTTCTCCGGATCCTGCACCTCTGTTGATGCTTGGCGGCTTCAACTTTAGTGTCTACGAATCACTATCATCAAATCCACCATTTACGGATGCGGTTCTCGTTTTCCACGATAGCTACCTCGTCAGGATTTGGGTTCTAGTGAGCTTCTATTTCAAATTTGTTGGCCTCGATATTAGCTGGGGTATGGATCGATCCTTCTTATTCCACATATCTTTCTCACCGGACATCTACATATATAAGTTACCACGATTAGCATATAGTATATATACATAGCAATCAAGAGTTATATATACGTTGTCTCTTATTTTGTTTGACGATAAATTTATTCAATTCTCATCAGCGCCTATCTCTCTGTCGAAAGGCAGCTCCATCCACTCTGCATCGAATCGCATGAAGGTGATGACTAAAGCTGCTCAAGGTATATATCCTAGTGTCTTTGGCTTCTATCTCAACCTTCAAACTATCTATCTGTATATCTCTCTGCTCCAACCTCCCTCGTAACTTCGGCTAACTCCATACGTGCTCGGTGAAGCGGCGTCCTTATCTTCTTTGTTAGAAATACGGAAATACGATTTCGTGCCTCGCTTGCTTTCGGCTCTAACCTTTAAGTCGTCGTTCCTAACTATCAAATCTCTTATCATCTCTTACATGCGTGTGCTCCTCGCTAGAGTCCATCGTCTCTTGGGTCGAGGAATTACTATTTTGACTTTCGTCATCCATCATATGACCACAATAAGCGAGAGACAACATTAGTATAGAAATAAAATATATTCATCGATAAAATGAAGGAATATTTTATTTTAATACGACTAAACTTGATGGATCTCTTGACTCATCATATCCTATAACTTCTCACAGTGCCGTCTCTTGATTCCTTTGAATATCTATCTTAACTTTCGTCCTCCATTCTACTAAGGTTATAACCTAGGTTTCACATTCCTAATGTTTATAACCTACAGCTTTGATACCAACCTGTGACGCCCCCAAATCCGAGTACTTGAAACCCGAACTCGGTGCTTCACGATACCATTTCTATAAGTTGAATAATACAATAGTAATATTACATTCAAACTTAATTTACATACATCAAAGTTTACTTCCCAGGTAGGAGACCTTCAAATACATTCCTTACAATACTTGAATAGATACCAATACAACTATAACCATTAACTCATAATATAAACTCATTCGAACAGCTTTTCTTTCCCCTTGTTCGTGCCTGAGCCTTCAGGTTGCTCATACATAACTGAAAACATTTAATTTAAGCAAGGATGAGCATTTGAGTGCCCAACAAGTAATAGCAATTATATATATAAGCTGAAAGAATATAAGTATTCTCTTTACATAACACTTCTACAATGAATTGAAAGTTGTGAAGTAATCTGTACTGATAAAAAATTCACATAACAACTCTCTTTTAAATTCTTTAAATTTGGCTCTGGCTCTACCCATGAATAGAGTTTAAGAAACATACTATGAACATTCTTTTCATTTTCAAAAAGGTTTAGCAGAAATCCATCCGCAAACCGTCATAACTTACGGGCACGGAGGGTGATCAGCCCCGTCGTACCCTAATATTGATCAATACTACATAACCTGAACAAAATTCATCGCTCACTCTATCTACCTTGGGCGCAAAATTTTTCCCATATAGGGATGTTCATACATGTCTAGTTCCAAACCCGAAGGTTTTTAATCTTGCTCAACAATAATATGTAATTCAACATATATATATATAGATAATTGACAAAAAGTTATCAACACGTGAATAGATGCCATGATTATCCAAGTGGGGACACTTGTATAACCATTTAGAAATTTACGAACATAATATATATATCTGAATTAACATGTTGATAATCAAAGCGTACATAATGCATGCAGGGAATAGAATAATTACGAAACTTCTTACTCATGTCCATTGCATAAAGGAAATGCAAAGGTAAGATACTTTTGATTATTTGATTACAAATCTCAACTTAGGTTTATCTCTTTATATCACAACCTATCATTAATCGGATCATTAGTTCGATTAGAACAATATATCATAAACATATAATCTTTTATATTACAATCAACACATAGTCTAATCACATTATCACACATCTCTAACAGTCATTACATCATAAACGATCATTAATACAGTCAAATATCTAAGTTCAGATAAATTTCTGACATTTGTCGGCGTACTGACAACTTTATCGGGTAAATACTAAGTCTAAGACTTTTATTCTGTACCTCAACATCTGTAAATATCAGTCATTTTATTTTTAAATAACTTAAATTTTTTTTAAAACATTTATTAAAATTTATCATGCATTTTCAAACATCGGAATCATAATTAAATTATTTAAACATCAAACAATATTATTATTAATAATATTGTATTATTTATCCAAATATTAAAAGTCATTAATTATAACTTAAGATATTTTTAAATCTTTAATATCCTTTTTAAATGATTTTTTTAAATAAATAAAAACATTTTTAAACTATTTATTTAATATAAATATTAAATAAAAACTAAATATCATAAATCATTAACTAAATATCATTAATATATAATTATTAATGAAATTATCTTCTAAATATTGAAAGTTATATTTTATAACTTAAAATATCTTTAAACACTTTATTTTCATTTAAAATAATTTTTAAAATATTAAAATCATTTTAAAACTAATTATTTAATATAATCAATAAATAACTTTAATATCATTAATATATAATTAATTAATGAAATTCATCACAAAATATTAAAAGTCATTGAAAATAACTTAAAATATTTTCTTATACCATAATATAATTTTTCATGATTTTTCATGAATTAAAACTATTTTAAATCATTTATTTAATATTATAATTAAATAAATAAATATCTTTTATATCAAAAATATTAAATATTTATGAAATATACTCAAAATAATTAAAAACTATTTTTTGGATTTTAAAATAATTTTTCAGAATTTATTAAGTATTTTTAATAATTAAAATCTAATTTTTTTCTAATTTTTAAATCATTTTCGAAATTTCCAGAAATTGAAAATTTTAAAATAAATCAAAACCGTAGCTAAAGGGGCCTATAGCGACATAACTGTCGCTATAGCTGTTCTTCCTAAAGCCCAGAAAACACAAGGCAGTTATCGAGGGACCATGTTTGACCGTGAATAATTCTTAGTCTATTGTGTTTCTGGACCAGATTAAAGATCAATCGTGTAGTAGAAGTGTAAGACTACACTAACAAACAAGTTTCAGATCCAAGTAACAACACATCACGAAAATATTAGCCTTCAAAAATTTTGACAACGCCGTTCTTCAACTGAAGAACAGTCGAAGTGCCTACTTTGGACCCTTATAACTTGAACTCTGTGAATTGTTTGTGTGATCTATCAATTGCGGTGTGTAGACAACATGTAGTACTACCACTAAAAAGCATAATAACACTAAAATATCATAGCATCAACAAGATCTGGCCGGTCAAAGTCCAACACGGAAATTGCTCAAAAAAATCTGGGTTCGTGTTCTTCATCTGTTTCGGTCAACGAGTTTTGACCATGAATAACTTTTGATCTATAACAGGTATGAACTTGATTCTTTTTTCATATTAAATACCACATATCAGACTACTCAAAACAACTTTTGAACAACAAAAGCATGATCGAGAAAAGATTTCTAAGCTCGACATTTGATTAAAAATCACGAAATGAAATTTTCCAGATTTCTCAAATCTTCAAATTCGTGTACTTTGATGTTATGGGTCTTTGATTTATCAACCCATATCATCAATTAACATCCTATTACACAACTTTAAACAATCAATTGCAACAAATAACATAGAATCAAAGGATTTCTAAGCTTAGTGTTTTATACCTTTCTCACTTTGATTTCTTGATTTCTGACTTTGATCTTCTGTCTTTGATGCTTGTGATCGTGGGGCTATGCTTAGGAGTGTATGGGCAAGTGGTTTTGGGAGCTAAGAGGTTGAGAGAGTATAGCTAGAAGCTTGCTATAATATCAGTGTACATAATATGCTTAATCTCTCCTTAATTTATAGAATTGATTGAATTCAATCATGTTAGAATTTGATAATTGATGGTGTAATAGCATAGTAGCATGAGGGAATTCTAGAAGGTGGTGGTTGGCTAGATTTTGCAAAGATTCTAGCAGCAATGCTACTAATAATACACTAAAATGGACAAAAAGGGTATTTTGGTAATTTCGCATATAATTTCAAGGGCATTCTTGTACATAGTAATTAAATATAATATTTTTTCACTAAATGGTAATTTTTATCATTTACCAATTACTTCTATCCTTTGGTAAATTAAAACTTTATACAATAACATCGAAATTAAACCTGGTAATTTAAAATTAGGGTTTTCGATTGAAAATTTAGGGTTCTATAATTAGGGTTTCTTAACGTCATCAATTAGGGTTTCTAATTGACCATTAGGGTTCTCTAATTATACTGTGTGTATGTTCTTAACATACGGTCATTCTGGTTTCTAACTTCAATAGGTTAGGGTTATTCATGCAATAATTAAGGTTTTTCCTAATTATAGGCGTAAAAATAGTAATTAGGGTTTCTTCTAATTACAGACATCCTTATACGATAACTTCATATAACACGAGTCACTACTCGGTCATATCTTATAAGCGAGTTTAATAATTAGGGTTTCTGACTGCGAGTCTTTATGCTATGACCTAATTGGTAGTAATTGCTCAACATTATCATCACTGCACATACATACGGTACATATTTATAGTAATTGTAAAATCATTATATAAATAATATAATATTATTATTCTCATCTCTTGATCACAATCCCAATCCAGGGTTTGGATCTCATATCTGAATTCTCTTTCTTACACAACATCAATAATCAAGTTAAAATAATTAACTTAAATATTCTGAACAAATCATATAATAAAATATTTATTATATAATTCTAATTATCACTTCATATATTATTTCCAATCATGTTGTCAAGGAAAATAATTAATAAAAACATTTCGGCTTACAGAAATTAATTACCATAACAATATAATTTGTAGTAATTAATAATTCCAAAATTATTTCTAATTTTTCAAGTAAATATATTTGCGTTTATCGTTCACATTACTAGACACTTATTCTTGTCATTAAATAAATAAATAAAAAATTTATACGCAAAATTTCTTATTTATTTTATATAGAAAATCTCGGGTTATTACAATTTTACTTTTTCTTGGAATTTGATGTTATAGAACATCATTCCTTACTTATTTGACCTACTCATTCATAAGATTCATTCGGATCGCTCAAAATCCTTACGAATCTTATACTTTCTTAAGAAATTTATAAACTAAATTTCTAATTCTTATTTCTTCGTTTTCTTACTATTTCAACCATATGAAATCATTCTTAACTTCATCTACTTCTTATCTTCATTAATTTATGTTTTTGAACATATTAAACTTAAAGAAAATTAGAAGAAATTAGGGTTCGGATTACCGTTCTTCTTTAATCTCCTTCTATCGGACAAAGCGTCCACTCGGGCTAGCTTTTCCTCATTCTCTCCCTCTTCTTCTCCCATCCGAACTCTCTCTCTCTCTATGTCTCAAGTGTTGGCTGAAATTTCAAACAAACAAATGAGTTTAAGGCTTGTTTATATAGAAAACCAAAGCTTAGGGAAAATTGGTCATTTCGCCCCTAACCTCCTTACTATTCAAAGCTTAGACACCAAGTTTACTTGGTCACCACCCTTACTTGGTAGCCAAATGGCCGTCCCACATGCCCATGGGACTTCCCCATCGGTTGCCCCATGGGTTTTACCCATCCGATGACCCATCGGTTCGATCTATGGTTTATTTTCTTGGATCGGGCTTAATTAAATCTAACACTGGGCCTTACATTAATTCTTACTGGGCCTACCCTAGGCTTGATTACACATTCCATTGGGCTTGATATAATCCAATTCCAATTGGATTCTTCAAACTCCATGAACTCAAAGTCCATTTAGACTAATCGTAATCTATGCATTTTATTCTCGTATTCTCGTATTCTTTTTGTATATCGTTCGTACGATATTTGTATTATACGTCGTACTAATCTTCGTACTATACTTGTATAATAACTAGTATTATACTCGTATTTCTCACGCATAATAACTCTAATTATTATACAAAATCATAAAATTCTCGGAACTCACTTTTTCTAACACTTAGGTTTTAAGTCCGCAGGCAAAAACTTCATTTTTTCCATAACTGAAATATTATTGAATATTCCATCTCGTCTCAGAATTCTATCATTACGTTTTTCTTGGAAATTCAAAATAAATCTCTGAGCAGAAATGGATGAATCGTGCCTATTGATAGGTGGATTTTATATCCACTTATTCGGTATCTTTTACTTGAATTAGTTGCTTATATTCATGTGTCTTAGTTACTTTTCATGCATTTTGTCTTTATTTTGTAGATCTTATGCTTGGGAACGATGTGATTATTGGTATGAAAACGCAAGGAAAATGCAAAGAAAAGAAATCCGGATATCATTTGGTCTTTCATGTTTACTTCATGTTCTTGGTTTGGAACTTAGCTTACATTGTAGAGCATCTTTGTAGCTTTCTAGAACATCTTGAATCATTCTAATCAGAGTTCGGATGCAAGAGTTATGATCTTTGTACCAACGGACGTCAAACTTCGCTGTTTGGGTTAGCCATTTTCATAGCAGTCCCTTCCAGCCCAAATTTAGCCTTGATTTGTCCAGAATTTCTCAATCCTCAAAGAATAAAAGTTGTAGATCTAGTCGATATCTTCAATTTGATAGGTAGTAGGCCTCGTAACTCTTCCCAAATAAAAGGTTATGGACATTTTACCAGAGAGAACACTGCTGAAGAGAAAATGGACCATGACGGCGCGCTTGAATTTGTCTTGACACTTGACGCGAACTGGAGAAAAAATGCGATTTTACGCAAGTCGGCGCCATGCTGACCTTCGAGCCAAATCGCACTGCACCCACGCGACTAGGCGATGACCACATCTGACTTTTCATTAAAAGAGCAATTGAAGCGTAATTGAGAGAGGGGTTCAATTAGGGATTATATATTAGATGTATTTTCATTATGTAGGAGATATTCCACCCCTTGGGGGATGAAGCTACTATTATTTTCTTTCTTCAACTTTGAATAAGTAGATTAGTGTAGGTATTTTCTAGAGTTGTTTGGATTGGAGACTTGAAGCAATTGGAAATCATTAGAGATTCAACCTTGGCTCAAGAGAACAGATTTACACTACAATTCTCTACCCTTATTCTCTCTTTGATTGCTTATTGTATCTCATAATGCGTCTTCAATATGTGTATAATAGCATTAATTCAATTATGATTTAAATTCTATTCTGAGATTGCAATGGATTCTATGGATTAGTGTAATATGATATATTTCATTGTTAGCCTTATTGATTTCTATGGGTTTGTCTATTAAGATTCACGCTTAATTGCTTAGTTGATTGGCCATCAATTACTGTGATAATCCATATGGACTTGAGAAACGAAGTATGGGTTTAGATCTGATCTTTCTAGCTTGTGATTGTATGTTCTATATTGTGTTGGGATGTATGATTTGTGCTTAGGATAGACATATACCAAAGCACCATTCGTAGTCAATTGAGGACTTGGGGCTTAAACCCTAATTATTTGTAAATCAAATAGACATATAGTGGTTTAGATAATGTGGGTGTTCATGTGTATTCTATAAACTGTGGATTATATGTGATATGGGTACGGTACATCGAGAGATGGCTATATTTCACTTTTGTGTTCTCGACTAACAAACTGGTACAATTAGTTTGGCTTAACATGAAGTGTGTAGATTTGAATGAGTAAATAGATGAAATTGTAATCTCAGGTCTTCATTATCTAGTCTCACTCTAGGAATATTTAGATTTATTTAATTTTATAGTTTAAATATAAAATATACTATCATTCATTTAAAGAAGATTGAAATGGTTATGGGTTAATGCTTGGTGAATTCTATTAGTTAATTCCCTATGGATCGATACTCGACTTACTCTGTATTACTTGTTGACGCATGTATACTTGCATGAGTTAGAGCTCTTTTATCAGAACTGAAAAAGAGGCAACAAGTTTTTGGCGCCGTTGCCGGGGAATTAGCTTAATAAATTTTTGCAAATATTAATTTCGATCAAATTGGTCTTAATTTAAATATTTTTTTTTGTTTTAATTATCTACTTATATTTCTCTCTTTTCAGGTACCATGGGTGACTTTTCTTATCAATGGCCTTATGCAAATAGGACTCAACCAAGGGACATAAGCACTGAGGGACTCAACGTGTTTTCTATATTGTCAGCAGAAATTGCAACACTTTCGTTAGAGGTTGGATATTCTTGCAAATTTCAATGCACTCGAGAGATAGTAGTTACATATGAATCTTGTGTTGTGGCGAGCATCCGAAGTTATCGATTACAACGTCGAGGTTGGACAAGTGCATTTTGGGGGTGATTACTTCAATAACGATGTTTTTCCCGATTATCAACAAGGTTGGGGGTATCACCCAGATTATGAATGGGGTTATAACTATCAAGATCAATACTGCATCTCAAGTCCAACATATCCATCGATTTCTCATATCCACCTCCAAAGGCAACAAGAAGAAAATTCAGAGTTGAAGGATTTCATGTCAAAAAGCATAGCAGACCATGAAGAGATGATGATGAGTCGGGGAGTTATCAAGCCAAAATCTTAACAAGCCGGATGGAACAACTCATTAACTCCTCAATGAATGGTCCTCGATACATGGATTTCAAAAGCCCGAACAAGATAATTCAAGATTGGAGGATTTGTGGTTCAAGTTTGTAGCATCAACTCGAGGAGAAGATGATTGAGAAAAGAGATCAATTCGAAATCTACAGAATTAGATGGATCAAATGTTCGAAGCCTTGAATAATCGCCCTCAAAACATTTGGTGTTATGACATGGACGATGAAACTGATGGAGAGCCAGAAGTGTACATGCCACTGAATGAACTGAAAGGAGTGGATATTGAGGAGACAACTGGGGTATGGAAAATGAAGAACATGAACTGACTTATATAATACCCCAAGTGCCTTCTCAGTTACAGTTAAAAAATTCAGTGAGTTTTGTACACCCATGTCACCTTGGTAGTCACATCTAAAGCAAGAATTTTTGCGATTATGAGGCCTCTTACAAACCATGGTGGGTTGAGGAAGAGATAATAGAAGAAGAAAATCTTGTTGTATCTATCATGCCTCAATGCAAAAATCTATTCACAGATACAACGGGAGAAGCACCTGGCGATGCAATAGAAATGGAGACATCGTGTACAGGAAATATGCTAGGTGGCTTCAATCCGAAAATTCTCATGACGGGGAACCTACCAAAGCACATAGCGGTTCTAATGGATGGAGGGTTCCTAGCTTATCGTAGAGGAATTGGATAGCGGTGTCAAGAAAAAAAGTCCAGCTAAAGGACTATAAATCGAGCGCTCGATGGGAGGCACCCCATCCAATCTTTCTCCCTCCTTGTTTAATTCTTATTTACATTTCCATGTTTAGTAGATGTTAGATAGTGGTAAAGTCTTAATATTAGTTTTATTGTTTCTCCTCTCAGGTTCAATCTAATTGTTATAAGCCTTCAGGATCAAACAGAAGTCAAAAAAAAGCTAAGTCGCCTAAGGTATGTGGTCGCACTACCACGCCCATACTTTCGGTCATAGATTATTTTTTTACTAAATTTGAAGAATTTCTGACTCAAGCATTCGGACAGTTAGAAGCCCACACTCAGTTTCCAACTATAGAATATCTCTAACTTAGCCATCATTTCGACATACCATCGGATCTTCAAGAAGTGACAGAGATGACATTGCCACTTAGGGAGTATTCTTTCACTTTTAATTACAATGAGGCATTGTTCATTTTAAGTTTGGGGGTATTGGGTCTAGTTAGTAGTTTAGAGCATGTAGTGTAATTGCATCATATAGAGTAATTTAATGTTACATATAGTTAATTGCATTTTAGTAGTTATTAGTTTATTTTTGCGGTAAATATTTTTTTTTCTTTTTGATTGGCTTAATATCTGTTTAGTTGCATAACATTGCATAATCCTAGGTTTTTAGTTAGTTGAATTCTAATTTGGCCAATGATGACATAGAAATTTGATAAATTTTTGAACTTGGTTGATATCTTGAGCTTAGTTATAATTTTTTACATGATATAATTCATGCTTGCTGTTTAGATGTTACCAGGTAGCACAACAATGTTCCTATTTGCTTGTTGGTTAAGACTAACATGCTCGTCTGCTAAGAGGAAAATGTTGTTTTTAAGGATAGAATTGTGTAGGAAGTGAGACATAGACTATGAAAACACAGATACTCAAACTTTGGGAACACATGGGTATGTTTGCTATTGGGATGAGATGGAGCGTAAAACGCACTCGTTTAAATGGAAATAGAAAGTGAGATGGAGCGTAAAACGTACTCGTTTAAAATGGAAAGTGAGATGGAGCATATAACACACTCGCTATATATATAAAAAAAAATCAATAAACACCACGTGAAAGTGCAAAAATCGCCCTCGTGTATAAAAACAAAGCAGAATAAACCCATTGTTGAACCTTAATTTGTATTGATGTGTTGGAGTAGTTGATGTCTCATTAGTATATGTAGTTCTTAATTTAAACTTTAATTTTCTATCTTAAGCAATATAGCATGTGGTATCTTCATCTTTTTCAAGCTTATCTGTGAACACATCACACACACACAACATCTTTATAGCAGGTTAGGATTATATGATTGTATGTCATTATGTCTTTCGCTTAGTTTGATGCTTTGTTCTTGGATCTTGATATTTCTCTGAGGCATATCTTATTGGAATTTTAACATGGCTGGAAATCCTGGGATTCATTGTCATAATAGCGTAGCTTGCATAGCATGTAGATTGCATTATATTGTGTTGCTTGAGGACAAGCAACAGTTTAAGTTTTAGGGTATTTGATAGGTGGATTTTATATCCACTTATTCGGTATCTTTTACTTGAATTAGTTGCTTATATTCATGTGTCTTAGTTACTTTTCATACATTTTGTGTTTATTTTGTAGATCTTATGCTTAGGAATGATGTGAGCGATTATTGGTATGAAAACGCAAGGAAAAGCAAGGAAAATGCAAAGAAAAGCAAGGAAAATGCAAAGAAAAGCAATTCAGACATCATTTGGGCTTTCATGTTTACTTCATGTTCTTGGTTTGGAACTTAGCTTACATTGTAGAGCGTCTTGGTAGCTTTCTAGAACATCTTGAATCAGAGTTCGGATGCAAGAGCTATGATCTTTGTACCAACGAACGTCAAACTTCGATGTTTGGGTTAGCCATTTTCATAGCAGTCCCTTCCAGCCCAATTTCATCATTGATTCGTCCAGAATTTCTCAATCCTCAAAGAATGAAAGTTATATATCTCGTCGATATCTTCAATTTGATAGGTATCAGACCCCGTAACTCTTCTCGGATAAAAAGTTATGGTCATTTTATCAGAGGACACTGCAGCAGAAAATGGACCACGTGGGTGCGCGAATTTGTCTGCGGCCGCTCTACCGAATTTCGGAGGAAAAATGCGATTTTACGCATAAGTCGTGTCATGGCGACTTGACCGATGACCACACCACTGACTTTTTATTAAACAGAGCAATTGAAGCGTAATTTAGAGAGGGGTTCAATTATAGCTTATATATTAGACGTATTTTCATTATGTAGGAGATATTCCACCCCTTGGGGGCTGAATCTACTATTGTTTTCTTTTTTCAACTTTGAATAAGTAGATTAGTGTAGGTATTTTCTAGAGTTGATTGGATTGGAGACTTGAAGCAATTGGAAATCATTAGAGATTCAACCTTGGCTCAAGAGAACAGATTTACACTACAATTCTCTACCCTTATTCTCTCTTTGATTGCTTATTGTATCTCATGATGCGTCTTCAATATGTGTATAATAGCATTAATTCAATTATGATTTAAATTCTATTCTGAGATTGCAATGGATTCTATGGATTAGTGTAATATGATATATTTCATTGTTAGCCTTATTGATTTCTATAGGTTTGTCTATTAAGATTCACGCTTAATTGCTTAGTTGATTGGCCATCAGTTACTGTGATAATCCATATGGACTTGAGAAACGAAGTATGGGTTTAGATCTGATCTTTTTAGCTTGTGATTGTATGTTCTACATTGTGTTTGGATGTATGATTTGTGCTTAGGATAGACATATACCGAAGCACCATTCGTAGTCAATTGAGAACTTGGGCTTAAACCCTAATTATTTATAAATCACATAGACATATAGTGGTTTAGATAATGTGGGTGTTCATGTGTATTCTATAAACTGTGGATTATATGTGATATGGGTATGGTACATCGAGAGATGTCTATATTTCACTTTTGTGTTCTCGACTAACAAACCGGTACAATTAGTTTGGCTTAACATGAAGTGTATGGATTTGAATGAGTAAATAAATGAAATTGTAATCTCAGGTCTTCATTATCTAGTCTCACTCTAGGAATATTTAGATTTATTTAATTTTATAGTTTAAATATAAAATATACTATCATTCGTTTAAATAAGACTGAAATGGTTATGGGTTAATGCTTGGTGAATTCTATTAGTTAATTCCCTGTGGATCGATACTCGACTTACTCTGTATTACTTTTTGACGCATGTATACTTGCATGAGTTAGAGCTCTTTTATCAGAACTGAAAAAGAGGCAACACCTATTTCGTCTTTTTCCCCGAAAATATTTTTGTTCCCGGAAATATTTTATTTTTGTCTTAAAAATTCTTACTCGTTCAGTCTAGCTCGTAGCCAGAATCCTCCCGATTAATAATCATCCTAGATTATAGAACGATTAAGAAACACATAGCACATAATAGTATTAATAAAAATTAATTTTATTAATAACTAATTCTTTAAACTTAAATTCTAGACAATCCGATTTTCCGGGTTGTCACAAATATTAATTATAAGAGAATAAGGTGATATTTATATAATATAAATACAATATTAATGATTGCAAAATCTTGATAAATGGTAATAATTATCTAAAAATTATTACGAGCTTATGAAAATTATTTTGGATGATAATAAAATTATCTAAGTTAATTTTTAAGTGTTTAGGCAGAGTTTAATTAAACTTAAACTCGACAATTATCCGACTAGACCGTCGGGATGTTAGAATTGTACCGAACTCGACTCAGACTATAAAAGTTTGACTTGAGGTTAAGTCTTATGTGTGTTATAGACGGATAGGATTATGTGATAATGTGTGTAGGTTATTTTAAATATTGTGATGATATTATTCTAACTTAGAAATAAATATTATTAATATAGGTCTTCAGACACAACTTATTAAATTGCATAGCGGTAATCAACGGTTCAGGCAAGTTTTCTTTAACTCGATCTCTAGTTGTTTCATTCAAATATAGTTATGGTTAATCATTACTGATTGCCATGTCTAAGAACTGTTAAATTATACTTTGTACATATTACATGTATTAATCAGGTATGAAAGGCTGATCACCTTTATTGTCGTTCGGTCCAGATATAATTAATATGTTCATGTTAAATGTGCTTCAGCTATACAAGTTTGTTCATACTAGTTCTCAACTATATTAAAGAATTATAGCCAGCTTATTATTCAAATTCTTTTAATCATGATATATCCTTAAATAAACTTATACTTGCTGGGCAAACATATGCTCACCCGTGCTATATCTTGATAAACATTGCTGATTAAGGCAAATACGTCGGATACAAGGAAAGGTTAAAGACAGTTCCAACTTTAAGTTTATGTGTGCAGCTTAATTTATAGCAATATAGTATGATAATATCTTTGTATGTCAGGTAGGATAATGAATTGTGTACAAGTTAAGGTTACTCGACCTTGGGGAATAGTGTGTAAAGTTTAATGTATAAATAATTTATGTTTATATCTTCCGCAATAGTTATAGAATGATTGTACCAGATTCATGGTGATTTTGGACCCGAATTTGGGGGCTTTTACAGTTGGTATCAAAGCTGTAGGTTATGAACCTTAGGTAGGAATACCTAAGACCAATAACTGCAGTGATTAGGATAAGATCTAACTCATATAGAGTTAGTTGGTCGGTAAGATTTAAAGACGAATCTCGACGAGTTATAAAGATACAGAGTTCCCTAACTCTGATAATAAAGGTGAACAGTAATGGTGAATAGATAGAGTCTAAAAGACTAAAAGTACAGGGATAGGAGATCGTCAAACAAAACGATCATAGTATAGAAATTGATCGTAATATATACGATGAGGTCACCCCGTGATCTGATAAAGTTATAACAGGGAATAGAATCAATCTAATGATTGAAAAGTTTACAACAAGATTGTTGTGTGACAGTTGTACTATGAATTGGTACAGAATCTGGAAAGGATTATGAATACGGATTAAATGAAATTCGTATTGAGAAGGGAGTTAAGATTAGGTGGGGATTTCAATTGAGGACTCATGTCAGCAGCTAAGATGTATGATTTTTCGTATTGGAGTTGAATTGTACTTGGTGTAAAAACCACTTAGTTTTTGACACTGATAATCATTGAAATGTTTGTGTCGCGCTATTTGTTATATGCATGTTAAGAGGGTGATTCCTTTCTCATGTGTATAACAGATAGATAGGTTATAGGTAGAGAATACCAGGTTAAGTACGAGTTCTTAAAACTCATACTTATGTTACGTTCGTGACTCATAGTTATATGAAATGTTTATGAACCCCTCAGTGAATGGACGTCAAAGGTCTGACAAGGATAAGTTCTTAAACTCATATGATTGTGGAAAGTTCCCGAACTCATAAATGTGGTTTGATGAACTGGGAATAGTCATGTGTGAATGGAGTATTGAGGCTTATAGGAACAGGTAGATTGTTTAAGAAATTGATCATTAGTGGAGACATTAGGTTTTCCTAATCTCCTAGCTATGCTAAACTCGATATTTTTGACATCAAGCTAAATACGCACTATGTGCTTTTGAATATATATATATATATATATATATATATATATATATATATATATATATTCGTAATGATTTTTGGAACGGTTTAAAGTATAGTCTATGCTACTTGTTTCAGCTAGACGAAGATGATTTGAAATATCAAAATTTATTTTATTTATCACTTATGTACCATATCACCTGGTGCAGAGATGATAAAAAGTTGATAGAGTTATAAATACAGGAATACTTAGTGTGAATTCGATCTAAAAATCATTGTTCCACTATTGTATGATGTGTTATGACAAAGTCATACAATGACGGCATCCTCAAACGGACTGTTAATACAGTACGACATCATGACGTCATTTTCCAAAAATATTTTCAAAATTTTAATTTGTCAACGGGGTTTGGCTATACCTAAATAATCGATTGAAATTGATTATTGATATGAGTTTACGCTATTTGATTCAGCTAGACTAATGTTTATGAAAACTTTAAGTGTTCATTGAAAGAAATTTCCCGAACCAAATTGTTTTGGTGCGGAATTCGATAAGACTGAGGTAAGAAAATTTTATGCGCCCAAGGCGGATAAGAGGAACAAGAAAATGGTTCCGACCAGCAGTACTTGATCAGTACAAGGCATAACGGGCTAATCACCCACTATGTTCATAAGTTATGACGGTTTGCGGATGAATTTTCATATAACCTTTGCAAAAATGACAGACAATAGTCTATATGACTCATCAGCACAATTTGAAATTTTTTACTCTTATGAGTGGTATATTGGGTAGCATGAGATGATGTGTGTAAATGGTATAAGCAGTATGGTGTAAGGTGTAAGGTGAATTTTGGGGACGAAATTCTTAGAAGAAGGGGTGAATGTGACAACCCGAGAAATTAGACAATTTATTAAAATCTTAAATGATGGATTTAAGGTCAAATAATAGACCTATACTGAAAATAAGTGTATGCATTTGACATTTTTTGGAAGGAATTTTGAGGATTTCAAAATTCTGTGAAGGATTTTGGTGAATTATTCAGGAGTAAGTGTATATGTGTATATGTTCAGGGAATATGGTATGTGCGTACAGTATGTGGTTAAAGGTCAAGGGTTGACCAGATAAATTTTCTATTTTTGAAAATCTTAATGATTGAAAAAGGTGATATTAATATAATATAAATACAATATTAATGATTGAAAAATCATGATAAATGGTAATAATTATCTAAAAATTATTACGAGGTTATGAAAATTATTTTGAATGATAATAAAATTATCTACGTTAATTGTTAAGTGTTTAGGCAGAGTTTAATTGAACTTAAACTCGACCATTATCCGACTAGACCGTCGGAATGTTAGAATTGTACCAAACTCGACTCAGACTGTAAAAGTTTGACTTGAGGTTAAGTCTTATGTGTGTTATAGATGGATATGATTATGTGATAATGTGTTTAGGTTATTTTAAATATTGTGATGATATTATTCTAACTTAGAAATAAATATTATTAATATTAGGTCTTCAGACACAACTTATTAAATTGCATAGCGGTAATCAACGGTTCAGGCAAGTTTTCCTTAACTCGATCTTGAGTTGTTTCATTCAAATATACTTATGGTTAATCATTATTGATTGCCATGTCTAAAAACTGTTAAATTATACTTTGTACATATTACATGTATTAATCAGGTATGAAAGGCTGATCACTTTCATTACCATTCGGTCCAAATATAATCAATATGTTCATGTTAAATGTGCTTCAGCTATACAAGTTTGTTCATGCTAGTTCTCAACTATATTGAAGAATTATAGCCAGCTTATTATTCAAATTCTTTCAATAATGATATATCCTTAAATAAACTTATACTTGCTGGGCAAATATATGCTCACCCTTGCTATATCATGATAAACATTGTAGATTAAGACGAATACGTCAGATACAAGGAAATGTTAAAGACAGTTCCAACTTTAAGTTTATGTGTGCAGCTTAATTTGTAACAGTATAGTATGATAATATCTTTGTATGTCAGGTAGGATAATGAATTGTGTACAAGTTAAGGTTACTCGACCTTGGGGAATAGTGTGTAAAGTTTAATGTATAAACAATTTATGTGTATATCTTCCACAATAGTTATAGAATGATTATATCAGATCCGTGGTGATTTAAGACCCGGATTTGGGGGCTTTTATAGTATTGGGCAATTAGGAAGCTCAACTTTTATTTGAAGGCTGCTGGTGAAAAACGCTTTGTAAGACCCCAATTTTTATGAATAAAGAATAATTTTCTCGAAATATATTTTTGAATATTATGTTGTGAATTTGATATAATGTTATAGTTATGGGTAATACTTACAAATTTTGCAAAGTAAGCAAGTGGTTATATAATATTCGATTGGTCGGAGAATATTCGTACGACGGCACAATCATTGGTAGACCCCACAACAGAAGTATTGTTGTAGTTAGAAAATGACAGAATTATCATTTTATAAAATAACTTGAAAGTGTTACCGTTAAAAACTGTTGAACTACCTTAGTAGTAAAAGTGCTGAAGAATACGCGTGGTTGCATAGTAGCACACAATATTGATTATTGATGCTTACGTGATAAGTCACTCAGTTATACTCATTTATTGCTACAGTAATTACTGCATCATATCTCTCATATTATTCTATTCTTTATTATTCTGTTGGAATAACCTGTCTGTGTGGTCTATCACATGCCTGGTGAATTCTGTTGTTATTCCATTCTTTATTATTCTGTTGGAATATACTGTCTGTGCAGATTACGTATGACCTGGTTCTATTCTTTATTATTCTGTTTGAATTTCCTATCTGTGCGGGTTACGCATGACCTGGTTCCATTCTTTATTATTCTATTGGAATAACCTGTCTATGCGGATTACGCACGCCTGGTGAATTCTTCTGTTATTCCATTCTTTATTATTCTGTTGGAATAACCTGTCTATATGGATTACCGCATGCATGGTGAATGATCCTTCGTATTCATTCCTTATTAAATTGTGGAAATGATCTATCTACGTGGATTGCCGCATGGTGGGCAAAAATCCATTTGCGGTTTCATATATTCTATTATACTCAGTTGGTTAAAGTTTTGGCTTCTATACTCCATGAAATTAGTGGAATATCCTTCATATTTGCGCTTCATCCAGTATCTTTTCATGAAAATATTCTTCTGAGCATTCTTGAATTTTACTCCATAAAGAAGTATCATGTTGACAATTTGGACGTTATTGATTTCTGGATAAATTAAAATTATAAATCTTTAAAATTTATCCTTGAACTTGTTTTATTGAATTATTATGTCATTGCCATCATCCTCATGCTTATATTGTGATGAAAGTCATCTTTGGCTTACGTGCATAGATGGACTTGGTATGATTATGACCAGGGATTATTAGGTATAATCATGACCGTAATGTGATGAATGATGAGTTAAAAGTCCTCATTAACCTGTAGTTCATTGATGGACAGTTGTTGGTGTGATTATTACCAGGGATTATTCAGTATAGTCATGACAATTGATGATTACATGAATATCCTTAGTCGTGATGCAGGGATGATTCGATTTTATTTATTAAGATGAGTCTCAGTGATAAAGTTGATGAAAAACTTTTTAAATCATAGAAGATAGTAGATTTTATGCTCTACTTAACTCTTCTAATGGATTGCTTGTTCCGCTGCAGTTAAACTTGTTATCTATTATATTCTATCAGTTTAACATTGTTGAAGGCTAATGATAATTTATTCTGCATTATCTTAGTCATAATATTTCTTACTGGGCTAGTTGAGCTCACCCTTTTCTTTTCACCGTTCTCTTCAGGAAATGAGAAGCGTGGCGGGACTAGTCGGGGAAGCGGAGTGACGGTCCGGATGATAGCATTAGTAGTCCTCACTATTTACATTAAATAGTGTGATAATAAATGTAATGAGGACTCCATTGAGTGTGGATATTGTCTAGATGACAATATTCTTATTAAAACTCTTAGATTATGTTTTATCGTATTTTACACGACTGTTGTATAATTAAGTTGTATTTGAATTTTCTACCATGTATTTGGCGACTCAAGATGGGTGATGTATACCTATTTTTGGGGCGTCACAGTTGGTATCAAAGCTTAGGGATATGATCCCTGGTTGAGATGTGAGACAAGAACTAGGAGGGGAGAGACGGGAAATTTCTTCGCTAGTATGACCTACCTAAGTTTATTTGGTATTTAATTGATCAGTCAGAGTATAGGGATAATATGTGATATGTTAATTAACCCTTGTTTCGCGGCAGTATTTAAAAATGGCATCCGAAAATGTTGAGATAAGCAATGAAGCACATGAGAATAGTTGAGTCACCACAGATTAATACCGAGGATAATGTGCAACAGAAGACAATAATCCTCGGGTAAACAACAACGATCAAATGATGAGCGATGAGATGTTCAGAGGTTTTATGCAATTTATATGCAACATATCGGAGGCGGCTCTGTCCAAAATGCGGTGGAAACACACGACAACTCTCGGTTGATCGCTATGTAGTTCAAAATTTGGGACCACCAAGTTTTTGGAGAGCCAAAACCACTTAAGGTGGAGACGTGGATAAAGCAGATCAACAAGATATTTGATGTCTTGGGATGCTCGAGGAGAAAAGGTTTCCTTTCCACCTTCATGTTTGCGGCAGAGGTGATTCATTGGTGGGAATCTGTAAAGCATACTCAACCTGCCGCACTCAAAATGTCTTGGGAGAAGTTCTAAGAGCTGTTCAACGACAAGTACTTTCCTGAAAGTTTTCATCACATGAAGGAGGTAGAGTTCATCAAGCTTGACCAAAACAATATGACCATGGCGCAGTACAAAGCTAAGTTTGCCGAGTTGTCTTGGTTTGCGTCCCACTTGGTTGATAATGAGGATAGAATGGCGCAGATATTTCTAAGAGGTTTAAAACCCGAGATACGTCAATACATAATTTCTCACAAAATGTGTTTGTATCCAAATGTTGTGAATCAGACTCAGTTATTGGAGCGTGATAATGAGTCAACCCAACAAAGAGAGGGCAGTCGATAAGTCGATAACACCAGCGGTAGCAGTCATCAAAGTGGTGATAACAAACGTGGAGGGAATCAACATACCAAAAATGGTAATCACTTCGGTGGTAATCATGGCCATGACAATAAGAGTGGACATTTCAAGAAGAGGAGATTCAACAATGATGGAAAGACGTCAGCACTAGCACCTGTTGTTAAGGAAGGAGAACGACCGTCGGTCGTATATTACAAATGTGGAGGGGAAGGACACATCAGTCCAAACTGTGCGATGCAGTCCAAAGCGTGTTACAATTATGAAAAAGAAGGTCACCTAGCCCGATTTTGTCATGCACCAAATTCAAGTCCAACTGAGATGGAGGCATCAAAAGATGTCCTAGACAAGACAAAACTGGTAGTTCAAGGGAGGGCGTTTGTCGTAACCTCCCAAAAAGTGAGGAATCCGAATGAGGTGATCACGGGTAAGCTAATCATAAACTCTAGTGAAGTTTATACTTTATTTGATACCAATTCTACCCATTCTTTCATTTCTCCTACTTGCGCTCAATGTTTAAATTTAACTCCGGAGAAATTAGACTTTGACTTATCTATTGAAACTCCATTGGGAGAAACCATCATTACATCCAGTATTTATAAGTCTTATTTGGTTCAAATCGGTAACCACACGTTACCTGTCGATCTTATTTCCTTGAAAATACTTGCATTTGATGTGATTTTAGGGATTGATTGATTAACTACTCATCATGCTAAAATCGATTATTTTCGTAAGGTTGTTAGCTTTAATATTCCTAACCAACCTATTATGCAAATTCAAACAACCAAACCACTAAAATCAATCACTGTCATATCAAGTCATAAAGCTATTCGTTTATTGAAAAATGGATGTCAAGCTTTCTTAGCCCATATCATGATTTAAATAAAATATATCGATTTGAATGATATTTCTATTGTTAATAAATTTCACGATGTATTCTTGAAGACTTACGGCCTACCCCAGGCGTGAAATTGAATTTTGTATCGACCTTGAATCCGGTACAAAACCCATTTCCAAAGCCCCATATCGAATGGTTCCTATTGAACTTCAGGAGTTAAAAACCCAGCTACAGGAATTGTTAGACATCGGTTTCATTCATCCTAGTACGTCTCCTTGGGGTGCTCCTGTTCTATTCGTGAAGAAGCAAGATGGAAGTATGTGACTTTGTATTGATTATCGGGAATTGAATCATTTCACCATCAAAAATAGGTACCCGTTGCCTCACATTGATGACCTGTTTGACCAGTTGCAAGGAGCCAAATTCTTTTCAAAGATTGATCTGCGTTCTGGATATCATCAGTTGAAGATTAAAACTGATGACATTCCAAAAACTGCTTTAAGAACTCAGTACGGGCATTAAGAATTCCTAGTCATGTCTTTTGGATTGACTAATGCTCCTGCTGCCTTCATGGACATGATGAACCGAGTATTCAAGGAATATTTGTATCACTTTGTGGTCGTCTTTATTGATGACATCCTCATATACTCCAAAACCCGTGAAGACCATGAGCAACACTTGAGGATGATACTCCAAAAGCTTCGTGAAAATAAGCTATATGCCAAGTTGAAGAAATGTGAGTTCTGGCTTGAGGAAGTTGCATTCCTTGGGCACGTAATATCAAATCATGGAATATCTGTTGAGCCGAAAAAGATTGAAGCAATTCAAAAGCTGGGAGAAACCTAAAGTCGGTGATTGAAAATCGTAGCTTTCTCGAACTTAGATGGTTATTATCGGAGATTCATAGAAAGGTTTTCTCGAATCGCTACTCCATTAACTCGGTGACTCGAAAAGATACAAAATTTGGATTGGAGCGAGGAATGTGAGAAGAGTTTTCAAGAACTCAAGAGGAGACTCATTTATTTTGTTACGACAATACCATCGGCTCGGTGAGGATTTGTCATCTCTAGTGATGCTTGAGGGAAAAGGGTTAGGATGTGTTCTCATGCAACATGGGAAAGTCATAGCCTATGCCTCATGACAACTCAAAGAATATGAGAGAAATTATCCTACTCAAGATCTAGAGTTGGCAGCAGTAGTTTTTGCGCTTAAAATTTGGAGGCATTAACTGTATGGAGAGAAGGTGGAGATTTATATGGATCATAAAAGCCTCAAATATTTCTTTACTCAAAAGGAACTCAATATGCGACAATGACGATGGCTTGAGCTGTTGAAAGATTATGATTATACCATCCTAGAAAAGTTAACGTGGTAGCTGACGCATTGAGTAGAAGATCATATCTTGGAGTGCGAGTGCGATATTGTCATATAAAGGCCCATTTTGTATGACTTACAAAGGATGGAGATAGAGTTAAAGACCTGGGGACCCATATGATGATGGTGAATATACAAGTAGAACCGACTTTAATTGATAAAGTTAAAATTTGCTCAAGCTACGGACACACAGGTGATCGTATGAGGAAGAAAGTACACGAAGGCGCTATTTCGGAAGCAAGAATCGATGAAGAAGGAATAGTTTGAGTCAACTCCAGACTTTGTGTTCCTAACGATTTTGACTTGAAGTATAAAATCATGATAGAGGCGCACAACACACCTTTTGCAATCCATCCTGGGAGTACCAAAATGTATCTTGATCTTCAACATACATTTTGGTGGAACAATATGAAGAGAGAAATAGAGGGGTTTATCTCAAGGTGTCTAACTTGTCAACGAGTCAAGGCGGAGCATCAAGTGCCAAAAGTTCCATTGAAACCACTTGAAACTCCAGAATGGAAGTGGGAGCACATTACCATGGATTTCGTTACTGGTCTTCCCAAGGTTTCTCAAGGCATAGATACGATTTGGGTCATTATTGGTAGATTGACCAAGTCTGCTCATTTCTTACCGATACGAGAAACTTTTACACTTGAACGTCTTGCTAGTATGTACATAAATGAGATTGTAAGATTTCATGGTATGCCAGTATCCATAGTTTACGATCGAGACCCAAGATTCACTTCAAGATTTTGGGTTAGTTTGCAAAAAGTTATGGAGCGCGGATTTACGATTTAGTTTGGCATATCATCCTCAAGCGGATGGGTACATCGGAAAGGACTATTCAAACTCTTGAAGATTTATTAAGACTACTGTGTCCTTGACTTCAAGGGAAGTTGGGACAAGTTCTTACCATTGGTGGAGTTTTCCTACAATAATAGTTATCAAGCAAGTATTGGCATGGCTCCATTTGGCGCGTTGTATGGAAGAAAGTGTCGTTCTCCAACATCTTTGGGATGAGGTGGGTGAAGCAACGTTGTTGGGACCGGATTTGATACGTATGACTACGGAAAAGATTCAAACGATCCGGTAACGTATAAAAACCTCACAAGATCGACAAAAGAGTTATCTTGATCTTCATCGAAAAGACGTGGAATTCAATATTGGAGACCATGTGTTGTTACGTGTTGCTCCATGGAAAGGAGTTACGAGATTTGGAAAGAGAGGAAAGCTCAATCCTTGATTCATTAGCCCATTTTTAATCCTCGATCGAGTAGGGCGTGGCCTATAGACTAGCCTTACCGCTAAGTATGTCTCTCGTGTTCATAATGTTTTTCATATATCTATATTACGTAAATATGTGAAAGACCCGAACCATATTATTGAACTAGAACCGGACGAGATAGAGGAAGATTTAACGTATGAAGAGTTACATGTTAAAATCTTGGATAAGAAGGATCATATTTTACGCTCAAGGTTATACCTCAAGTCAAAGTTTTGTGGAGAAACCACGATGTGGAAGAAATGACACGGGAGTTAGAATCGAGATGAAGTCAAGATATCCTCACCTCTTGATATACCGGTCGTACTCTAATTTTGAGGACGAAATTTCATAAGAAGGGGAGGTTGTAAGACCCCAACTTTTATGAATAAAGAATAATTTTCTCGAAATATATTTTTGAATATTATGGTGTGGATTTGATATAATGTTATAGTTGTGGGTAATATTTACAAATTTTGCAAAGTAAGCAAGTGGTTATATAATATTGATTGGTGGGGAATATTTGTTTTAGGGGAATATTAAATATGACGACCACAATCATTAGTGGACCCCACAACGGAAGTATTATCGTAGTTAGAAAAATGGCAGAATTATCATTTTATAAAAATAATGGCGAAAGTATTACCGAATTAAAAGCTGTTGAACTACCCATTAGTAAAAATACGATGTAATACGTGGTTGCATAGTAGCTTTACGGTATTGATTATTGATGCTTACGTGAGAAGTCACTCGGTTATACTCAATTATTGCTATAGTAATTCTTTGCATCATATCTCTTATATTATTGATTCAATTATTGTCGCAGTATCATCGCATAATATGTTATATTATTAAATCAATAATTGAGGCGACAAAGTTATTCATATTATTAAATTGCAATATTTACAATGTCTAGAAGTTACATCGAGGAGAGGTTTGGTCATCTAATTGTGGCGCCGATAAGGAGAAATCCTTATCGAAAAGCCCCCCTCTTTCACGAGGAGCATTTTGGTTGTTAAATATTATGAGTTATAATATTAATGAATGAATAAGTTCGTGTTGATTAAAGATGAAATTGATAGTTCCATTGTGTTGGAATTATTAGTGTTAGTGGAAATCGACATTTATTTTGATATTAATTGATGTCGGAAGTTATATTGACCGATCGGGTAATTAATCGGATAAATGAGCAATTAATTGCTATTAATTCACATGATTATAACTATTTGTTCACATGTGTGTACTATTGATTCACATTCTTGTACTATTAGGGGAGTTGGTGCAAGAATGATAATCCTTGCATGACTAAGTTAAAAATGGAGGTATAGATGGAGGTACTATATTGTAATTCATATTTTCACATGATTATATCTATTGATTCACATGATTGAACTATTGATTCACATTATTTACTATTAGGGGAGGTGGTGCAAGTTTGATAATACTTGCAGGACTAAATTAAAAATGAAGAAAAAGAGGAAGGTATTATCTTTGTAATATTTTGAGCCCCAAAAGCGTGCGATTATCGAAACTATATTTTCCTATAAATAGAAGCTTATTCTTCCTTCATTTCTCACCAATTCACAAAAGCTATAAAGCAATTATTATAGAGAGAAATTATAGAGAGAAAGAAGAAGAGAAGTCTGCTACCTCACTATTCCAGTATCCAGTTTTCTTCTAAGGTAAGGGGTATTATTTTTTTCGTATTCATGAAGAGAGTTATTTTCTTTCAATACTTGTAAGGGTTGTTATTCCATTCTTTATTATTATGTTGGAATAACTTTGTATATCAAATACCGCATACATGGTGAAATTCTTACATTATTCCATTCTTTATTATTACATTGGAATAACTTTTCATCATGTGGTCTATCACATACGGTGAATTCTGTTGTTATTCCATTCTTTATTATTACTGTTGGAATATCACATGCATGCGGATTACGTATGACTGGTTTCCATTCTTTATTATTACATTTGGAATATCCTATCATGCGGGTTTCGCATGACACATGACACGGTTCCATTCTTTATTATTCTATTGGAATAACACATGTCTACATTGATTATACGCTTGCATGTGAATTCTTTTGTTATTCCATTCTTTATTATTACATTGGAATAACTTATCTATATGGATTACCGCATGCATGGTGAATGATCCTTCGTATTCATTCCTTATTAAATTGTGGAAATGATGCATCTACGTGGATTCTTGCATGGTGGGCAAAAATCCATTTGCGGTTTCATATATTCTATTATACTCGGTTGGTTAAAGTTTTGGCTTCTATACTCCATGAAATTAGTGGAATATCCTTGATATTTGCGCTTCATCGATATCTTTTCATGAAAATATTCTTACGAGCATTCTTGAATTTTACTCCAAAGAAGTATCATGTTGACAATTTGGACGTTATTGATTTCTGGATAAATTAAAATTATAAATCTTTAAAATTTATCCTTGAACTTGTTTTATTGAATTATTATGTCATTGTCATCATCCTCATGCTTATATTGTGATGAAAGTCATCTTTGGCTTACGTGCATAGATGGACTTGGTATGATTATGACCAGGGATTATTCGGTATAATCATGACCGTAATGTGATGAATGATGTGGTAAAAGTCCTCATTGGCCTGTAGTTCATTGATGGACAGTTGTTGGTGTGATTATGACCAGGGATTATTCGGTATAGTCATGACCATTGATGATTACATGAATATCCTTGGTCGTGATGCAAGGGATGATTCGATTTTATTTATTAAGTTGAGTCCAGTGATAAAGTTGATGAAAAACTTTTTAAATCATAGAAGATAGTAGATTTTATGCTCTACTTGACTCTTCTAATGGATTGCTTTGTTTCATTGCTTGATTAAACTTGTTATCTATTATATTCTATCGGTTTAACATTGTTGAAGGCTAATGATAATTTATTACGCATTATCTTAGTCATAATATTTCTTCTTGGGCTAGTTGAGCTCACCCTTTCTTTCTTTTTATTCTCTTTGAAATGAGAGCGTGGCGGGACTAGTCGGGGAGCGGAGTGACGGTCCGGATGATAGCATTAGTAGTCCTCACTATTATTACATTAAATAGTGTGATAATAAATGTAATGAGGACTCCATTGAGTGTGGATATTGTCTAGATGACAATATTCTTATTAAAACTCTTAGATTATGTTTTATCGTATTTTACATTGTTGTATAATTAAGTTGTATTTGAATTTTTTGTACCATGTATTTGGCGACTCAATATGGGTGATGTATACCTATTTTGGGGGCGTCACAGTTGGTATCAAAGCTTAGGGATATGATCCCTGGCTGAGATGTGAGACAAGAACTAGGAGGAGGGAGACGGGGAATTCCTTCGCTAGTATGACCTACCTAAGTTTATTTGGTATTTAATTGGCCGGTCAGAGTATAGGGATAATATGTGACATGTTAATTAACCCTTGTTTTGTGGTAGTATTTGAAAATGGCATCAGAAAATGTTGAGATAAGCAATGAAGCACATGAGGCCAGTTGAGTCACCACTGATTAATACCGAGGATAATAATGTGCGCAGGAAGACAATAATCCTCGGGTAAACAACAACGATCAAATGATGAGCGATGGGATGTTCGGAGGTTTTATGCAATTTATGCAACATCGGTGGCGGCTCTCATCCAAAATGCGGTGGAAACACTTGACAACTCGGACGGTCACCGCATTAGTAGATTCGAGGCTGGGACCAGGAGTTTTGGAGAGCCAAAACCACTTAAGGCGAGAGCGTGGATAAAGTAGATCAACAAGATATTTGATGTCTTGGGATGCTCGAGGAGAAAAAGGTTCCCTTTGCCACCTTCATGTATTCTTGGCGGAGGCGGATTCTTGGTGGGAATCTGTAAAAGCGTACTCAACTGCGCCGTACTCAAAATGTCTTGGGAGAAGTTTAAGAAAGCTGTTCAACGACAAGTACTTTCCGAAAGTATTCGTCACATGAAGGAGGTAGAGTTCATCAAGCTTGAGCAAAACAATATGACCAGTGGCATGATCTGAAGCTAAGTTTGCCGAGTTGTCTCGGTTTGCGTCCCCACTTGGTTGATAATGAGAGGAGAGAATGGCGCGGATGTTTCTAAGAGGTTTGAAACCCGAGATACGTCAATACCTAATTTCTCACAAAATGTGTTTGTATCCAGATGTTGTGAATAGGGCTCGATTATTGGAGCGCGATAATGAGTCAACCCAACGAAAAAGAAGCGAATCGACAAGTCGATAACACCGGTGGTAGCGATCATCAAAGCGGTGACAACAAGCGTGGAGGAATCAACATACCAAAATGGTAATCACTTGGTGGTAATCATGGCCATGACAATAAGAGTGGACATTTCAAGAAGAGAGATTCAACAATGATGGAAAGGCGTCGACACGGCACTTTTGTTGTTAAGGAAGGAGAGCGACCGTCGATCGTATATTACAAATGTGGAGGGAAGGACACATCGGTCCAAGCTATGCGATGCGGATCAAAGCGTGTTACAATTATGGAAAAGAAGGTCACCTAGCCCGATTTTGTCATGCACCAAAGTCAAGTCCGGTGGGATGGAGGCATCAAAAGGTGTCCTAGACAAAGACAAAACCGGTAGTTCAAGGAGGCGTTTGTCGTAACCTCCCAAAAAGCGAGGAATCGAATGAGGTGATCACGGGTAAGCTAATCATAAACTCTAGTGAAGTTTATACTTTATTTGATACTGGGTTCTACCCATTCTTTCATTTCTCCTACTTGCGCTCAGCGTTTAAATTTGACTCAGGAGAAATTAGACTTTGACTTATCTGTTGAAACTCCATTGGGAGAAACCTTCATTACATCCAGAGATTTATAAGTCTTTTTTGATTCAAATCGGTAACCACACGTTACCTGTCGATCTTATTTCCTTGAAAATACTTGCATTTGATGTGATTTTAGGGATTGATTGATTAACTACTCATCATGCTAAAATCGATTATTTTCGTAAGGTTGTTAGCTTTAATATTCCTAACCAACCTATTATGCAAATTCAAACAACCAAACCACTAAAATCAATCACTGTCATATCAAGTCATAAAGCTATTCGTTTATTGAAAAATGGATGTCAAGCTTTCTTAGCCCATGTCACGGATTTAAATAAAAATATGTCAGATTTGAATGATATTTCTATTGTTAATAAATTTCTGGCGTATTCCACGAAGAACTCACGGCCTACCCCAGGCGTGAAATTGAATTTTGTATCGACCTTGAATCCGGTACAAAACCCATTTCAAAGCCCCATATCGAATGGCTCTATTGAACTTGAGGAGTTAAAACCCGATTCTGAGGAATTGTTGACATCGGTTTCATTCATCCTACAAATCGTCTCCTTGGGGTGCTCTATTCTATTCGTGAAGAAGAAAAGATGGAAGTATCGACTTTGTATTGATTATCGGGAGTTGAATCATGTCACCATCAAAAATAGGTACCCGTTGCCTCGCATTGATGACTGTTTGACCCGGTTGCAAGAGCCAAATTCTTTTCAAAGATTGATCTTGTTTTAGGATATCATCGGTTGAAGATTAAAAGCGATGACATTCCAAAACTACTTTAAGAAGAACTCAAGACGGGCATTATGAATTCCTAGTCATGTCTTTTGGATTGACTAATGCTCCTGCTGCCTTCATGGACATGATGAACCGAGTATTCAAGGAATATTTGTATCACTTTGTGGTCGTCTTTATTGATGACATCCTCATATACTCCAAAACCCGTGAAGACCATGAGCAACACTTGAGGATGATACTCCAAAAGCTTCGTGAAAATAAGCTATATGCCAAGTTGAAGAAATGTGAGTTCTGGCTTGAGGAAGTTGCATTCCTTGGGCACGTAATATCAAATCATGGAATATCTGTTGAGCCGAAAAAGATTGAAGCAATTCAAAACTGGGAGAAACCTAAGTCAGTGATTGAAGTACGTAGCTTTCTCGGCTTAGATGGTTATTATCGGAGATTCATAGAAGGGTTTTCTCAAATTGCTACTCCATTAACTCAGCTGACTCGAAAAGATACAAAATTCGATTGGAGTGAGGAATGTGAGAAGAGTTTTCAAGAACTCAAGAGGAGACTCATTTATTTTGTTACGACAATACCATCTAGCTCGGAGGATTTGTCATCTCTGGTGATGCTTGGGCAAAGGGTTAGGATGTGTTCTCATGCAACATGGGAAAGTCATAGCTTTATGCCTCACGACAACTCAAAGAATATGAGAGGAATTATCCTACTCAAGATCTAGAGTTGGCGGCAGATAGTTTTTTAACGCTTAAAATTTGGAGGCATTACTGTATGGAGAAGGTGGAGATTTATACGGATCATAAAAGCCTCAAATATTTCTTTACTCAAAAGGAACTCAACATGCGGCAATGACGGCGATGGCTTGAAGTTATTGAAAGATTATGATCATACCACCAATACCTAGAAAAGTTAACGTGGTAGGTGGCGCATTGAGTAGAAGATCATATATGCGGCACGAGTGCGATATTGTCAATAAAGGCCCATTTTGTATGACTTACAAAGGATGGAGATAGAGTTAAAGACTCGAGGGACCCATATGATGATGGTGAATATCTGAGTAGAGCCGAAGCTTTAATTGATAAAGTTAAAGCTGCTCAAGACTCTGAGACACTGAGAGGCGATGCGTATGAGGAAGAAAGTACACGAAGGTGCTATTTAGGAAGCAAGAATCGATGAAGAAGGAATAGTTTGAGTCAACTCGGACTTTGTGTTCTAACGATTTTGACTTGAAGTATAAAATCATGATGGGCGCACAACACACCTTTTGCAATCCATCACAGGAGTACCAAAATGTATCGTGATCTTGACATACATTTTGGTGGAACAATATGAAAGAGAGAGATAGCGGGGTTTATCTCAAGGTGTCTAACTGTTGTCAACGAGTCAATGAGAGCATCAAGTGCCAAAAGTTCCATTGAAACCACTTGAAATTCCGGAATGGAAGTGGGAGCACATTACCATGGATTTAATTCTTTGGTCTTCCCAAGGTTTCTCAAGGCATAGATACGATTTGGGTCATTGTTGATAGATTGACCAAGTCCGCTCATTTCTTCGATCACGAGAAACTTTTACACTTGAGCGTCTTGCTAGTATGTACATAAATGAGATTGTAAGATTTCATGGTATGCCAGTATCCATAGTTTCTGATCGAGACCCAAGATTCACTTCAAGATTTTGGGTTAGTTTGCAAAAAGTTATGGGCACAGATTTACGATTTAGTTTGGCATATCATCCTCAAACGGATGGGCTGTCGGAAAGGACTATTCAAACTCTTGAAGATTTATTAAGACTCTGTGTCCTTGACTTCAAGGGAAGTTGGGACAAGTTCTTACCATTGGTGGAGTTTTCCTATAATAATAGTTATCAAGCAAGTATTGGCATGGCTCCATTTGAGGCGTTGTATGGAAGAAAGTGTCGTTCTCCAACATGCTGGGATGAGGTGGGTGAAGCAACGTTGTTGGGACCAGATTTGGTACGTATGACTACGGAAAAGATTCAAACGATCCGGTAACGTATAAAAACCTCACAAGATCGACAAAAGAGTTATGCTGATCTTCATCGAAAAGACGTGGAATTCAATATTGGAGACCATGTGTTGTTACGTGTTGCTCCATGGAAAGGAGTTACGAGATTTGGAAAGAGAGGAAAGCTCAATCCTTGATTCATTGGCCCATTTTTAATCCTCGATCGAGTAGGAACTGTGGCCTATAGACTAGCCTTACCGCAAGTATGTCTCGTGTTCATAATGTTTTTCATATATCTATGTTACGTAAATATGTGAAAGACCCGAACCATATTATTGAACTAGAACCAGACGAGATAGAGGAAGATTTAACGTATGAAGAGTTACATGTTAAAATCTTGGATAAGAAGGATCATATTTTACGCTCCAAGGTTATACCTCAAGTCAAAGTTTTGTGGAGAAACCACGATGTGGAAGAAATGACCTGGGAGTTAGAATCTGAGATGAAGTCAAGATATCCTCACCTTTTCGATATACCAGGTACGTACTCTAATTTCGAAGACGAAATTTCATAAGAAGGGGAGGTTGTAAGACCCCAACTTTTATGAATAAAGAATAATTTTCTCAAAATATATTTTTGAATATTATGGTGTGGATTTGATATAATGTTATAGTTGTGGGTAATATTTACAAATTTTTCAAAGTAAACAAGTGGTTAAATAATATTCGATTGGTGGGGAATATTTGTTTTACGAGGGGAATATTAAAGATGACAACACAATCATTGGTGGACCCCACAATGGAAGTATTATCGTAGTTAGAAAATGACGAAATTATCATTTTATAAAAATAACGGCGAAAAGTATTCTGAATTAAAAGCTGTTGAACTACCCTAGTAGTAAAAATACGATGTCTGGCGTGGTTGCATAGTAGCTGCGGTATTGATCGACGCTTACGTGAGAAGTCACTCGAGTTATACTCAATTATTGCTATAGTAATTTCTTGCATCATATCTCTCATATTATTGATTCAATTATTGTCGCGATTATCATACGCATAATATGTTATATTATTAAATCAATAATTGAGACGACAAAGTTATTCATATTATTAAATTGCAATATTTACAATGTCTAGAAGTTACGTCAAGGAGAGGTTTGGTCATTTAATTCATTAGGCCAATAAGGAGAAATCCTTATCGGAAAGCCCCCTCTTTCCTGGGAACGACCTGGTTGTTAAATATTATGAGTTATAATATTAATAATGAATAAGTTCGTGTTGATTAAAGATGAAATTGATAGTTTCATTGTGTTGGAATTATTAGTGTTAGTGGAAATCTATATTTATTTTGATATTAATTGATGTCTGGAAGTTATACTGACCAGTCGGGTAATTAATCGAATAAATGAGCAATTAATTGCTATTAATTCGCATGATTATAACTATTTGTTCACATGTGTGTACTATTGATTCACATTCTTGTACTATTAGGGGAGTTGGTGCAAGAATGATAATCCTTGCATGACTAAGTTAAAAATGGAGGTATAGATGGAGGTACTATATTGTAATTCATATTTTCACATGATTATATCTATTGATTCACATGATTGAACTATTGATTCACATTATTTACTATTAGGGGAGGTGGTGCAAGTTTGATAATACTTGCAGGACTAAATTAAAAATGAAGAAAAAGAGGAAGGTATTATAATGTAATATTTTGAGCCCCAAAACGTGCAATTATCGAAACTATATTTTCCTATAAATAGAAGCTTATTCTTCCTTCATTTCTCACCAATTCACAAAAGCTATAAAGCAATTATTATAGAGAGAAATTATAGAGAGAAAGAAGAAGAGAAGTCTGCTACCTCACTATTGCAGTATCCAATTTTTCTAAGGTAAGGGGTAGTATTCTTTTGTATTCATGAAGAGAGTTATTTTCTTTCAATACTTGTAAGGGTTGTTATTCCATTCTTTATTATTATGTTGGAAAAACCTGTCTATGCGAAGTACCGCATACATTGTGAAATTCTTCTGTTATTCCATTCTTTATTATTCTGTTGGAATAACATGTCTGTGCAGTCTATCGCATGCCTGGTGAATTCTGTTGTTATTCCATTCTTTATTATTCTATTGGAATATCCTGTCTATGTGGATTACGCATGACCTGGTTCCATTCTTTATTATTACATTGGAATATCACATGCATGCATGATTTACATGACTTTGGTTCCATTGTATATTATTCTATTTGAATAACCTATCTGTGCGGATTACGCACGCCTGGTGAATTCTTCTGTTATTCCATTCTTTCTTATTCTGTTGGAATAACCTGTCTATTTGGATTACCGCATGCATGGTGAATGATCTTTCGTTTTCATTCCTTATTAAATTATGGAAATGATATGGCTACATGGATTACCGCATGGTGGGCAAAAATTCATTTGCGGTTTCATATATTCTATTATACTCAGTTGGTTAAAGTTTTGGCTTCTATACTCCATGAAATTAGTGGAATATCCTTGATATTTGCGCTTCATCTAGTATCTTTTCATGGAAATATTCTCCTGAACATTCTTAAATTTTACTCCACAAAGAAGTATCATGTTGACAATTTGGACGTTATTAATTTCTGGATAAATTAAAATTATAAGTCTTTAAAATTTATCCTTGAACTTGTTTTATTGAATTATTATGTCATTGTCATCATCCTCATTCTTATATTGTGATGAAAGTCATCTTTAGCTTACGTGCATACATGGACTTGGTATGATTATGACCAGGGATTATTCGGTATAATAATGACTGTAATGTGACGAATGATGTGTTAAAAATCCTCATTGACCTGTAGTTCATTAATGGACTGTTATTGGTGTGATTATGACCAGGGATTATTCGGTATAGTCATGACCATTGATGATTACATGAATATCCTTGGTCGTGATGCAGGGATGATTCAATTTTATTTATTAAGCTGAGTCTCAGCGATAAAGTTGATGAAAAACTTTTTAAATCATAGAAGATAGTAGATTTTATGCTCTACTTGACTCTTCTAATAGATTTCTTTTTCTGCTGTAGTTAAACTTGTTATTTATTATATTCTATCAGTTTAACATTGTTGAAGGCTAATGATAATTTATTCTGCATTATCGTAATCATAATATTTCTTACAGAGCTAGTTGAGCTCACCCTTTCTTTCACTGTTCTCTTCAGGAAATGAGAACGTGGCCGGGACTAGTCGGGGAATGGAGTGACAGTCCAGATGATAACATTAGTAGTCCCCACTATTCTGTTAAATTGTGTGACAATAAATGTAATGAGGACTTAATTGAGTGTGGATATTGTCTAGATGACAATATTCTTATTAAAACTCTTAGATTATGTTTTGTCGTATTTTACACGAATGTTGTATAATTAAGTTGTATTTAAATTTTGTACCATGTATTTGGCGACTCAATATGGGTGATGTATACTTTTTTTGGGGGCGTCACATGCATATTCCAACTCAATGAGTTGGAGGAATTTAGATTGCAGGCTTATGAAAACTCCAAGCTGTATAAAGAAAAGGTGAAGAGATGGCATGACCGAAAGATTCTAAAAAGAGTGTTCGAACTGGGACAAAGAGTTCTACTGTTTAATTCAAGACTTAAGCTCTTTCCCGAATAGTTAAAATCAAGGTGGTCAGGGCCATTTACTGTGAAGACAGTTTATCCACATGGTGCGGTTAAAGTATTTGACAAATTCCTAGACAAGCCGTTCAAAGTGAATGGATAGCGGCTTAAGCATTATTTTGGTGGTGAGGTTGACAGGCAGAAAGTCACCTCTATTCTTTCTTCAACATAATTCAATCAGAGATAGTCAAGCTAATTGACTATAACTTAGCGCTATATGGGAGGCACCCCATTATTTTTATCCTTACCTTTTGTTTAATTCTATTTTAGATCGTATTTATTTCTCATTCTGATGTTAGTAGTTATAGCATAATAAGTGTGATATAAGTTTTGTGGAGCTAATTATGCATATATTGATGATTAGGAGTAGCATACAAAGCATTGTGTTGGGATAGTCATTCATGCATATTAATTAGTTCAAGCTTTGATTTTGGAGAATCGATATATCTCATACTGATATTTATTGTTTGTACAGGTGCATTGGAGATTATCAGTAGATTCTTTGCTATTTTTAAAGATGTAGATCAGTATGGTAGGATGCAATGGTGAAGCGGTCACAAGAAGGAAATCAATACAAAATGGTGCGTCACGCCTTATATTTCATATAACATAACCTATAAGCCTTGGCTGGCTAGTTGTTCGATGTAAAAGTTGTGCGGCCGTGCCCAAGATCGAAGCCAGAAAAAATGAAAGTTTAAAAAACGTGTCTTAGCCCAACTCTCATATCAGTTTATTTTAAAGTGTGCGTCTCTCCCTCTCTTCCTACAAAACTGACACACGATTCTTAGCCTCTCCAAACCGTTCCTTTTAAAATTTTAACTCCTCACCCCACTATGCATTATATGTGATTATTATCCTACACACATTCAAATTCTTTAACTAATTAGTCAGTCGGTTTCAAAGAGAAGTTAGGGTTTCTTTAGAGGGTGAGAGCAAACAGTAAGTTTGGGGGAGTTTGAATACAGAGGGTCAAGTTTTTCTCTGTAATTTAGAGTTTTTCTTCTTTTTCATCAGCATAATGGGACCAAAACGTGCTCGTTCTCACACTCCAGAGTCGTCTTCTGCAAGTAGCCAGAGTGGTGACAATGTGGATTTTTCCAAGTTTGTCAGTCTTGATGCCCAGCTAGAGTATTACCGAATCGTGGCTAAATCATTTGTTAGGGAGAGAGGTTTCAAGCCAGAGGCACAAGATGGGCAATTGAAAGACAAGATCAGGGAAAGAAGTTGGCATGGAGTATGCTCTACACCCATGGCCATTGTACGGGAGTTTTATGCAAATACAAAGGAGACAATGAGTGGATTTTCTTTTCTCAAGGGGGTTCAAGTAGACTATCACGCAAGGGCAATTCATGGCATCTTCAATTTACCCGACCCTCCAACTGGACGTACAAATTGGGTTGAGGCAGAACGAATGGAGACAGACTTAGATGAGGTTATAACTGATTTGTGTATACCGGGTACACAATGGACTTACAAGCTAGGCATTAATCAGCCCAGGACCTTTTCGGCTTTAACTCTCAACCGTTTTGCCAAGGCTTGGAATCTCTTTGTTTGTGCAAAACTGATGCCATCATCCCATCAATATGAGATTACAACTGAGCGAGCAATCATTCTGTGGGGGATTATTACAGGAAAATACATTGACGTTGGTCATCTCCTTAATCAGAACATTTTACGCTACATGCGGGGGAGCACTACAAGAAGTATACCACATGCCTCGATTGTTGCCCATTTATGTTCTCGAGCAGGAGTTAGATGGACTGATGAACAGCTGCAATACCCAAGTCAGGATATCACACATGCCACGATAGCAAAATTTGAAGATTGGGCAGGAGGTAACCCGCACCCAAGGGGTAAGGGTTTCATCCTTCGTCATGCGTCATCTATGCCATTACCACAACCTTCAAGGACAAATGAAGCAGGCTCTTCTACTCAAGCCACTGCTGCTATTGATTATCGACAGCTCCAAAGGTTGGAGAGGAAAATCGATGCTATGTACGATAATTTTGCAGTGTTTGCTATGGGATTGAGAGGTCTCTAGCAGAGGCTTTTGCACAGTAGGGTACCATGCTCGAGTGGCCACAATTTGGGACAGTCGTGCCATTTTCACTGCCGGATTCACCACCCAAAGAGGGTGGTGCAGCTGATCATTAGGGGAGTTCCTTTAAACCCTATACCTTCATTCATTGGGATAATGAATATGTGAAGTTTGGGGGTATTGGGTAGTAGTGTAGTGCATGTAGTTCATTTGCATCAATTTTGCATGTTTAGATTAATTTTTGCTTATTTATGTGTTTAGCATGTGTTAGCTAATAATTACAGAAATTTTTTCTATTTTTAGTGCTTATTATATGTTTTAGTTATGTATTTAGTTGCATATTCCAAGTATCTAGCTTTATGGAGTTTTAGTCTAGCCAATGATGAAATAGAATTCTGAAGGATTTTTGAATGTAGTGGATAACATGAGCTTAGCTATAATGTTTTACATGATGTAAGTCGTGCTTGTTGTTTAAGGTGCTTTTGGTTAGCACGTTGTTGTTCAATTATGCTTGTTGGTATAAGAATAACATGTTTGCATGCTTAGAAGAAAATGTATTTTAATAAAATTGTGAAAAAAGTGGACTTAGGCTGTAAAAACACTGATAATCAAACTTTGGGAACACATGGGTATGCTTACTATAAAAAAAGAAAAAAAAAGAAGAGTATTATTGAAACCTTCCCAAGTTGAATTATTAAAGCTTGTGGTTGGACGGGATGGAGTGTAAAACGCACTCGCTTATAAATAAATAAATAAATAAACATCACAGGAAAGTGCGAGAATACCCATTGTTGAACCTTAGTTTGTATTGATGTGTTGGAGCAATTTTTGTTGCATTAGTATACATGGTTCTTGATTTAGACTTCAATTTTTTGTTTTAGCAGTATAACATTGAGGTCTTTACCTTGATCAAGTATATTTGTGAACACAACATACACACACACACATCATCTTTACAGTGAGTATGAGTTATTTGAGTGTATGATATTATGTCTATAGTTTGGGTTAAAACTTTATTCTTAAATCCGGATAATTCTCTGAGGCATAATTATTGGAATTTCATCTTAGATAGAAAAACTTGGGACTCATTTCCATCATAGTTTAGTTTGTATAGCATGTAGTTGCATTGCATTGTTTATTGTCGTATGCATTGCTTGAGGGCAAGCAATAGTTCAAGTTTGGGGGTATTTGATAAGTAGGTTTTATACTTACTTATTGGGTGCCAACTCACTAGAATTATGCTAATCTCAAGTAGTTTTTACTATGTTTTAGTTGCATTTTATGTTTATTTTGCAGTACTTGTAGTTGGACCTCTTATGGCATGGAAAAGCAAGAAATGGCATGGATTGGCATTAGCATGGATTGGCATGGTGGCATGAAGCTAGCAAAGGCATGGCAAGGGGAACATGAGCAGATGAGGACTGAAGCAGTGAATGAATGCAGTGAAGAAGAGAAGGAATGAAGAACAAACGACAACGAACAAGAAGTTAAAGAAGAATAAGACTTGAAGAAGACAGAAGCAAAGAAGTAGCGGCGCTAGCTTTTTTAAGTTTAATATCGTATGCCACCGCTTATATAAAACCAGAGCATCGCCTTTCACCATCAGGCGCTCGCGCCCCACAATGAATGAAGGAATATATACGCGCGCCGCCAAGACCTCAAAGAGTAAATCTATCGCACGCCGCGCGCGCGCTTTACATTATAATCTTCAAGGCCGCACATGAAGTCTTCTATAGTCTGTTTTTTTGACTTTTTATAATTTGAAATTTGAGCGTATTAGGCTCAACTAAAAAATATGGTTGGCACCAGACATTTTTTATTGGAGTCTTTTATCAGTTTTATGACGTGAATGAGGGTTCTTAAGTTTTAACTAGGCTAGAGAGGTTTTGATCATTACATGATACATTTCTATATCCTCTCTTTGTCTGGATTATTAAATAATCATTAGTTTTCATTTTCTGGAGATTGTTGGTGCATTGGAACAAGCTTGGAATAGATTATGCAACTGGGTTTAATAGATTTGTTATCATTTCTCTATACCTTTTGTTTTCATTGTTTAATTCCATGTGTTATTTCAATCCCATAATGGCTTTTGGTTCAGAAATGAACTAAACTCCATTATGGGATTCTAATAGATTTTGATATGTAGTCTAAATTTATATATCTGATTGTATTGTTGTATGTTTATCATTGGATTAACCATTATGATTGAGCGTAACGAATGAATGTTTGATCACCATTCACCTTGTATGCTTATATGGATTTGAAAATTGAAATATGAGTATGGATTAAATCATAATGGCATATGTTCATGAGGCTGATTTGTTAAGCTTTATGATTCGTGAACTAGATAGACATATACCGTTTCACCATGTGTAGTCATGAAAAGAGCATGCTCTTTAATTCATTATTGCTGCAATTTCACATAGACATATAGTGATTTTGGTAATAGTGTCGCTTACATGATTTCTATCATATGTGGAGGTTATGTGAATTGGTCATATTTCATTGAAAAATGGTTATGTCCACTACTGTGCTTTTGACTAGTTTTCCATGATAAATAATTAAACATTACATAATGGTTGCAATTTAGATGAAATATTAAATGAAATTAGAATCCCATTACTCTCCAAATTTGATTACATTACTTTAGTATTATATTTTTATTTCATGAATTGAATTTAGAATTAATTACAATTGTGAGTTATTCATTTAAGCATATAAAAATAATGATATAGTTGATGCATGATAATTTAGATTTAAAACCTTTCTCCGTGGTTCGATACTTTTCTTACTCTGTACTACTTGTTGACCCATGTATGCTTGCATGAGTTAGGGTCCTTTTTGTTAGACTAAAAAGGAGGAAACAAAGGGCAAGCTAGGAGTGTAATACCCGAGAATTTCCACGTATTATTAAATGAATACATTAATGGAAATAAAATTTCTGTGAATAAAAGTGTAATTATTTTGAGGGTTGGTTAATTCAATTGATTCGTATTAGACCAATGCGTATTAAGATGTGTAAAATGACAATGAGAATTGTGAAATGCCTTGTGTGGCATAATGTGAACAAAAGAATTCACTAAGCGAGTTAAAATGAGAATTAGGAAGATTAATCGGGAATGATTATGTGATTTCATATAAGTAATCAATACGCTCGTAGACGTGTAGCAACACCTTTGTGGACATCAATTCATATCGTATAAAGCGAGTTTAGCGGTGAAAATTGACACGGGCTAAAGCTAAACCCGGTTTAAGCTTCGTTAGTTACCACGCCAGCCTACTGCCGTCCCAACAGTACAAAATGGCATAGCTACGCCAGTGGTCAGTTTAAGAAAAATAAATTTTTCTACTTTGAAAATTAAATGAAGCAATTATGTGATTTGTGTGATATTGGTGAACCATGAAATAAAGTGCACAATTAGGTAATATTAAATGATAATTTTTATATTAATTAATTGTTAACGGTTGTGGTAGAATATTGAATTCTTAGTAATTAACTAATAATGTGTTGTAAGACCCTGAATTTTACGAAATGAAAGTAATCAATTTTTATAATTATTATTCTTTTTAGTAAATGGTTAAATTTATAAAAGTACAGTAATACGCGTGGTTGCATAGTAGCACACGGTATTGATTATTGATGCTTATGTGAGAAGTCACTCAGTTATACTCAATTATTGCTACAATAATTGCTGCATCATATCTCTCATATTATTGATTCAATTATTGTCACAGTATCATCTGCATAATATTTTATGCATTATTAAATCAATAATTGATACGACAAAGTTATTCATATTATTATTTGCAATATTGACAATGTCTAGAAGTTCTGTCAAGGAGAGGTTTGGTCATTTAATTGCGCGCCAATAGGGAGAAATCCTTATCGGAAAGCCCCCTCTTTCCTAGGAACGACCTGGTTGTTAAATATTATGAGTTATAATATTAATGATGAATAATTTCGTGTTGATTAAAGATGAAAATGATAGTTCCATTGTGTTGGAATTATTAGTGTTAGTGAAAATCGACATTTATTTCGATAATAATTGATGCCTGGAGGTTATATTGACCAACTGGGTAATTAATCGGATAAATGAGCAATTAATTGCTATTAATTCACATGATTATAACTATTTGTTCACATGTGTGTACTATTGATTCACATTCTTGTACTAATAGGGGAGTTAATTCAAGATTGATAATACTTGCATGACTAAATTAAAAATGGAGGTATAGATGGAGGTACTATACTGTAATTCATATTTTCACATGATTATAACTATTGATTCACATGATTGAACTATTGATTCACATTATTTACAATTAGGGGAGGTGGTGCAAGTTTGATAATACTTGCAGGACTAAATTAAAAATAAAGAAAAAGAGGAAGGTATTATACTGTAATATTTCGAACCCCAAAACGTGCAATTATCAAAACTATATTTTTTTACAAATAGAAGCTTATTCCTTCATTATTTTTCACCAATTCATTAAAGCTATAGAGCAATAATATAGAGAGAAATTATAGAGAGAAAGAAGAAGAGAAGTCTGCTACCTCACTATGCCAGTATCCAGTTTTCTTCTGAGGTAAGGGATATTATTTCTTTCGTATTCATGAAGAGAGCTTCTCTTATTCCATTCTTTATTATTATATTGGAATAACCTGTCTATGTGAACTACCACATACATGGTGAGATTCTTCTTTTATTCCATTCATTATTATGTTGGAATAACCTGTCTATGCAAAGTATCGCATACATGGTGAAATTCTTCTGTTATTCCATTCTTTATTATTACATTTGGAATATCCACGCCTCATGCGGATTACGCATGACCTGGTTCCATTCTTTATTATTCTGTTGGAATATCCTGTCGGTGCGTATTACGTATGACCTGGTTCCATTATTTATTATTCTGTTGGAATAACATGTCTGTGCGGTCTATCGCATGCCTGGTGAATTCTGTTGTTATTCAATTCTTTATTATTCTATTGGAATATCCCGCATGTGGATTACGCATGACTGGTTCCATTCTTTATTATTTACGTTGGAATATCACATGCTGTAATGCGGATTACGCATGACTGGTTCTATTCTTTATTATTCTGTTGGGAATAACCTGTCTGTGATGTCTATCGCATGCATGGTGAATGATCCTTCGTATTCATTTCTTATTAAATTGTGGAAATGATCTGTCTACGTGGATTACCGCATGGCGGACGAAAATCCATTTGCAGTTTTGTAATTTTTCTGACCCTCAAAAATTCTAGAAAAAATTTGAAGTGATAATTTGATGAGTTTTCTAGATTGTGTCCAAAAATAGCGATTTTTGGATGTATAGATTAGCAGTTATGAATTTTATGAGAAAAGACTATTTTAAAAGTAAACCCTTATAACTCCTTGTGGTTAACTCCAAAATTGGTGCAATTTTTATTGGAAGTACATATATATAACAGGAGTATACCCTGTAAATTTTGGAATTTTTGGACAAAAGTACAATTTATGATATTTGTCTAAATATTGGCGCTTTTGGCCATATGAAAATAGTAAATGAATTTTAAAATTAGAGAAAAATATATGTTCAATATGGGACTATATTACGCTAAATCCCGTAAAAGAACAAATTTTTGGGATCGATTTGGTATTTTTCATGAAAATGAACTAGTTATGAGTAAATGAATTAAATATGTTATGTGAAGTAACAAAATTGGAAAATAGGATTTTATGGCTTGGGAATCCTATATAAGGTATATGAAGATTTTTGATGAGGGATTTGATCATTGGTGATGAAATCTTATGAGTATGGCATTTTTAAATGATTAAATGAATTATTTGCTAAAGTGTAAATAATTAAAATAAATTGTTTATAAGTTTAAGAAGTGATTAAAATATTGTTATAATATCAATAATATTATATTATGAGTTTATTAAGTGATTGATAATATTTGGATAAATTTAAAGTCTTTACTATTTATCCTTGTTTTCGTTTGATTAATGTTTATATCATTGTCATCATCCTCATGCTTATATTTTGATGAAAGTCATCTTTCGCTTACGTGCAAAGATGGACTGTTGATTATTGATTTTATAATTGTATATTTTTGGCTTACGTGCAAAGATGGACTGTTGATTATTGATTTTACAATTGTATATCTTTGGCTTATGTGGAAAGATGGACTGTTGATGATTGATTTTACAATTGTATATCTTTGTCTTATGTGGATTGATGGACAGTTGTTGGTATGATTATAACCAGGGATTTTTCGGTATAATCATGACCATTGTTGAAAACACGAATATCCTTGGCCCGTAGTGCATAGATAATTCGTGGTCGTAATACTAGTGAATATCCTTGGCTGTAGTGCAGGGATGATTCAACGATGTGGATTATTTATTAAGCTGAGTCTTAGCGATAACATATTGATAATACACTTTTAATTCATAGAAGATAGTAGATATCATGCTTTACTTGACTCTTCTATAATACAGTTGTATGTCTTTGGCCTGTAGTGCAAAGATGAATTGTTAATGCATATCTTTGGCCATAGTGCAAAGATGAATTTATTAGTATGATTATAAGCAGGAATTATGATTTGGTATAACCATGATTTTTGATGTTTCAGGTGAAGATAGGTGATGAAAATTATCTTCGTCCTAGGTGCGAAGAGGAACTTAGAATCACAATTATGATTATGAGTTATTCATATGATTGTGGATAGGAATTATTGATTGATGTTACAGGGATAAAACATTATTGGTGGACTTTTAACATGGAGAAGATAATAGATCGATGGTCTATTTGACTCTTCTAATGGATTGCTCGTTCATTTGCAACTATGGTTGAAAAGTTTTATCATCTACCATATGTTCTAAATCTCGATTTATTCTTGATAAAGGCTATTGATGATGTAAATTATCTTTAGTCATGATATTTTCTCTTTGGGCTAGTTGTGCTCACCTTTTTGCTTCACAATTCCTTTCGTGTAATAAGAGTGTAAATGGGTGGGTGTTGGGGTAACAGGAGAATATAAGCGGTGGTATATAGTATTGAGGTTCTCCTAAATAGTATGGAAATAATTTTATTGAGAACTTTAGATAAGTGTGTCGTATTGTATCGTCATTTGATATTTAATTTTGGTGAACCGAATAGGGTGAGGTGAACCTAACTTTTGGAAGGTGTTTTGCCACTATCATACAAGATGTCTAATGACATACAACCTCGTGTTATCATAAAGGCGAGGGTTGTGCACATCCACTGCTTGAGTATATCTACGAAAGCACTACTTATATAATCTTGGAGTTTATTTGAAATATAATTCTCACTTGGAGACAACGGAGATAATTATATGTCAAGAGAAGACTCACCATTGGAAAAAAGATAATAGCAATCTTTTGTTTTTCTTTGGGGACTATTGGGTTGACCAAGGATAATTACGTGGACATATGATATCTATCATAACCTAGACACATGGCCTCCATGTATACGAAGGTTTCCTTGAGCACTTCCCAAGGATTTTAATTTCTAAAACGATTATTATTTCGTACTTTTATGTAAGGTACCATTGTAAGGTTGTGGTCAAGGCACCATGAGAGTTACATACATTTGTATTAAAACTCACGATTTAAGCGTGGTCGTATTCTGCCTGACAGTTCAACGAGTTGTATAAATGAAGTTTGTATTTGATTTTTATAGTATTATATCTGGCGACTCAGAATGGGTCGTGTGGAGCTATTTTGGGGGCGTCACATGTGTGATTACTACTATTTGCAATATATTATATAGATAAATAATGATTATGGAAATCCATAAATATATTGATCAATGATGATTTGATTAATTAGTAATGGTGTTAATTAATCAAGGAAGTGAATAATTATTTATTTATATGATCATATTATATTAACAGTTATGCGTATAAGAGCAATAATACAACTATATTATATAGAGCAGTGTGACATTTGTGTGACTATATATATTAAGTCTTATAAAACTATATTGTATGAGGCAATGTGAGTAACCATATTGGAACTATATGTTATAAATACATTATCTATGTGACAATATGTATGTGGGTATGTATTAAAATAATATACCATGAACACATTGTAAACTATCATTTTGATAAAATGTACATGGATTATATGTATGTTGCATAACATTTACTACCTTGAAATGTTAGGTCATGTTGTGACATTAGGTTATAATATATGGTTGATGTGACGCCCCCAAAACAGGTATACATCACGCATCTTGAGTCGCAAAATACATGGTAAAAATTCAAATACAACTTAATTACACAATACTCGTGTAAAATACGACAAAACATAATCTAAGAGTTTTAATAAGAATATTGTCATCTAGACAATATCCACACTCAATGGAGTCCTCATTACATTTATTGTCATACTATTTAACAGAATAGTGAGGACTACTAATGCTATCATCTAGACCATCACTCCGTTCCCCGACTAGTCTCGGCTACGTTCTCATTTCCTGAAGAGAACGGTGAAAGAAAGGGTGAGCTCAACTAGCCCAGTAAGAAATATTATGACTAAGATAATGCAGAATAAATTATCATTAGCCTTCAACAATGTTAAACTGATAAAATATAATAGACAACAAGTTTAACTGCAGCGGAACAAGTAATCCATTAGAAGAGTCAAGTAGAACAAAAAATCTACTATCTTCTATGATTTAA